>PVHT020001178.1:3549573-3776227 GCA_004024745.2 Catagonus wagneri
TCGAACCCGCAACCTCATGGTTCTTAGTCGGATTCGTTAACCACTGAGCCACGAAGGGAACTCCAGGTGGTCTGTGCTCTTTTGCAAGTGCCTAATAAATATTTGAAATATGAATTATGAGAAACCTGGCCTGGTTTAATGTAATTGAAAAAGCATGTACTTTGAAGCTTTTCTGAATTTGAATCCTGTCTCCTTCCTTTACTACCTTTAAGAATTTAGGCAAGTTATTATATTTCTGTACATCTTTTCTCCTTATACATAAAATGAAAATAATACGTAATTTATGAGTTTCATAAGGATGCGATGATGTATGTATAGTACCTAGTTCATGGTGGGAGTCAAATAAATTATAATTGTATTTTTAGTTTTTTTCCTTTTTTGGCCATGCCTGCAGCATGTGGAAGTTCCCGGGCCAGGGATCAAACCCGAGCTACAGCAATGACCAGAGCCATAGCAGTGACAATGCTAGATCTTTAACTTGCTGAACCATGAGGGAACTCCCATAGTTTTAATTTTAATTCTAGAAGTGCTCCATAGTGTGGTCATGGGGCTTGCTTAGAAGTTGTTCTAGGCTAGGTTGACTAGTGCTCAACATTAGAATATTTTCATTATTTGAATCAAGAACTGTCTCCTAGTAACCTGTAGGTTTCCAAAACACCAAGGAAGTCAACAGAATTTTCTGGAGTTCTGCCGTGGCACAGCAGATTAAGGATCCAGCATTGGCACTGCAATGACCTGGGTTACTGTTGTGGTGCAGGTTCAGTCTCTGGCCTGGGAATTTCCATATGTCAATGGGCACAGCCAAAATAAATAAAACAAATAGAGAGACAGAATTTTCTTCACTGCCTGCCTCTTTAGCACTTTCTTCACTATACAAAACTAAAAAGAGTGTACATTATCTCACAGGTCATAGGTCAAATGCATATTTGCAATCAAGGATGGATAATCCAGCCTTTCCTCAAGTGCTGGATACACGTAGGAGCCGTGTCATCTAATTGATGTAAACAGTGAACAGATTTAAGCGTTATGAGCAATTAACTATAAGAATGTTCTATAGAGTACAGAGTGAGTACTACTGTAATCAAATAAAACTTGCAAGGGTAATCTGATGCATATTTAATGATATATATAATTGTTATTGTGCTGCATGTTAATTAGGCCTTAAATGTTAAGCTATTTACATAAACGGCTATAATTGGTTATTTTTACACAGCCAGATGCATTTTTTAGTGTTTGCTCACTTTATTAATTTTCTAGAATCTATAATCATTCCAAGGACAACAGTTTTCTCTGAAGTGCTTTACTATTTAATCATGCACTCACACACATGAACAGACTCTTCAAAATGACACAGCAGTGTTTTTCTCCAACTTGGTACTAAAAAGCTACTGTGCAAGTCTCTTTGTATATATTTTCTCATTTTAGTCCTTAAAAACCCCTTAAGGGGATATTGCTACTCCCATTATACTGAAACAGAAATTGGCGCTTATGAGTTCCCATTGTGGCACAGCAGACATGAATCCAGCTAGTGTCCATGAGGACACCGGTTTGATCCCTGGCCTTGCTCAGTGGGTCGGGGATCCAGCGTTGCTGTGAGCTGTGGTGAAGGTCTCAAATGTGGCTCGGATCCTGTGTTGCTGTGGCATAGGCAGCTGTAGCTCTGATTTGACCCCTAGCCTGGGAACTTCCGTATGCCATGGGTGCAGCCCTTAAAAGCAAATAAATAAATAAATAAATAAAAGACGATTCTCAAATGTCCAGCTTGGTTGACTGGGTGGATGACAGGGCTGCTCTGTAAGAGAGGGACCGCAGGGCAAAGAGCAGACGTGAAGCGGAAAGGGGCAGATTTTGTTCTGATGTGCTGAGTCAGAGGTGACTATAGGACGCTCACGTGACATTCACTAGGCAGATTCAAAAGATAAAGGGGGAGTTCCCGTCATGGCTCTGCAGAAACAAGTCCGACTAGAAACCATGAGGTTGCGGGTTCGATCCCTGGCCTTACTCAGTGAGTTAAGGATCCGGCGTTGGCTGTGAGCTTGTGGTGTAGGTTGCAGATGCAGCTGGGATCCTGCATTGCTGTGGCTGTGGCATAGGCTGGCAGCTGTAGCTCCTGTTAGCCACCTAGCCTGGGAACCTCCACATGCCATGGGTGCAGCCTTAAAACTACAAAAAAAAAAAAAAAAAAGGAAAAAAAAGCTAAAGGAGAGCTCTAGGTCAGAGAAATAGATTAGGAAGTCTGCACAAATCTGAATTTTAAAGCCATAGGAGAGGGTGAGATTGCCTGAGCTCATTGAATGGAAAAAGAGAAAAGCAAGGTGGAAAATAGAAAATTGGATGACAGCAACAGACAAGACACAGACGAAGGCCCATAGTCCAAAAACGGACAATTAGATTGAAAAGAGAGAAGTGGCACCAAAGATGGAGGTGGCAGGAGGCAGTCTTAACACAGGCAGAGTGTTAAGACCCCATAGGCTTTAGGAGTTCCTTAGTGGCTCAGTGGGTTAAGGACCCAACACTGTGGCTAAGGTTGCTGCTGTGGCTTGGGTTTGATCCTTGGCCTGGGAACTTCCACATGCCGAAGGCACAGCCAAAAACACCAATTCTATAGGCCCTAAATAATTGAAAACATTATGGTGCTTTCCATGTAATTTAAAATAAAAATATAAGCCATAAAATGTGTTTAAGGGAAGTCCAACAAAATTCTGATTTTTCTATGGTGACCTCTTTGATTTTATCCTCTTCATTATTATTTTGGTACCCCAGATTTTCTGGTGCCCTAAGTACATGTTTATTAACCTACTCAGTAATCTAACAATATAGCACTGAGAGTACTTAAAGAAAAATGGATTAGTCAACAATGCGAAATACTACAGAGAACTCAAAGATAAAGGTTAAAAAGTGCTCATTGGGGGAGTTCCCGTCCTGGCTCAGTGGTTAATGAGCCCAGCCAAGATCCATGAGGATGTGGGTTCGATCCCTGGCCGCGCTCAGTGAGTTAAGGATCTGGTGTTGCCATGAGTTGTGGTGTTGCTCACAGATGTGGCTTGGGTCCTACATTGCTGTGGCTGTGGTGTAGGCCTGCAGTTACAGCTCCAATTCAACCCCTAGCCTGGGAACCTCCATGTGCCATGGGTGTGGTCCTAAAAAGCAAAAAAAAGAGAGAGAGAGAGAGAGAGATAGAGAGAGAGAGAGAGAGAGAAAATGGAGGAGTTCCCTGGTGGCTCAGTGGGTTAAGGATTCAGTGTTGTCACTGCTTTGACTGTGGGGTTACTGCTGTGGTGTGAATTCGATCCCTAGCCTGGGAACTTCCTCATGCCACAGGCATGCCCCCTTCCTCTCAAAAAATGAAATATGTTCAGTTTTGTAGGATCTCTAGACGTAAATGCTGATAACTTTGTAAAGGCAGCCAAATTCTAGGCAAAATCAAAACAGAATCTTGGAGCCAAATGCAACTCCCAGAGCTTCAGAGCCTGACAGGTGACTGGGGACAGGCGAGACTCTCCTGGGACTTGGCCGTCTTAAATTTTAATTTTTAAATTGAGGTCCAGTTGATTTCCCTTGGCAGTTGTCTTAAGGATTTGGGGTTTTCTTCTGATAACAGTGGGCAGTCACCCAGTGGTTCTTAGCAGAAGAGTAACCAGCTCGTTTGCATTCTGGGAAGCTCACTCTGTCCACAGGGTGGAGAACTGAGTACAGATTGGAAGGAGGCAGTCTAGTAGACAGATCTGGACGCTGCTGTGGTTGCTCTGACCGGTAATGTGCTCCCTAGCCTGCCTGTTTCCTAATGTTACTTTTGCAGAAGACAAAGCTTTTATTCTTACGTAGTAGATGTGCGTTATGTGTTAGCTATTACTCTTACCTACGGTTAGAGATAAAAGGCTTAAAATTCATCCACCAGGAAAGAGTGAGCATGTTAGAATTCATGTAAAGTATAGATAGGGGAATCAGATTGCTTCCTTTTAGATAGGGAGGAGGGGGTGAAAAGGCTAAACAGTGATACCACAGCAGAGAGAAGGGGAGGCCAGCAGAATTCTCTAATGTGATGTCAGTCTGGCACACAGGCTGTCTCTTCTGCCAAAATTCATCTTCCATGTGCTTAGACAAATAAAAATGTTAGGCAAATGTACTTTCTGGCTTACTCTGAAGAGCTCAGTGCTTCTTTAGTGGAAAATAGGACCAGGAGTTTAGATAATGCTACAGGTTGCAATTCTTTCCAACACTGTGGAGTCATTCTAAATGCCTAGGGAAGCAATATCTGAATAAATCACTCTAAAATTGAACCTGTGCATGACTTAGCTGATTTAATTTCAGAATAAGACAGTGACAGATACTAGTAGTTTTTTGAGAGCTGCTCTTTTCACTTCCTGCTGTAAAGAGTAAGATTAGAACATGCTGTCGATGCAACTACCTTATTTTGTCACTTATGTGTTGGCAAAGCAGACTCCTTCAAGGTGGGAATCCTTGAAGTCCTCCTAAAAAATATATTCAGTTTGGGAAGTGTGTTGCAGTGGGTTAAGGATCCGGCGTTGCTGCGGCTGTGACACAGTCACAACCACTGCATGGGTTTAGTCCTTGGCCTGGGAATTTCCACATGCCGTGGGTGCCACCAAAAAAAAAAAAAAGAAAAGAAAAAAGAAAAATAAATATGTTCAGTTTTTTGTGGGATGTTTAAATGCCAATAGCTTTGTAAAGGCAGCCACAGAAGGCAAATGAAAACAGAGTCTTGGAACCAAATGCGACTCCCAAAGCTTCAGAGACTGACAGGTGTTTATTTATGTGTAAATCTGCATTGAGAAATATGTTTTCTATTAGAAATGTACTTTTGGAGTTCCCACTGTAGCATGACAGGATCAGCTGCATCTCTGGAGCACTGGGACGTAGGTTCAATTCCAGGCCCGGCATGGTGGGTTAAGGATCCAGCATTGACACAGTGGCATCGTAGGTCACAGCTGTGGCTAGGATCTGGTCATAACCTGGGAACTCCATATGCCGCGGGGCAGCCCCCAATTTTTTTTTAATTGAAAAAAAACCTAGAAGTTAAAAAAAAAGAGGCTCAGCAGATCAAGAACCTGCCTAGTATTCAGGAGGATGCGGGTTTGATCTCTGGCCTTGCTTAGTGGGTTAAGGATCCCACGTTGCCTTGAGCTGCAGTGTAGATCGAAGACATGGCTCGGATCTGGTATTGCTGTGGCAGTGGTGTAGGCCGGCAGCTGCAGCTCTGATTCAACCCCTAGCCTGAGAACTTTCATATGCTGTGAGTGCAGCTCTAAAAAGAAAAAAAAAAAAAAAAGCACAGAAAACCTGAAGGCAAGTAACTATAGAAAGATGTTCAACCTTACCGTTAAGCAGGAAAATGCATGTAAGAGTAACGATGATATACTATTTCATAGTCATCAGATTGGCAAAAATTTAAAGTCTCAGATTTCCACGTTAGGGAGGAAGTAGAACTATAGGGATCCTCTTTACTGCTGGTGAGAATGTATTTGCTACAGCCACTTTGGAGTCTATGCAGTCTAGCAAAGTTGAAGATGTGTCTCCAGCTCATGAATTCTACTCTTTGGCATATGTCCTTGACATAGTCATGTCTAAGAAAGTCTAAGAAAGTTCATTATAGAAGAAATAAACTGCTGATATTATCATATGTATAGTTTATAAGTCTTCACATTCAGTGTCTTTCCTGTAGCATGTTTGATTCTTCTAGAGGGCAATAAAGACTTTACCCTTTAGGGAGTTCCTGTTGTGGCTCAGGGGTAGTGAACTGACTGGTATCCATGACGATGCAGTTTTAATCCCTGGCCTTGCTCAGTGGGTTGAGGATCTGGCATTGCCGTGAGCTGCAGTGTAGGTTGCAGACGTGGCTCAGAACTGGCATTGCTGTGGCTGTAGCATAGGCTGGCAGCTGCAGCTCTGATTCGGACCCTAGCTTGGGAACCTCCATATGCCACGGGTGCGGCCCTAAAAAGCAAAAAATAAGTAAATAAATAAATAAAATAAAAAGGGAGTTCCCATCATGGTGCAGCAGAAACAAATCCGACTAGGAACCATGAGGTTGTTGGTTTGATCCCTGGCCTTGCTCCGTGGGTTAAGGATCCTGCATTGCCGTGAACTGTGATGTATGTTGCAGATGCAGCTCAGATCCTGCATTGCTGTGGCTGTGGCTGTGGCCAGCAGCTGTAGCTCTGATTCGAACCCTAGCCTGGGAACTTCCATATGTTGTGAGTGCAGCCTTAAAAAGACAAAAGACCAAAAAAAAAAAAATTAATTAAATTAAAAAAAAGACTTTACCCTATAGCTTGTGCTGTTAATTCTTCTCTTCCAGGGAGTTCCCGTCATGGCTCAGTGATTAACGAATCCGACCAGAAACCATGAGGTTGCGGGTTCGATCCCTGGCCTCGCTCAGTGGGTTAAGGATCCAGCGTTGCTGTGGCTGTGGTGTAGGCCAGCAGCTACAGCTCCATTTTGACCCCTAGCTTGGGAACTTCCATATGCTGCAGATGCGGCCCTAAAAAAAAGCTAAAAAAAAAGAAAATAGCACTTAAAATAGGATGAAACTTGGCTATTGTGAATTTTTTTTTCCATTCAGGGGAGTAATACAGGCTTTATATTCTCATTTGTTTCTATTATTTATCCACATTACTTTTTTCAGAGGGTGAAGTTTACAACTTTAGCCACTGGATGGTGCAAATTCGTAAGAGTCTGGTGAAAATTGGTGTAGCACAGCCTAGGGTGCACTAAGGGTCAGCCTGTGAAAAGGCTTCTGAAATTTATGTATTCTAGACACGAATTCAAGTGCCCTAGGAGTGCAGATCAAGACAAGTTTTTAGTCTTGGGTGATTGGTAAGTCAGGTCACTGAAAGAGGGAAAGAAAAAGAAGGAAAGGAAGAAGAAAAGTGTTGGAATAAGGAGCAGGAAGAAAAAGATGAAGAGACAAAGAAACGAGAGAAAAGAATAAGTCTAGGAGCTCCCTGGTGGCTCAGCAGGTTAGGGACCTTGTATTGTCACTGCTGTGGTGTGGGTTCAATCCCTAGCCTGGGAACTTCTGCATGCTTTCCAAAAAGAAAAAAAAAAAAAGAAGAATGTTAAGTCTGGAGAGATGAATTCAAGTGTTACCAACACTTACAGAATGAGCCTTCGTTGGTTTGCATCCACCTGGTAACCAATAGCAGCTTCAATGTAAAAATAAAGGTTACCTCATTTTCTTCTATAAAGTCAGTTATGCTCCCCTCAGCCATCCATTTAGTGGTGTCATATCATCAAGAATTTCTTTGAATGTCTACTATGAGCATGGTGCTTTTTTAGATACAAACGAACAGATGTGACGGGCTTTAAGCAGAACTAGGAAGTATACATCAAAAAGGTGAAGAGCAATTGTGGGAACTCTGAGAAGTGGAATCCTTTCTGAGAGTTCTGGGGAGAGCAGGAATAGAGGGTAAGAGTGTAAGGGGGGGTGGGGTAAGATCGCCACCCTGAACAGGGCAAAGGGAAGAAGGGCTCAGAGTTCCCAGTGTGGCTCAGTGGAAACGAACACGACTAGTATCCATGAGGATGTGGGTTCGATCCTTGCTTAGCAGGTTAGGGAGCTGGTGTTGCCATGAGCTGTGGTATAGCAGACTTAGCTTGGATCCTGCATTGTAGTGGCTATGGTGTAGGCCAGCGGCTGCAGCTCTGATTCAACCCCTAGCCTGGGTAAGGCCCTATTTTCTTCTCTTTTTTTTGTCTTTTTGCCTTTTCTAGGGCTGCACCCACGGCATATGGAGGTTCCCAGGCTAGGGGTCTAACAGGAGCTGTAGCAGCCAGCCTACACCACAGCCACAGCAACGCGGGATCTGAGCTGCGTCTGCAAGTCTGCAACCTACACCACAGCTCACGGCAACACTGGATCCTTAACCCACTTAGCGATGCCAGGGATCAAACCCGCAACCTAATGGTTCCCAGTCAGATTCGTTAACCACTGAGCCATGACAGGAACTCCTGGGTAAGGCCCTAAAAAGCAAAAAAAAAAAAAAAAAAGGGGGTAGGGCTCCTAGCTGCTACTCATAAGTACATAGAGCAACTAACTCTTCCTTGGAAGATGGCTAGTTTTGGATATAACGTCAGGGAAGTGCTCTAGGTCAGAGTCTGCTGGACTATCCAGGCTCTGGGAGTTCCCATTGTGGTGCAGTGGGTTAAGAATCTGACTGCAGTGGCTCCAGTCCCTGCGGAAGTGCAAGTTCAAGCCCTGGCCTGGCACAGTGGATTAAAAGATCTAGCATTGTTGCAGCTGCAGTATAGGTCACAGCTGTGGCTTGGATTCAGTGTCTGGCCTGGGAACTTCCATAGGCTGCAGGTGCACCCCCCAAAAAAGACGGAGGGGTCAGAGGTAAATGTGTAGGGCTAGAACCACCTTAGGTTCCCCTCTAATTAGTAACTCTTTGCACTAGCCTGGGTGTGCAGGGAGAGGTGATGCTAGTGGCTTGCCTTTAGAGGTCCTGGGTAACTGATTTTTGAAGTCATGTATATATATAAAAAAAAAGACATGGCAAAACATATATAAAAGTGTATATTTTAAGTGCTTGTATTGAACAAAAGCATGTTTGTTTTTTTTTCATTTTTATAAAAATTTATTGGAATTCCCACTATGGCTCAGTGGGTTCAGAACCTAACATAGTCTCTCTCCATGAGGATGCCTGATCCCTGGCCTCGCTTAATGGGTTAAGGATCCAGTGTTGCCTCTAGCTGCAGGTTAGGTTCCAGACTCAGTTTAGATCTGGCGTTACCGTGGCTGTGGCATAAGCTAGCAGCTGAGGCTCCAATTCAGTGCTCAGTCCAGGATTTTCTTCATGCTGCAGGTGTGGCCCTAAAAATGAAAAAAAAAAGTCTTGTGATGATTTATGTACACCTATAATTGAAATAAAATCCATTAAAAAAAAAGTCTTATTGAAGTATAGTTGATTTAAAATGTTGTGATAGGGGAGTTCCCATCATGGCTCAGTGGAAATGAATCTGACCTGTAACCATGAGGACATGGACTCAGTCCCTGGTCTCACTCAGTGCATTAAGGATCTGGCATTGCTGTGAGCTGTGGTGTAGGTCACAGATGAGGGTCAGATCCCACGTTGCTGTGGCTGTGGCATAGGCCTGCGGCTATAGCTCCGATTCCACCCCTAGCCTGGGAACTTCAATATGCTGTGGATGTGGCTCTAAAAAGACCAAAAAAAAAAAAAAAGTTTCTGCTGTACGAAAAAAAGTGATTCAGGAGTTCCTGTCGTGGCACGGTGGAAACAAATCCGACTAGGAACCATGAGGTTTCGGGTTCAATCACTGGCCTCACTCAGTGGGTTAAGGATCTGATGTTGCCGTGAGTTATGGTGTAGGTCATAGATGCGACTCGGATCTGGTGTTGCTGTGGCTGTGGTGTAGGCTGGCAGCTGTAGCCCCTATTCGACCCCTAGCCTGGGAACCTGCATATGCTGTGGGTACGGCCCTAAAAAGCAAAAAAAAAAAAAGCAGTGATTCAGTTACAAACATCCATTCCTTTTCAGATTCTCCTTCCATATAGATTATCACAGAATATTGGGTAGCGTTCCCTGTGCTATACAACAGGTCCCCATTGGCTAGTCATTCTATATACCACAGTGTCCATATGCCAATCCCAAACGCCCAGTCCATTCCCCTCTCCAGCTTGTTCCCTTTGGTAACCGTAAATTTGTTTTGAAAGTCTGTGAATCTCTTTCTTTCTTTCTTTTTCCTTCTTTCCTTCTTTCTTTCCTTCCTTCCTTCCTTCCTTCTTTCTTTCCTTCTTTCTTTCTTTCTTTCTTTCTTTCTTCTTTCCTTCCTTCCTTCCCTCCTGCATGCCTTCCTTCCGTTCTTGCTTTCTCTCTTTCTTTTATTTTTAAAACACAGGTATATTTTTAAAAATGAAGACATGGCAAAACATAAAATTGTATTTTAAATGCTTATATTGAAAAAAATCATGCTTTTAACACATGCACAAATACAACTATTAATGTCATTTAGCTATAGTACCATCAGAAGTTTAAATTAGAGATGTCTGTGGGAGTTCCTATCGTGGCTCAGTGGAAACCTAACCGACATCCATGAGGATGCAGGTTTGATCCCTGAACTTGTTCAGTGGGTTAAGGATCCGGCATTGCCGTGAGTTGTGGTGTAAGTTGCAGACAAGGCACGAATCTGGCGTAGCTGTGGCTGTGGCCACAGCTACAGCTTCAATTCGACCCCTAGCCTGGGAACCTCCATATGCCATAGGTGCAGCCATAAAAAAAGACAAAATAATAATAATGATAATGATAATAATAATAATAAAATATAGGTATCTGTGAATGTGCTTTCTCTATCCTAAGCAAATACTTACTTTAATCTGTGGGTCTATCAGAAAGTATTGGGTGACTCAGACTTTAAAAGAGGTGGAATGACTTTCAGTCCTCTCTAGTCTAAAACTTAAGCAAAACATAATTTAGTATTTGTACTAACTGGAAATATGGTAGCAATGTATTAGCCAAAAGGGGGGGAGGGACAGTTTTAAAATGGTATAGAGAGTATGAGAGTATGGTGTTTATATAACATATGTATCTTTTTTATATATATGTGTATGTATTTATAATCTATAAAGAGATACATCAAAGTGTTAATAGTGGTTATCTCTGGGAAGAAAGATTAACTAAATTTTTTTTTTTTTTTGTCTTTTTAGTACCGTACCCACGGCATATAGAGGTTCCCAGGCTAGGGGTCCAACTGTAGCTGTAGCTGCTGGCCTACACCATGGTCACAGCAACGCAAGATCGGTGCTGTGTCTGCGACCTACACCACAGATCACAGCAATCCCAGATCCCCAACCCACTGAGTGAGGCCAGGGATTGAACCCGTGTCCTCATGGATGCTAGTCGGGTTTGTTAACCCCTGAGCCATGATGGGAACTGCTAAAGCTTTTTACTCTTTTATTCTTTTTACTTTCCAGTACTTTCAAACATTTATGTAATAAGGATGTACTTTAATAATCAGAAAAACAATGTGTGATAACTTAGTGAGAAAGAATTTGTAATAAAAACTTTGTTGACTCATTACTTCCCAGAGGAATAATTGGCTCCCTATAGAAAGGGCATTTTATCAGGTTGAATCTATAACTCAGTCCCTGGTGGTGACAGGGAGGATTGTGCCCTGATGTGAAGTGATTTGCAGAATAAAGGTCACTTCTAAAAGTCCACGTGGGAGTTCTCCTTTCTTTAAAGCTCTCTCTCCCCTGTTTTTCTTTTATTTTTTCCAAAGATCTTAAAAGATCTCCAGGGAGTTTCCTGGTGGTTTAGTGTTTAAGACTTGGTGCTTTCAATGCTGCTGCCCAGGTTCAGTCCTTGGTCTGGGAACTCAGATCCCACATCAAGCTGCTGTACGCTGTGACCAAAAAAAAAAAAAGAAAAGGTCTCTACTGGTAAAAGAATATGGGATTCAAAATTGTTACCTGATTAGGGAGTCAGAAAATCCTCAAAGGGGATTTGTCTGGGGAAACAAGTCCCTAAAGCAAAATAAACAATTTCTATTCCATTTGTAAATCTCTATAAGGAAAGGCACTAAATGTGTTATCCAAATTATATTCTTTTTTTTAAGTTTAATTGCCTTACTATGTGAGCTGAACTTCTCTTTTTTAAATTTTTTTTTTTTTTTTTTTTTTTTTTTAGGGCTGCATCCACAGCATATGGAGGTTCCCAGGCTAGGGGTCGAATTGGAGCTGTAGCCGCCAGCCCACAGCCATAGCCACAGCAACACCAGATCCAAGCCATGTCTGTGACAGCTCATGGCAATGCCAGGTCCTTAACCCACTGAGTGAGGTCAGGGATTGAACCTGCATCCTCGTAGATGCTAGTCAGATTCATTTCCACTGAGCCACAATGAGAACTCCTCTTTTTTAATTTTTTATTGTTGTCTTCATTTTTGGCTCTGCCCATGGCATGTGGAAGTTCCTGGGCCAGGGACTGAACTCAAGCCAGAATGACGAGGCTGATTCCCCAACTGCTAGGCCACCAGGGAACTCCTCCAAATTATATTCTTGCAGAAGAGCTAATGAGTGTAGCCTTTGCCACAGGTTTTAATTTCCTGTTCCTGGATTAAAGGACATTCGGTGGAGGATAAGCCTGGGAAGGTGAAGCTGCAGGTAGGCATCAGTCTTAGACCAAGAGCATCTATCTAGGTATCGAATTTGATATCAGCCTTTAATCATCTTCCCCAGTGGTCTTGGGAGGAACCAAGCTTCTTTTTCCTTCTCTGTTTCATGGTTAGACAGAGAACCGCAGAAGGCAGATAAGCTGGAGGTGGTGATGTGAATCTGGAGAGCGATACTTATTTATGCAAATGCCAGCCTTGGTGCTCTGTCCTCTCTACCTAGCAGTGCTCAGTGTGCTCTGTGGAACCTCAGGGCACCTAGAGGGTCTCTCCAGCTTCCTTGAAAACTGTTATCGTCCATGCTTGGTGTCTGTCCCATCTCTTCTAGGCTCAGCTTGAATATCAAATCAGGGCTTAGGGCTAGATGTTGTCCTTTTTTGGACAGTACCTGAAGTGAAAGAAAGGATAGGATTTGTATATGTTTTGGTGTGTGTTTTGTTTTTGACCAGAGAACTAAGAAAACAATTTGGCACATTTCACTGAAATGAAATGGAATGGTTTTAGACTCCTTAAAATGAGCTGGACAACACCCAGTCTCATCGCTCCTGCCATCCCCTTTTTTTAACCTAAACTGTGTTTTAAGATCAGCTGTTTGGTGTCATCACCATAATGAAAACACTTCCAAAATGCAGTTTTTAGAACATGGGTTTGAGGAGTTCCCGTAGTGGCTCAGTGGTTAACGAATCCGACTAGGAACCATGAGGTTGCGGGTTCGATTCCTGGCCTTGCACAGTGGGTTAAGGATCCGGTGTTGCCGTGAGCTGTGGTGTAGGTTGCAGACACGGCTCGGATCCCGTGTTGCTGTGGCTGTGGCAAAGGCTGGCAGCTACAGCTCCTGTTAGACCCCTAGCCTGGGAGCCTCCATATGCCACAGGTGCGGCTCTAGATAAGGCAAAAAGACACACACAATTAAATAAATAAATAGAATATGGGTTTGAATACTAATTTTAAATTTGTTAAGATTAGGAGTTCCCATCGTGGCTCAGCGGTTAACGAATCCGACTAAGAACCATGAAGTTGCGGGTTCGATCCCTGGCCTTGCTCAGCGGGTTAAGGATCCGACATTGCCGTGAGCTGTGGTGTAGGTCGCAGACTCAGCTCGGATCCCACGTTGCTGTGGCTATGGCAGAGGCCGGCGGCTACAGCTCCTGTTAGACCCCTAGTCTGGGAACCTCCACATGCCGCGGGTGCGGCCCTAGATAAGACAAAAAGACAAAAAAAAATTTCGTAAGATTAGTCGTTGCAGAACTTCAGTGCTAGGTAATATTCAATTATCTTAACATTGATTAAAAATACTGGAGTTCCTGTTGTGGTGCAGCGGAACAGGGGTCGGGGATCTGGTGTTACCGTGAGCTGTGTTGTAGGTCGCAGAGGCAGCTCGGATACCGTGTTGCTGTGGCTGTGGTGTAGACCAGCAGCAGCTCCGATTTGAACCCTAGCCTGGGAACTTCCATATGCCGCAGGTGTGGCCCTAAAAAGCAAAAAAAATAAATAAATAAAAATAAAAATTGATGTATTAGTTGATAGTTTTTACTTAACATGTTTAGAAAATTTCTTAAGACAATTTTTAGTGGTAAAATATTCTTTACTGTACAAAATAGATTGTATGTGTTGTTTCACTGTCAAAATTCATATGTATTTTAATCCATAGTTTTGAGATTTATGAGTAATTAAGTTGCAATGTATAAATAGAAATCTAATTTCATAATAAACTGTATAAACTATGCCTTTCTTAAACCATTTCTTAGCTGAGATGGGGAAAGGAAGGAAACACAGCTAAGAAATACAATAAAATTTTGCGCTGAGTATTAAAAAACATAGGATCAGCTGTTTCACTTTCTCACCAAACTTATTTAAATAGGTCAGACTGGATTCACAGCCATGCCTCTGTGAGAAAGCATCAAAATCGTGTTGCTCTGGAATCCTTGTTCAGAATGTATGCAGCTCACCATTGCGGTAGGATGTAAAGTAGACCCACTTGAGGAATTCTGGGTCATCAGGAAGCCCTGGCTGGGTCCTGTTTGTATGCGGTCTCTAAGCCCTTTGGGAATGTCATGAGGAGGACTTCTGGCATGCTTAGTGTGTGGACAGCTGCGTGCAGTGGCCGAGGCTAAATCAGAAAGTGTCAGCCTGGGGAAACACGCTTGGTGAGCTGAGGTCCAGTCACGTGAGGTCAGCATCCCGGACAACCCAGAGGGTAGGGGGATGGGCAACCCTAGTGGCTGCTTTGCTCAGTTCCTTAAAGGCTGTTTAACCTTTTGTGCAAGAGAGCAACAGGTCCATTCATAGTGCTTAAGAGGGAAGTCTTTTTGTTTTCACTTGAAGAGATGAAAAAATATCCATTTTACGTGGGGGTACCCAGTGGGTTTCAGGGGCTGGTAGCTAAGTCAGGGCAGTGGCATGAGGGGGACTCTTGACTGTAAGCCCAGGCTCCCCCTTCGCTGACCTGGCATCACTGTCTGATTGTAATGTCCCTGCTGAAGATACAAGTATAGAGTTTGCAAGAATCTTGGAGTTCCTGTCGTGGCTCAGTGGTTAACGAATCCAACTAGGAACCATGAGGTTCTGGGTTCGCAAGAATTTTGGAGTTCCCGTCGTGGCTCAGTGGTTAACAAATCCAACTAGGAACCATGAGGGTGGGGGTTCGATCCCTGGCCTTGCTCAGTGGGTTAAGGTTCCGGCGTTGCCCTGAGCTGTGGTGTAGGTTGCAGACGCAGCTTGGATCCCGCGTTGCTGTGGCTGCGGTATAGGCTGGCGGCTAACAGCTCCGATTAGACCTCTAGCATGGGAACCTCCACATACCGCAGGTGCGGCCCTAGAAAAGACAAACAAACAAAACAAAACAAAACAAAATCTGCCCATATGGATTAGCAGTAGGGAACAGACTATAGAATCCTTTATTCAGCGTGTGAGGCAGAACAGCACTTTTCAGAAGTATGTCTGGTGGACCACAGTGATCTCTGCAGCTCTCTTGGGGCTTGATGAGTTGGGAGCATCTTGTCCAACCTAGAGATGGAAAGGAAATATGAGAGATAAAGAAGTGCAAATAAGTATTTGCTCATGTACCAACAAAGAAGTAGCTTAGTACAAAACCCCACGTAATTGCAAGCACACATCATTTTGCCTCTTTGTTACCCATTAATTCTAGGAAAAGTTACTGTGCTTACACTGAGAAAGTATCAGCAAGGTGCACTTAGGGAACCTATAACCTCCTGGCAGGCAGCCCAGCCACCTCTTGCTTGACCTATTTGTCTCGAATAGAAAGGGGCCTGGATGTGCAGTGACTTTGTATCCCAGCTTCGCAGGGATTCTGCTTAATTCCTGGAATCAGGCCCAAACAGTCTCACTCTCTTTGAGAAGGGGCAGAGTCTGAGTCACCATGGAGCCAAAAACAAAAAGAAAACAAAAAAAATTGCGGTGGGCCTTGCATGCGGCATGCAGAAATTCCCAGGCCAGGGATCAAACCCAAGCCACAGCAGCTATCCAGGCCACTGTAGTGATAATGCCACATCCTTAACCCACTGAGCCGCAAGGGAACTCTGAGCAAATATTTTTTGATTAATGCCATTCCACTCTTACTACACCTGATTCCATGCCCCATCTGATTTTGTATGCGCTTTCTAAACACTGCTATGAACAAAGACCGTAAACGTCTTGAAGGCAGGGAACTTGGTACACAGAGGGCTTTCAGTAAAATTTTGTAGAAGAGACGAATAAGTCAGTAAATTCAAGTAAGGGATTAAAAAGCCTGGATTTTAGTTATTTTTCTACTAGCTGTGTGACCATGGGAAAGTCACATAACCTCTCTGAGCCTTAGTTTAAATTTCAATAAAATGTAGATACGTGCTCTAGCTAACTCCTAGGGTCTTTGTGAGACCAAAGTGAGGCAATGTGCATAAAATTGCTTATTTTTTAATTAATTCATTTATCATTTAGTACCTTATTTTGTTCATGGGAGAAAGTCAATCAGAGTTGCTGTTACATGATTACTTCTAATTTGGAACTACTTCTTAGTCCCCTTCAGGCCTGTTTCTTTCAATGTTCAGTAGAAATGATAATGTAGATTAAAAATACACCAAATTATAGAATTATACTAATTAATATTGGCTCATCATCTATTAGCAGAAACAGGATTATAGAAAATATTACCCTAGACCAGGGATGACAGATAAGTGGGCATTGGGTACCTAAAGCACTGTGATAAGAAAGATCCTGAAGCCATGCTTGGGTGGAAAGAGAGCCATGCTTGAGTTATAATTTACATATAATACTTTATATGCTTAGGGTATACAGCATGTTAATTTGATGTATTTATAAATTGCAATATCATTACCATGGTAGCTTTAGCTAACACCTTGTCGTGTCACATAATTATCATTTCTTTTTTTGTGGTGAGAATATATAAGATCTAGTGTCTTAGCAGTTTTGAAGTATATAATACAGTACTGTGACTATAATCACTATGCTGTGCATTAAACTTCCAGAACATATTCATCTAGTTGTACTCTGCTTGCTTATTGATAGGTGCGGATGACCTGAAACTAAAAAGTGGCAATGTGTGTCCCATTCTGGACTAGATAAATCTTAGAGTCCCATTCTCAGTGCTATAATTCAATACAAGTGGCCACCTTCTTTTATTTAAAAAGTATATGGGGGAGTTCCCTGGTGGCTCAGTGGGTTAGGGATCCAGTATTGTTACTGCTGTGGCTCACATTGCTACTGTGGCATGGGTTCAGTCCCTGGCCGAGGAACTTCTGCGTGCTGTGGGAAAAAAACAGAACAAAACACAAAACTGGATACAAGGCCTTTGTATAGGTTTCATGGGTATTGAGCTTTAGTTTCATTAATTTCATAGTAAATCCATCTCTACTTAGGGAGCTTGTTAAAAAGATTAAAAATAAGGTTCCTGGAATTCCCGTCGTGGCTCAGTGGTTAACGAATCCGACTAGGAACCATGAGGTTGCAGGTTCGATCCCTGGCCTTGCTCAGTGGGTTAAGGATCTGGCATTGCCATGACCTGTGTTGTAGGTTGCAGACGCGACTCGGATCCTGCGTTGCTGTGAATGTGGCGAAGGCCGGCAGCTACAGCTCCTGTTAGACCCCTAGCCTGGGAACCTCCATATGCCGTGAGTGCGGCCCTAGATAAGGCAAAAAGACATAAATAAATAAATTAATTAAAAAAAAATAAGGTTCCTGGCCCCAGTTTAGCTATTCTGATAAGCATTTAGCATTTTCGATAAGTACCATATTGTATTATAGCCCTGCTGATGTTAAGAAAGCAGTAGTACCCATGCCTGCCTAGTTCCCAACACATAAAAAAATTACCCACATATGCTTCATAACTAAAGCAGCTCCCTGTCTCCCAGGGCTTATATATCAATCCCATTTTCTCCAGGCAAATGACTGTAAGCGTACAGAGAACACTTTCCTTCTTGGGCTGAGAGTCAGGCTGGGATTCAGCTTCCACTTGCTGGGCTTCCTTCTTTTGCCTTTTGCACAACCGTTGGCATTGGCATTGCTCTTTGACTCTTAGGCATCGAGTCTGAAGGGAGAAAATGACAAGTATTACCTTCAGGTGGCCAGTATGCATCTGATTATCTTCCAGACCTCACATCAGGCCATTTAAAGAAAATCATCTCTTCTAACGAAAAAGAAAATATTGTCTCTATCCTCCCTAGAGAATATCCAGGTGCAGCAGAGGAAAGGAACTTGCCTTTAGCAAGCATCTCCTATGTGCCAGGAGAATCTCAATTAAACTTTATAACCACTGAGAGAGGCAAATATCATTAGTCTCATTTTAAAGATGAAGCAACTGAGGTTGGAGAAGGCAGGCAGCTTTCTGAAAGCTGTTCAGCTAGCAGGGGTTGAGTGGCAGGTGTGTCCAAAGTCTGTTTTTCTTATTATGCCATCCTGCCTCTGGGACAGAAGGGGGTTTTTACAGATCAAATCCAGGGACCCAGGACATCAGCAAACTTACAGGGCATGGGACTTCAAAAATGACAAACACTATAATGGTGATTCCACTGAGCAACAGGATGACAGCAATCAGAACTTTGACCAGGATGCTCCATTTCTGTCTCTTCTTCAGGTCCTCATCTGGGTTTAAAAAGAGAGAGGGGTAGAATAGGAAGAAAGAATTTGAGAGAGGGAAGAGTTCAACCCTTGGACTTGAAGGTCTCCTGGTTCATATAGGGGCCCAGCTTGATTCAGAGGCAGAGGCCGAGTTTCCAGTTCAGACTGAGAGTCAGGAATGAGGTAGGTATCCTGGACTCTGCTCTAGTCTCCTTCGCAGTTTCTTCCCAATGAGTCACATTTACTGGGATTTGCGATTTTTCCATGATCAAGTAGGACTGATTCTTGCACTGCGTTCAGGGGAAGAAAAGTTACAAGGGAGTCCATCAGCACAGCCCCCTCAGGGTCTCTGTCCTTGTGCGCTGACACGCGTACTTTCCTGTGCTCCTCTTGGCTTTAGTGGGACGTAGGTAGAACGGAGGTGGATTGGCATTGCTTCGGGGTCACAAGTCAAATTTGGGGACAGATGGCTCATATGCATCTTGTTATTACTAATCTCATATTTACTGTTCTCTTGTTGGAACTGGGATGTAACCCAAACTGGAATCTTACAAAATTGGAATCCTGGCCAATTTAGGGAGGGCTGTTTGTAAAAACCGTGCAGATGAAAAACATGCTTCTTGGTCATTGTTATCACTGTAATGATTGCTTAGAATTTAAATGTTGTGTAACTATTCACACAATGGCTGGAATTACCTACCACACCAATTTGATTTATCTTGTCCCCAGGTCAGGCTATCTGGTGCACTCACTTGTGTGGAGGTGAAGGATTATTAATAGTGTCAAAACTACAAACATTTCTGGGGCCTACTTTATAGAGAAGCTGGTTTTTTTTTCTGTAAGAAAGGGAGTTATTTGCTAATGCAAACTGTGTGTAACATCTCAACCCAACCTCCAGGAAAATTCTAGGAGACCCAGACTGATGCTGGGGCTAAAAATATTTTTTCCCCATTCTTGTCACACCTTAAATTAATCTGTACCTTGTTTCAAAGGGGTAGAAAAATCATCAGTACTTGTAGTTTCCTCTCTTTCTTTATTCCCAGGTGTTATGGAGGTGGTCGTGGCAGGAAAAGTCTCTTCTGAGGCCCCCATCACTGGATAGGCCTTACACTGGGAGATCCCTGGTAAAAAAGCTATAAAACAAGAAAGAAACAATGAAAGATAACTGAGAAAATTTTATCCTACCTTTGGATTCACCTAACAAAACCTTATCTCTACCCAGCGGATAGTAAACATCTAATTGTGGCCCCATTGATCAGTCCAGAGGTTTAAGGTGTGGGCCATAATAACTCCAAAGAATAAATGAGAAGAGAGATAGTAGTAAGAAATATGGATTAAATCTCCATGGGGCCTTTGACCCCATAGGATCAGAGCAAAGGAGCGGACCATATCGTGTTTGCCTGTCACTCGTAAGGCCATAAAAATAGTAAGGATGGAGGGTGTAACACTCTTGATAGTTTGCTTCTTTAAAAAAGATGGCTCCAAAGTCCAAGGAAGAATGTCAGGTAGTGTAATTTGCCTCAATGACTGAGACAGGTCTGTCCAGTGGAGTCTCCGTCAGCAACTTTGGGAAAGGAGCTAGAAGAAGGGGAGACCACCCAGCTTCACATAGTGCTCAGTTTCACTATTTCAGCAAATATTTGCATTTTTTTTTCTTTTTCTTTTTACAGCCACACCTGTGGCATATGAAAGTTCCTAGGCTAAGGGTCAAGTCAGAGCTGTAGCTGCCGGCATATGCCACAGCCACAGCCACGCCAGATCTGAGCCACGTCTGCGACCTACACCACAGCTCATGGCAGTGCTGGACCCTTACGCCACTGAGTGAGGCCAGGGCTTAAACCTGCATCCTCATGGATACTAGTCAGGTTCTTAACCTGTTGAGCCACAACAGGAACTCTCAGCAAATAATTAAAAATTAATACATAGTATGTGCCAGGGACGGTTTCTGTACTTTGGCTTTAATAGCCGGATGCATTCTGCCATGGGAATAGAGAAGGGGAAGGAGGGCCGGGGGTGGGGTGGGGTGGGGAACGCTGTCTGAAGTTGGAACCGACTTCACTTGCGTCCATAATTGATCTAATCCAGTTCAGACAGTGGTTTCTATTCCATTTTGAATGGTTTCTTCTCACACTTATTAAGTTAGGGTCTATGCATCCTACCTGACTTTTCTCGATTACTCTTGCAGGTCTTAAGCCCACATGAAAATAACAGTTTTTTATTTCAGAGGCCAACAGCCACAGTACCAGGTACCGTACATGAGTTACAGGGAAATAGTCCCTGATTTGTTTAATCAGGAAGACAGTGTTGGTGACAGTAGGCAGAGACAAAGATCCAAAAAGCTGAAAGGAAAAGCAAGGACACTCTGTGAAGTATCTTCAGCATAGTGCCAGTCAGTTCTCTGAAGTGCTAACATAGGCGTTTCTGGGTCAGATGTGATGAAGATAAACAAATCTCACTTTGGACAAGTATGGACAAGTAACGTAAGTTCTCTCAGCTTTGGTTTCCTTATCTGCAGGATGGTTGTAATAAAGTAAGTCTTGGTCTACCTGTTTCACAAGGGTGACGTGAGGATCAGAAACAGAAATGAGAAAGCAAGTGTGAAAACACTTTGCAAACTGAGTGATACTATGGTTGAAAGAGGAGGCAGACCCCAGAGATCCTCTACCCAGAGCGATGCTCCCTAGCCTCTGGGATAATGGTATTGCAGGGCCGCGAGTCTTCCCACCTCCTGGGAGCCATTCTTTCAAAGGCTACTTAATAGGCTTCCTCTTGTCAGTGTATTTCCAGTTCTCTCCGGCTTCTGACTTAATGTCCATCCCTGTTGTCACCTCATCCCCTTTACTTCTCGTCTGCCACGTAACTGAGCACTGGGGTGGAGCACATTTATAAATGCAAGCGCTCCATTCCCAGTGATGATGGCTTTGCAGTATTAGCCTTTCTTTGCCTAAGGATATTTGAGCCAGAATGCCCTGCCTTAAGGAGATCTCCAAAAATCCAGACTTGTGAAATGGATAATTTAGGAGATGATACTTTGCCTTATTACAAAACTATTTATTTATTTATTTATTTATTTATTTATTTTTAATTTTTATGGCTGCACCTGTGGCATAGGGAAGTTCCCAGGCTGGGAGTTGAATCGGAGCTGTAGCTGCTGGCCTACACCACAGCCACAGCAAAGCAGGATCTGAGCCACGTCTGCAAACTATACTGCAGCTCACGGCAACGCCGGATCTTTAACCCACTGAGCAAGGCCTGGAATCGAACCCTCATCCTCATGGATACTAGTTTGGTTCGTTACCGCTGAGCCATAACAGGAACTCCCAAAATAATTTATCTGAGATAAGTAGGGAACATTAGGTGCATTATATTTAAATGGAAATATCCTTTAGCAATTATTCTGTAATAATACCAGCAGGTTGAAAGGGCTATTTGAGAGGCCTTACATACATATCTAGAAAATAGACCTTCTAGAGTTCCTGTTGTGGCTCAGTGGAAACGAATCTGTCTAGTATCCATGAGGATGCAGGTTCAATCTCTGGCCTTGCTCTGTGGGTTAAGGATCCGGCGTTGCCATGAACTGTGGTATAGGTTGCAGATGCGGCTCGGTTCCTGCTTTGCTGTGGCTGTGGTGTAGTCCGGCAGCAAAGGGGTGGGCTGGGTTTTTGGGATTGGCATATGCACATTGAGGTAAATGGAATGATTGGCCAATGGGGACCTGCTGCATAGGGAACTCAATCCAGTATTCTGTGATCATCTATATGGGAAAAGAATCTGAAAAAGAATGAATATATGTATATGTGTAACGTTGTATGTGTATGAATCACTTTGTTGTATAGTGGAAATTATCACTACATTGTGAATCAACTGTACTTCAATAAAACCTTAAAAAATTTACATAGATTTGCTTAAGGAGAGGATGATCCATTTCGTTAGGCTTTAGCTGCTGCTAAGCTCCACCTGCCTCCAAGGATGTCAACCAAAAGTCAGTGCCTACCTCCATCTCATTTTCCAGTCTCACCTTTGCCTGTTACAAGGAATCCAATCTGGAGCTTGGATGTGGGGGTTAGGTGACAGCTTGGGGAGGCAGTGCTGTTTACACAGGGAACAGCCATGATTCTCAGGCTCTTCAGAGTATACTTGACCTTTCGCCTTTTCTCCAAATATACAAGGTTGACTTTGAGTTTGCTCACAGAACCAAGACACTGCAGGATAGCCACAGTCTGATTTTGGATGAATGTGGACCTTTTGGCTTCTGCCTGAGCTTCTGGAAGAAGAGGCAGACAAGAAAATGAAGGCAGTTCTTAATCTGAACGGTGCCCCGCTAACCTGCTTCTGTTCATGGCCCGCTGTTGTACTTTCTTCTGTTTTTCATTCATTTCTTCTTCAGCAAGTGTCTATGGTACAAATACACAAGCCCCGCCTTTCCTCTCTCCACCATGGGTCCGGTGGAGATGGGTAACTGCAGTAAAATAACAGCCCAGAGAAATGCTCACAGACTATTTTCTCTAACTCAGAAGGGCTAGAGTGCTGTCTCCTCTTTCTGCACCCCATCTCTTTGATTTGTGTTACCACGACTGAGGCAGTAAGACTTAATTTTAAAATGGGTTTCCAGAAGGCGTCTCAGGATACATATCTTTAAAACTGGCTGTTTGATGTTTGAAATTTTGACTCGGTATGGGGGAGAGAAGCATCTTTTAAAGGCAAAAATGTTCTGGAATGGCAAAGTGATTGTTCAGGAAGGGCCAATTCCCTACCTCGCATTAGCCCATCTCTGATGCTTCTCACATCTTTTGGGAAGAGACCAGGCAGGGGTTCCACTTGGCAGTTGCTATCTCTGAGTTCTGGAAGGAAAGAAAAAAGGTCAGGATTTACTGGGTACTTCCTCTTTGAAATTCTGGGCACTGGAGAGGGAGATACAAAAGAATGCAGTTCCTTTGCATAAAATTTGCAATTAGGAAGGTCAAACAGTCCCCGCAAAAGACTTTAAGATGTATGCAAGTGGGAGAAGTGGGAGTTAGCGTAATATAATGAAAACTTGGTACCAGTCTATTATCCTTAGGGGAAAAATAAGGTAAAAGAGTTAACTAGGTTAATGGAAGACTAACTAACCTATTCCTACAAACACTTCTTATTAGCTTTCTTCCTTTCTGTCCTGTCCACCTTCTTGCATTAAAACTTTTGAAAGTTTATTAAATGTAACATTGGACGAGGTTTCCATGGGACCACAGGTCATAGCTATTTATGCCTTTTGGCACATAATTCACAGGGTAATGTGAGTTTTCTTCATTTGTTAATTTTTTTTTTTTTTTAGGGCCGTACCCGCGGCATATGAAGGTTCCCAGGCTAGGGGTCCAATCGGAACTGTAGCTGCCAGCCTACACCACAGCCACAGCAACGCAGGATCCGAGGTGTGTCTGCAACCTACACCACAGCTCATGGCAACTCCGGATCCTTTACCCACTGAGCGAGGCCAGGGATCGAACCCGCGTCCTCATGGATGCTAGTCAGATTCGTTAACCGCTGAGCCTACGGCATATGGAAGTTCCTGGGCTAAGGGTCTAACCACAGCTACAGCTGCCGGCCTACACCACAGCCACAGCAACATGGGATCTGAGCTGTGTCTGCGACTGACACCGCTGCTCACAGCAACACCAGGCCCTTAATCCCGTTGGGTGAGGCCAGGAATCAAACCCACATCCCATGGATATTAGTCGGGGTCCTCACCACTGAGGCATAATGGGAACTCCTAGAAACCATGTTTTAAATAAGCAGGTATCAAAGAGCAGCAAATGGTGCCATTCCATCCTCACGTTACCCCTTCTCTCAGCCCACCCCACTCTCCATCTACTTGAATTTTTTCATTTGGTTGGTTGTTTTTGGCCACACTCAAGGCATGTGGAAATTCCCAGACCAGGGATCAGAACCATACCATAGCAGCAACCTCTGCTGCAGTGCCACCTTAACCTATGGCGCCACGAGGGAACTCCCCCATCTATCTGAACGTAACACCTTAAAAAAGGAATACAACGTGTTACGAGGAGTTATGAATTTGGGAGTCGTTGGTGATGACAGTGCTAAAACTATGACAGCGCCTTCAGGCAAGAAAGCCATCTAACAGTGAAAGGAATTATATTAGTTACATGAACAAAGCAAGAATGCATCACATCCCCTGAAGACCTCTCACCATGTAACAGACATCTGTCTGCCTGGGTTGAGTAAGTTGCTGTCCTGCTTAGAGGCAAGAGGATATATGGGATGATGGAAAAGCATCTCCTGCTGAGTATCGGCTCTCTCTCTATCTGGTGGAATAGATGCCCAAACACTTTCTAGACTTCCCTTTGGATTTCCCAAGATACTAGGCTAGAGAAGTACTTACCTTTCTTGTTAGCATCATAGAATGTCATGATTAGGCTGAAAACCAAGATGGTATCCATGTTAGTTTGAGCACATGCTCCTCGCAGAGACAGAATGCTGCTGATCTGTCTAAGCCGCTTATAGCCTCATCTCTAAATGCTTTCACTGCCCTGGAACCAAGTTTGACCCTGGGAGAGTCTGGTTCCACCCTGATTGCTTTGCTACATTTCCTGATAGCCCAGGAATAGAGCTTATTGGAGAGAGGACCAAATTTGCTTGTTAATGATTGATTCAGAAGCTCCTCACCTGACTTCAGTGCTGGTGCTGGCAGAAGGAACTGTAATTACCTAGAGGTTTCCCTAGAAGATAGGGCATAAACATCCAGTGATATGCTTTACAAATACTCGCAGACAGACACATAGACATTCGCGTGCATGCTCACTGGCACATCAGTTTATACACCAACAAAAAGAGATGGGGAGATTTCTAATACGGAAAGGGATTTCTAGACTAGAGTAGGAAACTAGGACTTAGTCGAGTGGGTTACACTGGAGAGGGCACTGCACTAGGAATCAAAGGAACTGGGTTCTAGTGTAGGCCCTGTTATTAACTGTATCATGGTGTGAAAATTGCCTGACTTCTCTGGATCTCAGTTTTTCCCTCTCTATAAATGGGGAGTTCCAACCCAGTGATCTCTAGAATTCATTCGCAGCTGTACACGTGAACTTAACCTTAGCATAGACATCCAAGTCTAGTGTTGCACATTTTCACACTGATGAATAGTGATGTGAGTGTAAGTTGACCACATTCCTGTGACTGTTGGGCTGAGAGGTTGTGAGGAACATCTACGTGCATGAAGTGAGTGACACTGTCTGCAGTTTGGAAGGCTTTCCCAAACAGATAACTGTGGGAGAAGATTGTTCTAAAATTGTCTCTTGTAGTAAAGATGATACATCTCATGTAATACTCTGGAGATGCTGTGACAGCATATCTTTAAGTGGATCAAAAAGTAGAAATAAAGATCTACTCGGACCCAAGTCCAGAGCCGCTGCAGTCTCTCTACCCACGGTCAGTGTACTCCATCAGGGCCAATATAGGAGCTCTGATGGATAATGATGTAAAGAGAGCTTGATTCCAGGGACTTTCTATGAGGGAGTTCATGAGATCTGAGTCAAATCATAATTTAAATACTGTCCCATTTCCTAACACTTTAATTTAGGTTGGAATCTGGCTAAACTGAATATCAGGGGAAATCCTGGTGGGAAAACAGCAGGGAAAGAGAAGTCACCAAAGGACAACATGTGGGAGGACGAGGGGAAGTGCTGAACATCCAGCTGCAATGCCTTTAACTCCTTCATTCCATAAGTCTATCCATGGGTTTACTCTGTGCCAGACTGCCCCGCTAGCAGTGGGCAAGGCCAAGTTTGCATTCATGAGAAACAATGGGAAGCAGACAGTAAACATGGTTGAAAATATAATAGAGCAGAGGGCTTGTAACAAATAATACACAAATGCATATACAAGATAGTTAAAGATTGTGGTAATCATTGCAAAGCAACACATAGGGTGATGAGGTTGAGGAGTCCTGGCAGAGGCCACTCTAATCAGGGCAGTCAGAGAAGAGTTTTCTGAAGAGGTGACATCTGAGCAAGAAGAGCATAATCTGTATAATGAGGACAGAATGTCCCCTGGATTTGACATTTTTTTTTTTTTGCATTTTAGGGCTGCACTCACCGCATATGGAGGTTCCCAGGCTAGGAGTTGAATTAGAGCTACAGCTGCTGGCCTACACCACAGCCACAGCAACTCGGGATCCAAGCCGCATCTGTGATCTACACCACAGCTCACAGCAATGCCAGATCCTTAGCCCACTGAGCAAGGCCAGGGATTGAACCCGCAACCTCATGTCAGATTTGTTTCTGTTGTGCCACGACAGGAACTCCAGATAACAGCAGTCCCAGTGGAGTGGTGGAAGAAGGAGGGGGATGAGAGGGAATTGAGGTGAAGAAGTTCATCTTTTTATTATTATTATTATTATATTATTATTATTATTGTTATCTTATTATTATTATTTATTATATCTTTTTATTATTTTATTGTCTTTTAATTATTTTATTTTATTATTATTATTTATATTTTGTTATTTATTTTTATTATTTATTATTATCATCATCTTTATCTTTTTATTATTATTATTATTATTAAATTCTATGGCCCCACCTGGGGCACATGGAAGTTTCCAGGCCAGGCATTGTATCTGAACCACAGCTGTGACCTATACCACAGCTACTGTGATGCTGGATCTTTTTTTTTTTTTTAAGTATACGAAACATATTTATTACAGAACAATATTTTTAAACAGTATTTAAAGGCTTTAAACAAAAAAGCGTAATTCCACATACTGACAATGATTTAGTAGCATGGCAATACCTTAGACTGGAGAGAGATGTTTGTTCTTGATGAATTTACATATAATAAATTCACATGACATTCAGTTCCAAAATATATGTATGAAATGGTTTGACATGATTAACAATTTACAGGAGACTATAAACATTAGGTCATTGACTGGGAGAGCTATATTTAAAAAAAATCAGAGATAAAAAATTTTTTAAGAAGCAACCATGTACCTATGTACATTTGAAGATCAAGGGTTAAAAATCCATTCCTGATGAATACTTAAGCAAAGGATATATAACATCCATTACACATCTGTTCTAAAAACAGATGCTGGATCCTTTAACGCACTGCCTCAGGCCACGGATCGAAACTGCACCTCTGCAGTGACCCAGGTCATTGACCATTTTGCTACGGAAGGGAGCAGAGAAGTGAAGGCAGCTGAGTAGAGGGGACATCGGCGCCTCAAATTTTGACTGGCCCAGAGCATCACTGCCTCAGTTGCCTGATTGAGCAAGATAGGTGGGTAGAGAATAAAGGGTCTCCTTTGCCTTTCCTGGGCTTCGTAGCTTTTGCTTACTATTTCCTTACCATGACTGCATGATTCCCTGCTTCCTTGTGGTATCAAACACTACTAATCTATGGACACTTCCCCCACGGTCCATCTTCTGAAATCTTCCATAGATTTGTTACAGTGCTGCCACCTGGGAGCAGGGGTGGGAAAGGATCTGAGGGTTACTTTCCTTCTCTGTCACAAGGTGGCAGAAGAGCTCAGTCTTCCCCAAAGAGATCTTGCGCTTGGACAAGGATAAAGCAGAAGAGCTTTCTTTCTTTTTTAAATGAAAGTATAGTTGATTTACAATGTTGTCTTAATTTCTGCTGTACGGCAAAGTGATTCAGTTATACATATATAGATGCTTTTAGGTATTCTTTTCCGTTACAGTTTATCACAGGATACTGAACATAGCTTCCTGTGCTGTACAGTAGGACCTTGTTTATCCATCCTATATGTAATAGTTTGCATCTGCTAATCCCAAGCTGCCAGTCTTTCCCTCCCCCACCCTATGTGTTTTAAAGTAAACTTTTTATTATGTATAATACAAAATGGATATACCTTTCTTTATGTCATCTCCCAGTCACTACCCACCATCAGGAGTAACCATTATTCTGATTTTTACCACTATAAGTTTCTCCTATTTTTGAACTTTATGTAATAGGAAACACACTCTGTGTCTGACTTTTTCTGCTCAATATTATGTCTGTAAAATTCATCCATGTTGTTTCAATAGTAGCAATAGTTTTTTTTCATTCCCATTGCTTTAGAATATTTCACTGTGTGAAGGTACCGTAACTTATTTATGTCCTGCCAAGAGACACTGGGTGGTTTCCAGTTTTTGACTATAGTGAACAACATTCCTGGGGCACATCTGAAACTTTCTCCAGAGTATAAATCCAGAAATGGAATTTGTGTTGTATTGTGTGCAGGGTATGTTCAGTGTCACTAATTAACGTCAAACTGTTTTCTAAGAGGTTGTCCCCTTTTACACTCCCATCTGCAGTATATGAAAGGTCCTGTTGTCCTGAAGGGGCCAAATTGCTTTTTCAGAGTCGTACAAGCTGGGGACTGGGCAGGGGCAGGCATACCCTCACAGTGCCAGTCCTTTGGTTGGTTCTCTGATGCACAGGCCTCGGCCACTTGTGTTTACTTGCTCCCTTCAAGTAAGGGTATAGGATTGAGATTAGCCCGAGGTCTCTGATCACACACTCTCTTACTTGGTAGGGTATTGAATTTAATTACATAATCATGCTTAAACCAATTGAACATCCACAGGCTATTTTGTTCTTGTTCTGGACACTAGTGGGAAACGAAGAGGGGCATGGAGAGAAAGGGAGAAGTGATGTTTTCAGTGTACCTACTTCGTTCCAAATTTTGTGTTAGAAACCTTATGTTTTGGGAGTTCCCGTCGTGGTGCAGCGGTTAATGAATCCGACTAGGAACCATGAGGTTGCGGGTTCAATCCCTGGCCTTGCTCAGTGGGTTAGTGATCTGGCGTTGCTGTGAGCTGTGGTGTAGGTCGCAGACGTGGCTCAGATCTGGCATTGCTGTGGCTGTGGCGTAGGCCAGCGACTACAGCTGCGATTCGACCCCTAGCCTGGGAACCTCCATATGCCGTAGGTGCGGCCATAAAATGACAAAAGACAAAAACAAACAAAAAAAAGAAACCTTATGTTTTGGTTATAACATTTTTTTATTTTATTTTATTTTTTGCTTTTTAGGGCCACACTAGCAGCATGTAGAGGTTCTCAGGCTAGAGGTCGAATCAGAGCTACAGCTGCCAGCCTATGCCACAGCCACAGCAACGTGGGATCCAAGCCACGTCCACGACCTACACCACAGCTCACAGCAATGCTGGATCCTTAACCCACTGAGCGAGACCAGGGATTGAACCCGCAACCTCATGGTTCCTAGTTGGATTCATTTCCAGTGCGCCAGGACGAGAACTCCTGGTTATAACATTTAATCCAAAACAGAGCCTTACAAGGTAGTGTCTCAGTTTTATAGATGAGGAAACTGAGGCTCAGAGAGGGGGTCATTTGCTCATGTGTCACAGAGCTAATTCATGACAGGATTAAAGCCTGGTTTACCTGATTAAAGAGCTCAAGCTCTTTACAGTGTAGAACACAGAGGAGGCAATGTCCCAGCTGCTCTGTTGACTTAGCTTACCAGTACAAGAACTGCTTTCTTCTCATGTCTACTTGCTGTATTCACCCCTAGAACTATGCTAGTCAGTTGAAATGGCCATCTCATTCAGTGATTTATACAGCATTTTCTCTTCAGTCATGTTTTGGTTTCCTTTATCCTTCTTTCTTCCTTCTTGTTTTCATGAAGAAGTTTGGGTAGGAGTTCCTGCTGTGGCACAGTGGGTTAAGAATCCGACTGCAGCAGCTCAGATCACTGTGGAGGTGCGGGTTTAATCCTGGCCGGGTGCAGTGGGTTAAAGGATCTGGCATTGCTGCAGCTATGGCTTGGATTCAGTTCCTGGCCCTGGAACCTCCATAATCCATACCATGGTTATATTCTTTTTTTTTTTTTTTGCCTTTTGTCATTTTAGGGCCGCACCTGCGGCATGTGGAGGTTCCCAGGCTAGGGGTCTAATCGGAGCTGTAGCCGCCGGCCTACGCCAGAGCCACAGCAACGCAGGATCCGAGCCGCATCTGCGACCTACACCACAGCTCACGGCAACGCCGGATCCTTAACCCACTGAGCAAGGGCAGGGATTGAACCCGCAACCTCATGGTTCCTAGTCGGATTCGTTAACTGCTGCACCACGACGGGAACTCCATGGTTATATTCTTAAGGAGAAAAAAAAAAAAAAGGTTTGTGGCATATTTGCAGCAACTTGGATGGACCTAGAAGTTATCATACTAAGTAAATTAAGCAAATCAGAGAGAGAAAGACAAATACCATATATATTTTAGATATTTTCCACTTATAGGTGGAATCTAAAATATGACTCAGGGAGTTCCCACCGTGGCGCAGCAGTTAACGAATCCAACTAGGAACCATGAGATTGTGGGTTTGGTCCCTGGCCTTGCTCAGTGGGGTAATGATCCGGCGTTACCGTGAGCCGTGGTGTAGGTTGCAGATGTGGCTCGGATCTGGCATTGCTGTGGCTGTGGCATAGGCCGTCAGCTGTAGCTCCGATTCGACCCCTAGCCTGGGAACCTCCATATGCTGCAAGTGCAGCCCTAAAAAGCAAAACAAATAAATAAATGAAATAAAATAAAATATGACTCAAATGAACTTATCTACAAAACAGCAAGGGACTTATAGAGAACAAACTTGTGGTTACCAAGGGGGAGGGAGAAGGGAGTGGTATAGACTAGGGATTCGGGGTTGGTAGATGCAAACTCTTACATTTAGAATGGATAAACAACAAAGTCCTACTTAGAGCACAGAGAACTATATTCAGTATCCTGTGATAAACCATAATGGAAGAATATTTAAAAGAATATATATATGTATAACTGAATCGCTTTGCTGTATGGCAGAAATCAACACAACATTGTAAATCAACTATACTTCAGTTTAAAAAAATGAGAGAAAAAAAAATTGGGGCACATCGGAGTTCCCTTCGTGGCTCAGTGGTTAACGAATTCGACTAAGAACCATGAGGGTTGCGGGTTCAATCTCTGGCCTTGCTCAGTGGGTTAAGGATCCGGCGTTGCTGTGAGCTGTGGTGAAGGTTGCAGACGCGGCTCAGATCCCGCGTTGCTGTGGCTGTGGCGAAGGCTGGCAGCTACAGTTCCTGTTAGACCCCTAGCCTGAGAACCTCCATATGCCGCACGTGCGGCTCTACATAAAAAAGGCAAAAAGACCAAAAGAAAAAAAAAAATTGGGGCACATCAATGCAACAGGTCCACTGAAAAATAAGACTTGTTTTGAGGATAGCTTTCTACCTGCTGGTCTAGTATGTTAACTAGAGGTGGGATTTAAAAAGATAGGGGCACTGTGAAATCTTCTGATCGTAGTTATGATATGGGACCTTTTATTATTATTTTTTTTAAATTTTTTCATTTAGAGCCACACCCGGGGCATATGGAAATTCCCAGGCTGGGGGTCGAATCAGAGCTATAGCTGCTACGCCACAGCCTCAGCAATACGGGATCCGAGCTGCGTCTGTGACCTATACCACAGCTCACAGCAATGCTGGATCCTTAATCCACTGAGCAAGGCCAGGGATCGAACCCACATCCTCATGGATCCTAGTCAGTTTTGTTAACCACTGAGCCACGAAGGGAACTCCTGATATGGGACCTTTTAAATCGGAAGGAATGAAAAGGATAAAAGAAAGTTAAGGGGTGGCTCAGTTTTTCTTGAGTAAAGGTGCTACAAAAATGATTAGTGTTGGGAGTTTCCGTTGTGACTCAGCGGTGATGAGGATGCAAGAGGGTGCAGGTTCGATCCCTGGCCTCGCTCAGTGGGTTAAGGATCTGGAATTGCCATGAGCTGTGGTGTAGGCTGCAGACGCAGCTCAGATCCCAAGTTGCTGTAGCTGTGGTGAAGGCCAGCGGCTGGAGCTCTGATTTGACCTCTATCCTGGTAACCTCCATATGGCTCGGGTGCAGCCCTAAAAAGCAAAAAAAAAGATTACTGTTGTGTTTTATTATTTATTGTGTTTCAGATATAATGTAGCAGCGGACAGTGAGACAGGTGAGGACAATACATGTAGCAGGAGAAAGCTGAGTCAGTCCTGGGATGAATGGAGACTGCAGAGGCTAAAGAGAAGGTGAGGCAGGATCTGGGAGGAAACTCACCATAGGCGCTCCCGTGGGCTTGCAGGAGGGTGAGGATACGAAATGTCAGAATCCCAGGAATAGGCAAGACTTAAGTTATTTTGTCCGTTTCCCTATTCATTTTCAAATAAAGATCCCCTTAAACTCTCTCCAGGTATTTAGTTGTAAGGTGTATAGGACTTAAAAAGGGATTAAAAAAGAAAAAGATACAGGAGGTGTCATGCAAGCAGCAGCTAAGCCTTGGTGACTGCCAATTGCAGACAGTACAGACAGGGATTGAAAATGCCTGGGATTGGATAGTAAGGAGGGTGGGAGAGCTGAAATGCCTTATGAAAACCCCAGTGGCCACGTGTAAACATCATGGGGCATTTCTGCTGTGAACACTGTCTTTCGTTGTGTAATCCTACTTTCATCATCAGGACTGGACTTATAAAGTGACCTCTCTGAGGACATTTTCTGACCTTATGGTGTGAAGTTCCCTCAAGTTCTTTACTCCGGGCACACCTCAGTGGTTGACCAGAGCAAAAGAACTTAGTGTTCTGATAAGGCTTTTGTGTCTTTTCTCTTATCTCGCCACTGGAGCCTCCACTGTGGTCAAGGCACTGACTTTCTTGAAGTCTGTCCATCTGTGAAGCAGCTAAGTATCCTGCTGGAATTTTTGCCTCCCAGAAGCGAGGTGAAGACAGACAAGCAGACGTCAGGAGCAGAGTGGCCTCTCAGGTACAGAGCTAGCTTTTAGTTCAGCCAGTGAAGCCCTTGCTAACATATCTACCCAGCTATCGAGGGGAGTACCCAACTATAAGAAATGTTCTCTGTCTTTAAGATGATTAAAATTTAGCCGGAGAGCTAGAATCAACATACACACAAAAATGCCGAATCATGTGGTGGTGGCCAGATTGCTGTAAGAATTCAGAGGAGGGATAAATCAGTAAGAGCCGGAGAAGTAAAAAGACATCTCCTTAGAGAAAAATGGGACTCCCAAGGACTAGAAAAGTTCAGAAAATTAGGAAGGAAGAAGGATGAGTTTGCCAACATAAGCAAAGGTAAGAAGAAGCGTGGCAAGAGCTGGAAGCCAGATTAGAGTATATATTATATATTGGGGGCCAGTGGGAAATAACATCCCAGTACATCCTCTGTCCTCTATCCTAAAGGTCCATCACTGAATTTGCTACTTAAGGGACTTGGAGCCATGGCCAGACAGCCACCAGGACTGGGTGCTCTTCATGGTTCCACTTTCTAGTAAGGCACTCTCTTTCCTTCCTTGGTTCAGCTTTGGCCCAATGTGATAGACTTTCCTGTATAGGCAGAACAGGTGTAGCAGGCATTGCTATTTAACAGAGTCATTTTATAAATCTTAAACTTCAGGGTGAAACTTTACCATTTAAAAAGAAGTCTGCAGTGGGGCTGGGGATCTGTATTTTTAAGAGGCATCTACTGATTCTGTTTCAGGTGGTCAGTGGAACATACTCTGAGAAACACTACCATAAACCAAAGTAGAACTGATAATGGAAGTGCCCAGATGTCCTGGACGGTGACACACATACTGCTTATGTATTTCTGGGCTTCCTCAGCTTTGGGAACTTAACCTCTATCTATGGCTCTTATGAAATTTACATGGTTATCACTTAAGGAGTAAGATCCTGACACTCTGTTTTGGTGTTGTTTTGACTTCCCAACGTAGATTGGGATCACCTTAAAGACAGAGATGCCCTCAGGCTTTCCTTATTTTCCCCGTAGGAGGGTGAGAGATCATCTTTAAGGTTGGAAGATAGCTAGAATGCTCAGGAAAAAATCCTTGATACCTTTATCAAGCCTTTCTAAAAAACCTGGAAGCCATTTGCTATGTGGAAACTTGTAGTTTTCTAGGGCTGACATAACAGCATATCACAGACTGGGTGGCTTAAACAATACAAGTTTATTTCTTCACAGTTCTAGAGGCTGCAAATCCAAGATTAAGGTGTCAGCAGGATTGGTTTCTTTTTTTTTATATTGATTTTTATTTTTTCCATTGTAGCTAATTTACAAGGGTTGGTTTATTCTGAGGTGTCTTTGACTTGTAGATGCCCACCTTCTTCAGAAGAGCAACCACAGTTCTGAGAAGTGCTTCATCAATTGTGATTCACAGATGGTCTTCCCTCTATGTGTGTCTGCATCCTAATCTCTTCTTATAAGGACACCAGTCATTTGGAATCAGGGCCCATCTAATGAGCTCATTTTCACTTAATTTCCTCTTTGAAGAGCCTATATCCAAATTTACTCACATTCTAAGATACTGGGGGTTAGGACTGCACATTTCAGCCCATTATAGCCATCTAGTTTCAGCATCTAGAAAGGTGCCACTCACTCTCTTCTCATACACCTGTTAGTCTTGTATAGTAAGTTCTCTCCACCCTTTAGCTTTCCTCCTCCGCTTCTTAGAGACATGCACTTGTGTGGTGAGAATGTTCTCGGGAGCCTGTAGTAGAAATTGGCAGGCTGCGGCATGTACCAAGCAACGCAACACTGAGGAGTTGAAATTCCAGGTGTATTGTCTTAAAGACATAGCTCGCTGCCCATTCTGCCCAGCTGTCTTTACTTGTGATGATAATAATTAGATCATTATACTCTGTGTAAGTGGTCTTGGTGTATCCTAACTCAGCCTTCATTTTCTTTCACTCTAGCTCTTTGTCTAGGCTTTTAGAAAGCTCAATTACATCAAATGTTAGGTGAGGCTGAAAGCAGAACATGTAAGGGCTTGCTGAACTTTTATGTAAGGACAGTTTTGAGCATAACCCCCCAGTTTTGCAGTGCTTCTAAGGCTGATAAACTGCAGTATCACTAAGAAAGAACCTATTATAAGTAATAGGAACTGTGAAAGGTAGATGAAAAATAAAATAGCCCACCTCAAGATTTTAAAATCTTTCTGAAGTCACTTCCTTCATGCAGCTTCATAGAGCACTAGTAGGGAGAGGCAAAGCTTCCTGAAGCTTCCTTCTTCACAGGCCTTTTTTTTTTCTCCTAATCAGTCAAGTCAAACATCTTGTTAAACCATGAGGTTGTACTCAGTTATCTTTTTTTTTGCTTTTTATGGCCGCACCCGTGGCATATGGAGGTTCCCAGGCTAGGGTCCAATCAGAGCTACAGCTGCTGGCCTACACCACAGCTACAGCAATGCCAGATCCAAGCTGCCTCTGCAACTTACACCACAGCTCACGGCAACACTGGATCCTTAACCCACTGAGCAAGGCCAGGGATTGAACCCGCAACCTCATGGTTCCTAGTCGGATTCATTAACCACTGCTCCACAGTGGGAACTCCCTGTTGTGCTCAGTTATCTTTACATTCTGATTTTCCGCTCTGTTCAACTGACAGGTGCCTCTAATGACAGACAGTTATCGTGAAACATGGGTCACTGCTCTGTAAAGGTCATATCTTTCTAAATTTGTTTCTAGTCCCCTTTTTTTTTAAATTTATTTTAGGGCCACACCTGTGGCATATGGAAGTTCTCGGAACTAGGGGTTGAATCGGAGCTGCAGTTAAGGCCTATGCCACAGCCACACAGGATCCTTAACCCACTGGGTGAGTTCAGGGATCCAGGCTGCATCCTCACGGATACTAGTTGGGTTCTTGACGGGCTGAGCAACAACAGGAACTCCGTCTTCCTTCTTGACTAATCTTCCCATCTTCCCCACTTCTGCTTCCACCCAAGAACTTCTGACCTAAGGTGTGTATCTCTACCCTACTCACTTTTTACCCTCTGGCACAGAACTTCCCACCAAACTGCCATCCTTTGTACTTGGCCTTTAGCACAAGCTTGTGTAAGGATCAGAAAAGTATTCTGGGCAGTGTCGGAAAAGGTTAAACTCACTCATTCTTCTAAAGTGTGGTTTATTCTCCAGTTTTCCTTTTTTCTCTCCCAATAGTCGTATTATATGTTGGGACTCTTTCCAGTTACTCAGTTTCCAACACGCAGCTGCCTCGAAAGACTTGTTATAAAATAACTGGCAAAACTAGAGAAATTGGTTGGCTATTTATCAAAGGCTGCCCTTTATTTTCCAGGCTCGGGGCAGGCAGGGAACACTGCCCTTTGGCACAGTGCTCTCCTTACTGAGCTTCGTTCACTGATGCTTCCCTTCAGTGCTCCAGGAGCCAGCACCGCAGACTCCTTGGGGGTGGGCCAGCCCGACGAGGCCGGTAATGTCGGCCCAGAACAGGGGTTAGTTTGCCGGCACTAACCTGGAAACCAATCTGTGTGGTCCCGGGCAATTCATGGATGCAATGCCCACCGCTTCCGGGCGTTGGGACTGAACACGGCCAGGTCCTCACGGGGCCCGCTCACCATCCACCCTACTCAGTCCGGCTCGGTTCCGGGCTCCCTTCCCGCGCCGCAAGCCGGCGGGCCCCGGCGCCTCCCTCTGGGATAGAAGGCGCGCGTGGGGCCATTCCCCCCATTCCTCTGGCCGCCGAGAGGGGGAGCCGCCACCCTGCACCGCCCCCAGAGAAAGGGCCCGCGGTCGCCCGGGACCCGCCCGCCCTCTAGCCGCTCGGCCCCGAATGGCAGAGCGCCACTCGGACCATCCGCATCGCCTCACGTCGCCCCGCCCCGCGCCGCTCTCCCATTGGCTGTCGCTCGGGGTCCGCGCCTCTCCTCCAGGCCGGCCAGACCGCGCCGCAGGCGGGGAGCGGGGTCGGAGGTGAATGGCCTCGAGTAACCCCGGACGTAGTCACCTCATGGGGCTCGCCGGCTGAGGTGGGAGCGGGGCGGGACGGGGCGGGGCCGACGCCGTGAGGCCCCGCCCCTCCCCGTGTGCCCGGCGGGCCTGGTGCAGAGAGCCTGTCAGCCATCGCCTGAGCTGCCGGCGTCTCCTCCCGCCCAGTACTACCTCTGCGCAGGGGCTCCGGGACCGCGGGGCCACGGACGCTGCCGCCTTGAGGTGAGGGGAGGGTCGCTTCCGGAGCCTGCGTTTGGGGTCTGGGAAAGGCTGGGGCCGTGGGAGAGGCGCCAGCAGCGGAGGGCCGCCTCCCATCTTTGGCCGCATGCGGCCCGGGCACCATCCCGTCCGGACCCCGTGCCTGGGTAGCCCAGCCCTCCCCGCCGCTCTGGGTCCCTAAGTTCCCTCTCGGGAGACTTGGAGGGGTGTGGGGTTTCCAGGCGTGGGAGCTCAGGCCTCGGAACTGGGAGGCGTCCAGCCCAGGGCCTCTAGAAAGGGGTTGGTGTGTGTGCCGGGACCTGGTCCCCCCTTCCTCCCGCCCCAACCCCGGCATGGTCTGATTTCTTCCAGACCCCTCTCTCCAGTGCAACCCTGCGCTAGGGAGAGGGAGCAGACCCACGTGGGAGGGGGTTGTTGAGGGCTGGGTCCAGTTGCACGGAAAGTCTGCCTCTCTCTTGTTGAGTGTAGGGTACAGAGACCCGGGCTTCTGTTGCTCTCGTTGTGTCTTTGTATCGCGGGGGGAGCCAGGGCCAGGGCTAGTTGTCCCTTGCCAGTTCCTGCTCCCAGGGTTTTATTATGTTTTCTGTGAGGGACATAGTAAAAGTACATGCCTGTTCTTACTCTCTCCTTCACGTTTGCCATACTGATTAGGGGAGTTATTGGAGATAGGACGTCGCAAGGTGATGTGGGGCTAATGATTTCAGAGGGAAAAGTGTCTGAAGGTCCTGCCTGGGGTAAGCACCAGCATTTGTCTTTGGATTTGGACGCGAGAAAGTGGACCCTTGGAATCGGCTCTAAATATCTCCAAGTAGGTCTTCAAGTGGGTTATATTAGAAACAAGTGGATTTTATTGGAAACAAGTGGGTTTCTACAAATAAGAACACGTAAAAGCTGCGAAGATCGCAGAACTACTTTAATTTCAGGTGTTTTTGTTTTGGGGTTTAAGACTGAAATCAAAAGACCCTAGGAACTCCTGATTCCATTTCTCCTTAAACAGTGTTTCAGTAATTTTCCCGGTGGTGGAATAAACCTAATAACCTGGTCTTCAGCCTCGGAAAGTTGGTCCTCCTTGACTCTCTCTTCTCATTCATTTTTTTGCCCCCAGTCCACAGTGCAGATTGCAAAACATGCTTACTTTGGTTACAGGGTTTCTTCTTGCTGCGTGTGTGTATGTGTGTGTGTGAGTGTGAGTGAAATCCCAGCTTATCTCTTGCTTTTTGGTGGGGATGCTTTTGGTGTCTTTGAGGAAAAGACTTTCTGTACTACTCTGTTTGATAGGCGTTTTAAAGAAAAGAGCTGTGGTCTAATAGAGTGAGACAGCAGCTGCACTGTCCAGATAGATGCCTGCTTGCTACAAAGTAGCAATCCTCTTCCCAGGTCTCTTGTCTCAGTTTCCTCATTTCTAATAACAGGAGGACTGTTATAAATCCAATAATAATTAACAAACATGGTAAGCTGGCGTGCAAAAAGATGTCAAAAGTAAAGTATTAATTTGTGAAGTTGCCTGAGTAGACTTGTATTGCAGAAGTTTTGTTTTGAATTACCAGTGCAGAATAGAAATGTATCTAGCATAAGATTTAACTGCTTTTAAAGTGGGAGGAAATGTTGGAAAATGGTGACATTTGGCTTAATGATCTTATACTTCAAATAGTGTCTAGGTTATGCCAAAGAACTGGTGTTGTGGGAGTTCCTGTCGTGGCTCAGTGGAAACGAAGCTGACTAGCATCCATGAGGATGCAGGTTCGATCCCTGACCTTGCTCAGTGGGTTAAGGATCCGGTGTGGCTGTGGCTGTGGTGTAGGCCAGCAGCTACAGCTCTGATTTGACCCCTAGCCTGGGAACCTCTATATGCTGTGGTGCGGCCCTAAAAAATAAAAAGACAAAAAAAAGAAAGAACTGGCATTGTGAAAGCCAGCCTTAGAACTCTCTCATCTGATCCTTTCCTCTTTAAAGTACTATGGACATGTTCAGCTGTAGATCACTATGTAACATTCTATTTCCATTTCAGTCAATGTTTAGGAAAATTTTTACCTGTCACACAGACTGGTTTAACAGGTCTGAGGATGGTCCTTTTCTTTTCTTAAAAAAGGGGGGGGGTGCGGATTTAGGATAGCTAATATCCTAAGTCTTGGTTGAAGAAAGAAGTAAAGTAAAAATTATTGGAATTTAGTATTTCTAATTGGAAGAGCCTTCTTTTTACAATTTTTTTACAAAGAAAAATGTCTTTGTATCATTATCTAATATGTTCTTAAAGGTGAATAATAATAGGAAATATACATCAAGCAATCTTTCCAAGTTCTTAATAAGATTATGAAGGAGTGAATGAATAGCAAGGATTATTTGCCAAAAAATTTTTCTTTAGCTGTTGAGGTGGGTAACATTTTTAAAGGAAATCTTCATTGATCTTCTGCTTTAGCAGATAATTGCTGAACTAGTTTTTTGTTTGTTTCACTAATGTTAAAATTTAGTGAGTGTGGAAGTTCCTATTGTGGCTCAGTGGGTAACGAACCTGACTAATATCCATGAGGATGTGGTTTCGATCCCTGGCCTCACGGTGTGTTAACAATCTGGCATTGCCACGAGCTTCAGTGTAGGTCGCAGACTTGGATCTGGCATTGCTGTGACTGTGGTGTAGGCTGACAGCTGCAGCTCCGATTTGACTCCTAGCCAGGGGGCTTCCATATATGCTAAAAAGCAAGAGGAAAAAAAAAGGCAACGGTGAATATTCAGTACTTTATTTGGATTTAATGGACTATGTGAAGATGGTATTAAATAGAGGAAACTATGACAAACAGTTCCCTAAGACCATTTCACTTACACAAAGAATATGAAGCTGTTTGGTAGGGCATATGTTCTTAGGAGTTCAAGTCAGTCTTATTATATATGCTCTAATGATTCTCTTACTAATTTGTTATTTATTCAAGCTCCCGTAAAGCCGTTTAGTCTATCTCTGGATTTTTAAGGAAGTGAAAAGAGGCTTCAACAAGGGATTTTAGTGCCTTACCCAGTGGTTGGGGGTCCCAATTGGTTCAGCCTTTCAGTGATGTTGAGACTTAGGCTTACTACATCTTTTCAGCCTGCTGCACTCACCCTCCTTTATATAAGGAACCACAGTAATGTTTGTCATCACATGACATCAGGAACTAACTTGCATGGTAGTGCTAGTTAGAAAGTGGTCATCCCAGACAGCGTTAGCTTGTATAAATTATTTCTGTTTTTGGAAATGATAACAGTTTGAAAATTCTGATTGAATTCATGGAGTTAAGTTTAAAAAGCAGACTCTTATTTTATTTTTTTTGGATGCTTCTGGAGCATGTGGAAGTTCCTGGGCCAGGGATCAGACCTGTACCACAGCAGTGACAAGGTCAAATCCTTAACTGCTAGGCTACCAGGGAAGTCCCAGACTTAGTTTTAGAGAATTTTTTTCAGAAAGTGTAAGGTTTCACTTATGAATCTTTGGCTTTCTACTGTGATAGAGTACAGTCACTAGTCAACTTTCTAAAAATTTACCCTCTGTTTTTCCAGACAGCTTTTAAATCTGTCCTTAAGTCATGTAAGTTGGCATACATACATATGTATGTATTTTTACCCATGCCAATTTGAGGGAATAATAGGTTGATAGGAGCTTGATTAGTTTTTTTGTTTCTTTGTTTTTTTTTTTTTTTTTTTTTTTTTTTTTTTTTTTTTTTCTTTTACTATTTCGATAATAATTTGTTTTTTTTTTTTTTTTTTTTTTTTTTTTTTTTTTTTTTTTTTTTTTTTTTTTTTGCTTTTTAGGGCCGTACCCAAGGCATATGGAGGTTCCCAGGCTAGGGGATGAATTGGAGCTGTAGCCACCGGCCTACACCACAGCCACAGCAATGTCAGATCTGACCTGTGTCTACGACCTACACTACAGGTCACAGCAACGTTGGACCCTTAACTCACAGAGTGAGGGCAGGGATCAAACCTGCAACGTCATGGTTCCTAGTCAGATTCATTTCCACTGAGCCACGGCTGGAACTCCAGAGCTTGATTAGTTTTTAAGTTTACTAGATGTTATAGCAGTAAATTGGCACCAAGGGGATAGCTGGGTTGTTTGTGTTTTGTGCTTCAGTGTTTAGTGGTATTCCTGGGCCTGACAAGGCAAGCTATTTAATTTCCCCTTGATTCCATCTTGTAAAAAGTCCAAGAACTGAATGGAACTCTTAGAAGGTACCTTAGGAATTTTCTAGTCCAGCTTTACACTTAGCATAAGAATATTTTGGAGTTCCCGTTGTGGCTTTTCAGGTTAAGGACATGACATTGTCTCTGTGAGGATGCAGATTTGATCCTTGACTTCATTCAGTGGGTTGAGGATCCAGCATTGCCTCAAGCTTCCAGGTAGAGGTTGCAGCTTGGGCTCAGATCCAGAGTTGCTGAGCCTGTGGCTGCAGCTCTGATTTGATCCCTGGCCTAGGAACTTCTATATGCTGCAGATGTGGCTGTTTAAAAAAAAAGAGAGGGAGTTCCCATCGTGGCTCAGTGGTTAATGAATCCGACTATGAACCATGAGGTTGCGGGTTCGATCCCTGGCCTTGTTCAGTGGGTTAAGGATCCGGCATTGCCGTGAGCTGCGGTGTAGGTTGCAGACGCGGCTCGGATCCCGCGTTGCTGTGGTTGTGGCGAAGGCCGGCAGCTACAGCTCCTGTTAGACCCTTAGCCTGGGAACCTCCATATGCCGCGGGTGCGGCTCTACGTAAAAGGCAAAAAGACAAAAAGAAAAAAAAGAGAATATTTTACCTGAAAACTTCAAGCTGTAGGCAATTCATCATCTGACCTAATGCATCATGGTGCAACTAATTTTTGACAGTTGTTCATATATTTGACTTAAAACTGTCTCCCTATAACCTGTAAGGTGTTGGAACTCCAAGAGGATTCGGAATTTCTGCTTTAATTTCTAAATTTCTCCAGCTCTACACCTCTGCCAGGTAATGTAAAATATAATGTCTCAACACATCAGGAAGACTTGGGGTAAAACAAAACAAAGCAAATTAAGCAGTATTTTTTAAAGAAGAAATTGTTCTTTGTGTCTGAAAGGTAGCCGACACACCTGAATCATGGCTTCAGCTTTTTCTTTTTCTTTTTAGGGCCGTACCTGTGGCATATGGAAGTTCCCAGGCTAGGTGTTGAATCAGAGCTGTAGCTTCTGGTTTATGCCACAGCCACAGTCATACAAGATCTGAGGTGCATCTGCGACCTACACCATAGCCCACGGTAATGCCAGATACTAGTTGAATTCGTTTCTGTTGCTCCACAGTGGGAGCTCCAGCTTCAGCTTTTTGTAAATGCTGCTGTATTAAGTAAGATTATGAGGAGGAATTGATTCATAATCCCAGATATTTTTGAGTTCTGGCTTTTTACTGGAAGTCCTCGAAATGTTTCAAGGAACTACTGTATGAAATAAACACATGATTCGGGTCTCATAGTTTTATAACTCAGATATTCATTTAAATTCCTATGAAGGAGTTCCTGTTGTGGTGCAGTGGAAAATAATTTGGTATCTGTGCGAATGCAGGTTTGATCCCTCGCCTTACTAAGTGGGTTTGGGATCCAGCATTGCTGTGAGCTGTGATGTATGTAGGTGGCAGACACTGCTCGGATCCTGAGTTGCTATGGCTGTGGTGTAGGCCAGTGACTGTAGCTTCAGTTTGGCCCCTAGCCTGGGAACTTCCATATGCCTCAGGTGTATCCCTAAAAAGCAAAAAATAAATTCCTATGAAATATTCAGCTTACAAAAGTCTAGTGTTTACACCGCATTGTAAGGTGTTGGGGTGGTAGGTAGATTTAAAACAATTGGAAGAGATAATAACTTTCCCAGCTTCACTGAGGAGTGACAGAGTCAATTATACAGTATTAATAAATGAATGACTTGCCAATTGTCTGTTTAAATGCTCAGGCAGGTACCAGAAAAGGAATCAGAGTGGCATGAAACTAATTGGATAAAGCTTTTTAAATTAAAATTATTTTAAATCTTTAGTTTCTAATATATAAATAATACATTCACATAGTTCAACAATTTTTCAATTTTTTTATATTATTTTATTTTTAAAATTTTTCCATTATAGCTGGTTTACAGTTTTCTATCAATTTTCCAACTGTACAGCGTGGTGACCCAGTTACACATACATTTATAGATTCATCACAAGTGATTAGACATAGTTCCTGGTGCTATACAGCAGTATCTCCTTGCTTTTCCCTCCCAAAAGCAAGAATCTACAACTATTAACCCCAGACTCCCATACCATCCCACTCCCTCCTCCACCCTCTTGGCAACCACAAGTCTGTTCTCCAAGTCCTTGATTTTCTTTTCTGTAGAAAGGTTCATTTGTGCAGTATATTAGATTCCAGATATCAGTGATATCAAATAGTATTTGTCTTTCTCCTTCTGATTTACTTCACTCAGTACGAGGGTCTCTAATTCCATACATGTTGCTGCAAATGGCATTATATTTTTTTATGGCTGAGTAGTATTCCATTGTGTATATATACCACGTCTTCCTAATAACCCAATCATCTGTCAATGGACATTTGGGTTGTTTCCATGTCTTGGCTATTGTGAATAGTGCTGCAGTGAACGTGCACATGCAGGTGTCTTTTTCAAGGAGATTTTTGTCTGGATATATGCCCAAGAGTGGGATTGCTGGGTCATATGGTAGTTCTACGTATAGATTTCTAAGGTACCTCCATACTGTTTTCCAAAGTTGTTGTACCAGCTTACATTCCCACCAACAATGCAGGAGGGTTCCCTTTTCTCCACACCCCTTCCAGCATTTGTTTTTGGTGGACTTATTCATGATGGCCATTTTGACTGGTGTGAGATGGTGTCTCGTGGTAGTTTCGATTTGCATTTCTCTAATAATCAGTGATATTGAGGGTTTTTCTTCATGTGCTTGTTGGCAATCTGCATATCTTCTTTGGAGAAATGTCTATTCAGGTCTTTTGCCCATTTTTCAGTTGGGTTGTTGGCTTTTTTGCTGTTGACTTGTATAAGTTGTTTGTATATTTTAGAGATGAAGCCCTTGTCCGTTGCATCATTTGACACTATTTTCTCCCGTGGGGAGAGCAGAGGACTGGACGCCGGGGGCCTCCCACTTATCCTACACCTGTCATGTCTTCACCATGCCAGACTAGAGTCAATCTCAACAGGGTCTTCTCTCTCCGCTGATTCCGCCAAGCCCATTCCCTTGGCTGTGGTTTTGCTGGTTAGTAGGTAGGGACAGTGGGAATCTCATTCATCCATTCATGCCCATCACTAATTAGATGACAAGGCACTTGGCTACCTTAAGAGAGTCATAGTTACTCCTGCCATTTACCCGTGCTTCATTGAATTTCTTCACTTTGGCATTCAGAGCACTGGGCAGAAATCACATCGTGTCAACACCCAACACGGGCCTTTGTGAAACAATTAAAAAACATTTTTTTTTTTTGGTATTTTTTAGGGCTGCACCCATGGCATATGGAAGTTCCCAGGCTAGGGGTCAAATTGGAGCTGTAGCCGCTGGCCTGCACCACAGCCATAGCAACTTGGGATCCAAGCAATGTCTGCTTCCTACACCACAGCTCACAGCAACACCGGACCCTTTAACCCACTGGACCCTTTAACCCAGCCCCTTTAATTGGAGCAGGGCCAGGGATCAGACCTGAATCCTCATGAATACTAGTCTGGTTCATTAATGCTGAGTCATAGTGGGAACTCCCAATTTTTTTTAAATTAAAATTTTTTTTGGTTGCAATATGCAGTAGCTTAATGTGAGATCTCAGTTCCTAGACCAAGGATCAAACCTGGGCACAGAGGTGCAATTAAATCCTAATCACAAGACCACCAAGAAACTCTCCACATTCTTTACAGTTTTAAATGTACAAAAGCTTATACATTGACATTCTCTGTCCTAACTTTATCTTGTGGTCACGCAGTTCCCCTTACGTGGCTTATGGAGGTTCCCAGGCTGGGGGGTCTAATCAGAGCTGTAGCTGCCAGCCTACGCCACAGCCACTGAGTGAGGCCAAGGATCGAACCCGCGTTCTCATGGATGCTAGTTGGGTTCATTAATAGCTGAGCCATGACGGGAACTCCCTGCCAATTTTTTAATGCAAATTACACATACTTCACACATCATTCTTTATCTTTAGTTTCTTCATTTAACATTATGTGATGAGCCGTTTACATTTTTATTTTTATCGAAGTTATATATGTGGGAGTTCCCGTCGTGGCTCAGTGGTTAACGGATCCGACTAGGAACCATAAGGTTGCAGGTTCAATCCCTGGCCTTGCTCAGTGGGTTAAGGATCCGGCGTTGCCGTGAGCTGTGGTGTAGGTTGCAGACGTGGCTTGGATCCCGCGTTAGACCTGTTAGACCCCTAGCCTGGGAACCTCCATATGCCGCAGATGTGGCCCTAGATGAGGCAAAAAGACAAAAAAAATAAGTTATAAATGTACATGGTTTAAAAGTCATACTATTCTACAAAGTTTATCATGGTAAAAACCACAGTCCATAGCTCCCTTTCTACTATCATTTATTTTAGCTAACATATTTGCTATTATACCCCTTTGTCTATAAATAACATACTGGTTGTCTACATCTTTTACCTATTGGTTATTACCTATTGGTGATACCTATTGGTTTCTTAGGGTAGAAGATGAGGATTTGCTTCTCTTTCCGCTCCTTACCCTCACTGTTCACCTTTGCTTTTCCCATCTCCTGTAGTCAGCCACCCGGTTGAACCGCTACCCAGCTGACTTATGTGACTTATGGCCTGCAGGCCTAGGCCACAGCCACAGCAACACTGGATTTGAGCAGCATCCAAATTTATGCCACAACTTGCGGCAATGCTGGATCCATAACCCACTGAGCGAAGCTGGGGATTGAACCAGCTTCCTCAGAGATACTATGTCAGGTTCTTAACTCACCGAGCCACAACAGGAATCCCTTGACCTCACTCTTTACCAGTTTTCTAAATTTCTGAATGTATTGAGATGATCAGCTATTCTATTAATTTTTTTGTCTTCTGTAAAATCTTTCTTAGCCTCTTCTGACTGGCTCCAACCCAGACTGCCTGCCTTTTACTTCCAGTAGATAGCTGTCATTCTAGCCTCGCTCTTCACCATCATTCCAGGGAGTTATCTTTATTTCTCTTCTGCTGTGGAGAAATTATTTCTCATGTTTTCGTAATTATTGGTTTAGTCCCTCATTTTGGTGGAGAATATTTTCCAGTGGCATCCTGAGAAAGAGTGCATGGGAGGTAAATATTTTTATGTGTTATTTTGAAAAATTTTAATCCTACAAAGAATAGTGAAATAAATGCTACTGTACCCTTGACTTAGATTTGCCATTTTTTTTTAACATTTTACCACCCTTGCTTTAATCTCTCTCATATATATTGTTTTCTTAGTCATTTCAGAGTAAGTTACAGACCCCTAAATATTTTTTACATGTTTCTCCTAAGAACTAGGATTTCTCCTGTTTAACTACTTACCATTATAGGTCCGCCAAATTTAACATGAATACAAAATCTAAATATATAGTCCGTTTTGAGCTTTTACACGTGTCCCAATAATGTCCTTTATAATTGTGTATGTTTAATTAATGATCCAGTAAAGAAACATTTATTACACTTGGTTCTCAAGTGTATTTTGTGTCCTTAATATTGAAGAGTCACCCTGTTCTTTTTTTTTGGCCGCCCCATGGCATATGGAGTTCCCAGGCCAAGGATCAGATCCAAGCTGCAGCTGTGACCTAGGCCGGATCCTTAACCCACTGCGCTAGGCTGGGGATTGAACCTGTGTCCCAGTGCTCCTAAGACAGCACCATTGTGCTACAGTGGGAACTCCACAGTCACCCTATTCTTTTTTGTCTTTCGTAGCATTTATCTTTCTTTGACATTTTTAAAGGGTCTAGGTCAGCTGTTTTGTGAAATTTCCTACAATCTGGGTTTGTCTCATGATTTCATCATTGTTAGATGGAAGTTAACCATTTTTGTCAAAAATCCCACATACGCAGTATTCTATACTTTATTTCTTTCTACGGCCACTCCTGTGACATTTGGAAGTTCCCGAGCTAGGGGTCAAATTGGAGCTACAGCTGCTGGCCTACACCAGAGACAGCCATAGCAACACTGGATCCAAGCCACATCTGTGATCTGTGCTGCAGTTTACTGCAATGCCTGATCCTTAACCCTGAGCATCCTTAACCCTCTGAGTGAGGCCAAGGAATCGAACCTGTATCGTCATGGACTCCGTCAGGTTCTTAGCTTGCTGAGCTGCAACGGGAGCTCCACTCTGTACTTCTAACTGCATCACACCGGGAGCCAGCTACTGTCAGTGTGTCCTACTATTTGTGATGTTTAGTTTGAACACTTAGGTTTTTTTTTTTTTTTGGTCTTTTTTTGGCATATGGAGGTTCCTGGGCTAGGGGTCGAATTGGAGCTACAGCTGCCAGCCTACCCACAGCCACAGCAATGTGGGATCATAACCGCGTCTGCGACCTACACCACAGCTCACGGCAACGCCGAATCATTAACCTACTGAGCAAGGCCAGGGATCGAACCCAAAACCTCATGGTTCCTAGTCGGATTTATTTCCGCTGCACCATGATGGGAACTCCCTCCGGAACTTTTTTCATCTTGTAAAACTGAACCTCTATACCATTTAAGTAGTAACTCCCTATTTTTCCCTGTCCCAACCCCAGTAAACGACCATTCTACTTGCTGTCTATGATTTCTACTGCTCTAAGTAACTCATATAAAGTGGAATCATACACATTTTGTGTTTTGGGACCAACTTATTTCATCTAGCATAATGTCCTCAAGGTTTATGTGCATTGTAGTATATTGCTTTTTAATATAATACATTTTATTGTATGTATATATCACATTTTGCTTATACATTCATCCATCAATGCACACTTTTTTTCCAAGTTTTAGCTATTCTGAATCATGCTGTTATGAAAATGGGTGTACGAGTATCTCTGAGTTCCTGTGTTCAGCTCTTTTGGGTATACACCCAGAAGTAGAATTGCTGGATCATATAGTAATTCTGTTTTTAATTTTTTGAGGAACTACCATACTGTTCTCTTTTTTCTTTTCTTTTTTGCTTTTAAGGACTGCACCTGTGGCATATGGAGGTTCCCAGGCTGTGGGTTGAATTGGAACTACAGCTGCCGGCCTACACCACAGCCACAGCAATGCCAGATCCGAGCCACATCTGTGACGTACACCACAGCTCATGGCATTGCCAGATCCCCAACCCACTGGGCGAGGCCAGGGATCAAACCCACAACCTCAAGGATACTAGTCGGATTCGTTTCCGCTGGGAACTCCCTAGCATACTGTTTTCCATAGCAGCTATATCAGTTTATGTTCCCACCAACAACACTTTAAGAGTTCCAGTTTCTCCATATCCTTATCAACACTTGTTTTCTGTGCCTTTGATAGTAGTCATCCTAATTGCTGTGGAGTGGCTTCTCATTTTAGTTTTGTATGTCACTAATGATTGCTCAGTGTGTTGAGCATACTGATGTTGTACTTATTTGCCATTTGCATGTCTTCTTTGAAGAAATGTCTATTCAAGTCTTTTGCTCATTTTTGAATTGGGTTGTATTTTGTTGTTTTGTTTTAGGGATTCTCTATGTATTCTGGATGTTAATCCTGTATCAGGTATATGATTTGCAAATATTTTCCCCCATTCTTTGGGTTACCTTTTAACTCTGTTGATAGAGTCGTTTGATGTGGAAACTTATTTTTTCTTCTAATTTTCAAGAAGTCCAGTTTATCTGTTTTTTCTTTTATTACCTGTGCCCTTGATGTCATAGTCAAGAAATCTTTGCAAAATCCAATGTTGTGAACCTTTTGTCCTGTATTTTCTTCTAAGAGTTTTATTGTTTGTGGGATCCGAGCTGTGTCTGCGACCTGCACTGCAGCTCACAGCTTTGCCGGATCCCCAAACCACTGGGCAAGGCCAGGGATCGAACCCGCATCCTCATGGATATTAGTGGGATTTGTTTCCACTGCACCACAATGGGAACTCCCTACCATACAGGTAGGGAGTCTTATGTTAGGTCTTGGATCCATTTGAGTGAATTTTTGTATGTGGTGTTAGGGTAAGTGCCCAACTTCATTTGTTTGTATATGGAGATCTAGTTTTCCCAGCCTCATTAGTTGAAAAGGCTGTCCTTTCCCCATTAAATAGTTTTGGCACCCTTATCATATCTTTTGACCATATATGCAAAGGTTTATTTCTGGGATCTCTGTTGTATTCCGTTGGTCTTTATATCCATCTGTAATGTGCCATGTGGTTTTGATTACCGTAGCTTTGTAGAAGGTGGGCCTTGACATCATGAAGCATGAGTCCTCTATTTTGATCTTCTTTTTTAAGGACCTCTTGAGATTCCATAGGACTTTTAGGTTGGGTTTTTCTATTTCAAAAGAAATGTCATTGGGATTTTGATAGGGATTGTATAGAATTTGTAGATCACTTTGGGCAGTACTGGCATTTATTTTTTTTCTTTTTCTTTTTGGCCACGCCAGCAGCACACAGAAATTCCCAGGCCAGAAACTGAACCTGCACCATGGCAGTAACCTGAGCCACAGTAGTGACAATGCCAGATCTTTAATTCCCTGAGCCACCAGGGAACTCTTAAACAATGTTTCATAGTTTTCATTGTCATGTCTTTCACCTCCTTGTTTAAGTTAATTCCTACATACTTAATTCCTTTTGATGCTATTATAAATAGAATTGCTCTGGCGATTTCCTTTTCAGATTGTTCGTTGTTACTATATAGAAATACAACTGACTTTTGTGTATTGACTTTATATTCTGCCACTTTACTTAATTCATTTATTGGCTCTCACAGTTTTTGTTTTTATTTTTTGGTGTGTGTAGAATCTTTAGAGAGATTTTTACATATAAGATCATATCAGAGTTGCCATAGTGGCACAGTGGAAACGAATCTGACTAGGAACCATGAGGTTGCAGGTTCGATCCGTGGCCTTGCTCAGTGGGTTAAGAATCAGGCGTTGCTGTGAGCTGTGGTGTAAGTCACAGACGCGACTTGGATTTGGCATTGCTGGCTGTGGTGTAGGCTGGTGGCTGCAGCTCCATTTGACTCCTAGCCTGGGAATCTCCATATGCCATGGGCGTGGGCCTAAAAAGACCAAAAAAAAAAAAAAAATCATACCATTTGAAAACATAATAAACATAATTTTACTTCTTCCTTTCTAATTTGAATGTCTTTTACTCTGTTTTTTCTTACCTAATTGCTCTGGCTAGAGGCTCTATACTGAATAGAAGTTGTAAAACTGTATATCCTTGCCGTATTTCTGGTTTTAGAGGAAAGATTTCATTCTTTCACCACTGAGCATGATGTTTGCTATGGGGTTTTCATATATGATCTTTATTGTGTGAGGAAGTTTCCTTCTATTCCTAGTTTGCTTAGAGTTTTTATCATGAAAGTGTATTGAATTTTGTCAAATGCTTTTTCTACATTGAGATGATCATGTGGATTTTTCCCCTCATTCTGGTAATGTGGTGTATTTGATTGATTTATGTATGTTGAATCATCTTTGCATTCTAGGAATCCGGTGGAATCCTTGCATTCTAGTTCATCGTGGTGTATTATACTTTTAGTATGCTGCTGAATTCTTTTTTTTTTTCCCCTTGCTTTTTAGGGCCGCACCCATGGCATATGGTAGTTCCCAGGCTAGGGGTCGAATCGGAGCTACAGCTGCCGGCCTATACCACAGCCATAGCAATGCAGGCTGTGAGCTGCTTCTGCGATTGTGCTGCTGAATTCTGTTTGCTAGTTTTGTTTTTGTGTGGGGTTTTTTTTCTTCTTTTTTTTTTTTTTTTTTTTTTTTTTTTTTTTTTTTTTTTTTTTTTTTTTTTTTTTTTTTTTTACTTTTTCGGTTGCTGCCCCTGCAGCATATGGAAATTCCCTGGCCAGAGATTGAATCCAAGCTGCCCCTGTTGACAATGCTGGATCCTTAATCCAGTGCACCAGGCCAGGGATCAAACCCAACTTCCACAGTGACCCGAGCCTCTGCAGTGGGCCTCTTAACCCACTGTGCCTCAGTAGAAACTCCTGTTTTGCTATTTTTTTGTTGAGGATGTTTATAAGGAATATTAGTCTTTAGTTTTCCTTTTTTATGATGTCTTTGTCTTTGGTATGAGAAAAACTGTGGCCTCATAGAATAAGTTAGAAAGTGTTCTCTTCAGTTTTTTTTTTGAAAAGTTTGAGAAGAATTGGTATTAGTTCTTTAAATGTTTGGTCGAATTCACCAGGGGAGCCATCAGATCCAGGGCTTTTCTTGTTGGGAGATTTTTGTTCACTGATCTCCTTACTATTTATAGGTCTATTCAGATTTTCTGTTTCTTTGCGATTTAGTCTTGGTATATTTTGTGTTTCTAGGAATTTGTCCATTTCATCTAGATTATCCAATTTTTTATTCATAGTACTCTCTTATAATCGTTTCACTTTTTGTAGAATCAGTAATAATGTGCCCACTTTCATTTCTGATTTTAGTTATTTGAATCTTCTATCTTTTTTTCTTTTTTTAGGACCACACCTGCAGCATATGAGTTTTCCAGGCTAGGAGTCCAATCGGAGCTACAGCTGCCGGCCTACACCACAGCCACAGCAGTGCAGGATCAGAGCCACATCTGCGACCTGCACCACAGCTCACGACAATGCCAGATCCTTCACCCACTGGGTGAGGCCAGGGATTGAACCCGCAGCCTCATGGTTCCTAGTCAGATTCATTTCTTCTGCGCCACTACGAGAACTCCTATCTCTTTTTTTAAAATAATCTAGTTAAATGTTTGTCAATTTTTTGATCATTTCAAATAAACAGCTTCTGGTTTCATTGATTTTTCTGTATTTTTCTGGTTTTATCTCTCTCTATTCTAAACTTACTTCCTTTATTCTGTTAGCTTTGGGTTAATTTGCTCTTTTTCTTTCTTTCTTTTTTTTTGACCTAATGTTTAGTTTTATTTTTTTCCCATTACTTAATGAATTTTATTATAATTATAGGTGTACAAAAATCATCACAGCTCAATTTTATAGCATTTCCATCCCAAACCCTCAGTGCATCCCCCCACCCCCCAACTTGTCTCATTTGGAAACCATAGGTTTTCCAAAGTCTGTGAGTCAGTATCTGTTCTGCAAAGAAGTTCATTGTGTCCTTTTTTTTAGTTTCCGCATGTAAGTGGTAGCAGTTGATGTTTGTGTCTCATTGTCTGACTGGTTTCACTTCACTTCACATGATAATTTCTAGGTCCATCCATGTTGCTATAACTGTTGTTACTTCATTCCTTTTATTGGCTGAGTAATATTCCATTGTGTATATGTATCACATCTTCCCTACACAATTCTCTGTCAGATGGGTATTTAGGTTGTTTCCATGACTTGGCTATTGTACATTTTTAAATGTATCAGCCTCTCAAATTACGTGAAAACAGGATTTGGAGTTACAAACTGACATAATAATACTAGCTTTTAGACTAGCAGTTGTTTCTTTTCTTTACATGTAATAGTCTCTCAATTCATGAAGGAAACAAAAAATGCAGTTATAGGCGTTCCCATCATGGTGCAGCAGAAACGAATCTGACCAGGAACCATGAGGTTGTGGGTTCGATCCCTGGCATCGCTCAATGGGTTAATGATCTGGCATTGCTGTGAGCTGTGGTGTAGGTTGCAGACATGGCTTGGATCTGGCCTTGCTGTGGCTCTGGGGTAGGCCGGCAGCTGTAGCTCCCATTAGACCCCTAGCCTGGGAACCTCCATGTGCCGCAGGTGTGACCCTAAAAAGACCAAAAAAAAAAAAAAATGCAGTTATAAATCATTGTTCCAGTAATGCTAGTTTTTATAATTACCTATTATTAATCTTTTTTAAGATCTTTATTTTTCCTTGCTTTTCTTTTTTGGCTATGCCTGAGGGATGCAGAACTTTCTAGGCCAGGCAGGGGTCAAACCTGCGCTATAGCAATGACCTGAGCCGTAGCAGTGACGATACCAGATCTTTAACCTGCTGAACCACCAGGGAACTCCGAGATCTTTATTTTTCTCTGTGGCTTCGAATTACTGTCTGTGTAACTTTCATTTCATCTCGTAGGACTCCCTTGAGCATTTCTTGCAGGGGAGGTCTAGTGGTAATGTACTCCCTCGGCTTTTGTTTCTCTGGCAGTGTCTTAATTTGTTCCTCTCACTTGAAGGGCAGTTTTTCCAGATAGAGGATTCTCGCCTGACAGGTTTTCCTTTTAGCATTTTGACCAATATATTGGCCCACTGCCTTCTCGCCTCCAAAGTTTCTGATGAGATACGTCTTATTGAGGGTCTCTTGCATGTGATGAGTGCTTTTTCTCTTGTTCTTTTCAAGGTTTTCTCTTTTGTCTTGTCTGTATGCGTGGCAAGTGGAAGTTCCCAGTGCAGGGATTAAACACGAGCCACAGCAGCGACCCAGGCTGCTGCAGTGACAATGCTTAATCCTTAACCCACTGCACTGCAAGAGAGCTCTCTCTCCCTCCGTCTTTTGACTTTTGTAAGTTTGATTATAAAATGTGTCTGGGAGTTCCTGTTGTGACTCAACAGGTTGAGAACCCGACTAGTATCCATGAGGTTGTGGGTTCGAACCCTGGCCTTGCTCAGTGGATTAAGGATCCAGCGTTGCTGCGAGCTGTGGCATAGGTCACAGACGCAGCTTGAGTCTGGCATGGCTGTGGCATAGGCTGGCAGCTGCAGCTCAGATTCAACCCCTAGCTTGGGAACTTCCATATGCCGCAGGTGTGGTCCTAAAAAGAACAAAAGAGAAAAAAAATTTCAGTGTGGGTCTCTTTTGAGTTTGTCTCACTTGGAGTTTGTTTCATTTCTTCAGTATTTATATTCATGGTTCATCAAATTTGGGAAGTTTCCAGCCCTCATTTCTTCAAATATTCTCTCTTTCCTTTTCTTTTTTCTCCTGAGACTCTCACAGTGCATATGTTGGTCTGCCTGATGGTGCCCCACAGCTCCCTTAGTCTCTGTTCACTTTTCTTCAGTCTGGTTTTTTTTTTTTTTTTTGAGGTTCCTCAGATTTGATCATTTCCATGTTCTGTCTTAAAGTCTGCAGATACTTTCTTCTCATTCTCAAATGTGCCTTTGAGTCTCTTAGTAAATTTTTCATTTCCGTTATTATACTTCTCAGCTCCAAGAATTTCTTTTTGGTTTTTTTCCTTTTTTGATATTTTCATCTTATTCGGACATTGTTTTCTTGCCCTTTTCACCTCTTTAGCTCTTTGAGCATCTTTTAGACAGTTGTTTTGACTTTTTTGTCTAATATGTGCCGGATATAAATATCAGGTATTTTTTTAAGGACAGTTTTTGTTGATATAATTTTTTCCTTTGAAATGGCCATACTTGCCTCTTTCTTTGAATGCCTTGTGGTCATTTCTTGAGAACTGGACATTTGAATCTAATAATGTGGTAACTCTGGAAATCAGATTCTCTTCTTTTCCAGAGTTTTATGTTTTTTTATTGTCTTTTTTTTTTTTTTTTTTTTTTTTTTTTTTTTTTTTTTTTTTTTTTTTTTTTTTTTTTTTTTTTTTTTTTTTTTTTTTTTTTTTTTTTTTTTTTGACGTTTGTCGGTGTCTCTGTGCTGAGAGTCAGCCTAAGGTATAAACTTTAGGTCTCATCAAATCTTTTCTGAGTCTGTCCTTGGGCATGTTTTATTACTTTGTAATTTTTCCCTGTATATGTGGTAGATTTGAATGTACTAGTGTTTAGTGTCTGGCTCCCAAAAGGTGAAAAAAGGAAAATGAAGGGGACATAAGAAGGCAATGGTCCCTTATGTTTCCTAGAAGTCACTTCAGCTGGAGGAAGAGAAACTTGCAACGAGAGGAGGTACAACAATGGGAAGAGGCAGTTATGGTTGCCTGTCTCTTTATCTATACCTCTGTGGTCAGCAGTCAGAGCACAGATCCCCAGTATTTGGAGGAGAGGGTTACTTTGGCCTACCCTTACTCCCACAAGCTGTGTGTAAGGGGCTCCAGGCCATGTGTTCAGTGGTCTGCCATGTGACTGGGGGTGGTGGATAGATAGCCGCTACTATGCTAATAGAGGAAATTGACCATAATTAACCACAATTAACTTTCACAGTCAGGCCCTGGAAGTTGTAAGCTTTGGGTAGATTCCAGAGTTCTAAGATAATTACATCAGAGGAATTCTGCTGGTACAGTTGTCTAGGTGGGGAGACGGATTCCTAGTGCTTCGTAATCTTCCATTTTCCCAGAATCCTCTTCTGTAACGTGATTTTTTTTTTTTTAACTCACAAGAATAGCCTGGTTTTGAACAGTTTCTTATCCAATGGTTTTAATATACATTTATGATCCTCGCCTGTATCAGTTATTGCGTTGGTGTTTGTAAAATGAAATCTGTTTTCTAATTGCTTCATTCTAGGATGTGATTATTTTGAGATTTTGCTGTCTGAAAATAACTATCCTCCCAATTGATCAGCCATTGATTGAGGCTAGAATTTTAGGCTGGAAATAGTTTTCCTCAGAATTTTGAAGGCATTTTTCATTACCTGCAATCTTCCAATGTTATTGCTGGTAAATGAAGGGTATTCTGATTCTTGATCCTTTGTATGTGACCTCCTTTTCCTCTCTAGGTTCTTATAGGATCTTTTATATTTTATTTTCAGTTTTTGAAATTCCAGTGATGTCCCTTGTTGTCTGTTTTTATTCATCGTAGTTAGGCCATTGGTGGACCTTCTTAATCTGGCAACTATGCCCTTAAGTCTTGGGAAATTTATTGAATTGTTACATTAATTATATCTTGTCTTCTATTTTGCACTATTTTTACGTTTGGGAGAGCTTCTTAATATGCTAAACCTTCTGAATAGGTTCTCTAATACTCTTTTCTCTCCTAAGGTTCATCCTTTAGTCCTTTTTTTCTGATTTATGAAAGATTTTTCTCAACTTTACCTTCTAACTTTCGTATTGTTTTCATTGTTGTCGTCACATTTGTTAACTCTTAAGAATTCTTTTTTGTTCTTTAAATGTTTCTTTTAAAAATGCCCCATTGTGTTTCATGTGTATAATATCTTCTTTTAGTTCTCTCGGGGTAAGGATAGTCCTTTAAATTTTTTTTTTAATTTGAATTTTGAAGTGATTTTAGACTTAAGTTCCAAAGATAGTACATAAAGTTCCTGCACACCTCTCACCAAGCTGCCCACGATGTTAATATCATACATAGCCGCTTTACCTTTGTGAAAACAAAGAAGTTAACATTGGTTCAATACTATTAAGTAAACCATAGTCTATATTCAGATTTTCCCAGTTTTATTTTTATTTTTTAGCATTATGTTTTTTTGTTCCAGGATCTAATAGGAACCCACATTGCATTTATAGTGGTCATGTGTCCTTAGTCTCTCCTGATCTGTGATAGGTTCTTAGTCTTTTTTTCTTTTTTTAAATGACCTTAACAATTTTGAGGAGGACTATTCAAGTATTTTTGTAGACTGTTCTTTAAATCAAATTTGGTGTTTTTCAGTAATTCTACTAAGGTAATGGGCTTTTTTTGGAAAACTACCACAGAAGTGAGATTGCCTTCCTTGCCCTCACTTCCCTAATTTTTAATAGTTTGTTATTTTTTTCAAGAAAACATCTCATTCTTCAAGGTTCATTTTTTTCCTACAAGTAGTTATTATTATCATTATTTTTTATTCTTACCTGTTGGAGGTTTTTCTCAGACACACAATAATCTCTTCAAAGGAGATTTCAGTTTCCCTCCTCAAAGGTGAAAATTGGGGAAAGAAAATTGGTCTTCCTCAATATGTTAACTTAATCTCTTCATTTTCAATATGGTGCTTTCCCCTTTTCTGTTACTGGCATCCCTCAGCCTAGAACGCCACCTTTCTTATTTTTGTTTTTAGGTTTTTATGTTTGCTATTATAGTTGATTTACAGTGTTCTGTCAATTTGTGCTGTACAACAAAGTCATACATATATATACATTATTTTTCTCACGTTATCCTCTGTCATATTCCATCACAAGTGACTAGATATAGTTCCCTGTGCTGAACAGCAGGATCTCATTGCTTATCCCCTCCAAAGGCAATAGTTTGCATCTATAAACCCCAAACTCCCAGTCCATCCCACTACCTTCCCCTCCCCCTAGGCAACCACAAGTGTGTTCTCCAAGTCCATGAGTTTGTTTCTTTTCTGTAAAAAGGTTCATTTGTGCCATATAGTAGATTCCAGATGTAAGTGATATCATACAGTATTTTTCTCTTTCTGACTTACTTCACTTAGTATGAGAGTCTCTAGTTCCATCCACGTTGCTGCAAATGGCATTATTTTGTTCTAGAAAGCCACTTTTAAACTTCTCTAGAGAATAAATCTTCAGTCTTTTATCAAGAGGGTAGAGTAGCAGGCACTACTAGGCTTTACTAGTTGGAAAGAAAATCTAAGGATCTGAAGCTTCTGGAATGGAATTTCAGCCAGACTTCTATAGATCCATCTTTTGCTTCCACTTCTTGAATGTTTTGGAGGTCCTAAAGTACAAATCATTTTAATTCTAAGTTTACAGTCGATGGCTTATTACTCAGTTTTCCTGGGTTCATGTAGATATTTATCACTATTTCTTCTCCTTCCAAGAAAATTGTCCTGCTGTTGTCTCCCATGACCTTTTTTTTTTGGGGGGGGTGACCTTTTGTGGATTATACCTTTAAAAAATTCCTTTACTTGGTGTTTTTGTGGGCTTTCAGGCGGGATCAAAAGTAGATCTCTGTGTTCAGCCTATCATCTTTATCCAGAAATTTGGCAGGACTTCATTAAAGATTTCTTGAAAGGTGCAGAAGTTTGTACCCGTTTCTTCTTTGATCAATATTCTATATCCTTGGACTGAGAAATGAGGAATAGGACAGATAAGTACACCAAATTATTTTCTCTGACTGTTATACCCTAAAGAAATATGTTCTGATTTAAAAACAAAAACAGGAGTTCCCGTCGTGGTGCAGCAGAAACGAATCTGATTAGGAACCATGAGGTTGCGGGTTCGATCCCTGGCCTCTCTCAGTGGGAAAAGGATCCAGCATTGCTATGAGCTGCGGTGTAGGTTGCAGACGCGGCGCGGATCTTGCATTGCTGTGACTGTGACGTGGCCTGGCAGCTGTAACTCCCAATTAGACCCCTAGCCTGGGAAACATCATATGCCGTAGGTGCGGCCCTAAGAAAAAGGAAAAAAGCAAAAAAACAAAACCCAAAAGTCTCCAGCTTGCTCTTGAAGGAAGTGACCTCAAATTCTTATAACCATTCAGATCTAATGTCTCTCGTAAATCATCATATTCTACAATCTAAGAGTTCCCGTTGTGCCTCAGTGGTAAGGAGCCTGACTAGTATCCTTGAGGATACAGGTTCGATCCCTGGCCTCTCCCAGTGGGTTAAGGATCCAGTGTTGCTGTGAGCTGTGATGTAGGTCGCAGACGTGGCTCAGGTCCTGTGTTGCTATGTCTGTGATGTATGCCAGCAGCTGCAGCTCCAATTGGATCTCTAGCCTAGGAACTTCCATATGCTGCCCTGAAAAGTGCAGCCATGAAAAGAAGGAAAAAAAGTACATATATGTGTGTGTATAAATAAAATATAAATAAAATAAAATAAAAATATTTTATAAATAAAATATATATATATTTTATTTATTCTTACAATCTAGGTCTTTTTTTTTTTTTTGTCTTTTTAGGGATCGAACCCATGTCCTCATGGTTCATGGGTTAATGAACCACTGAGCCACGATGGGAACTCCCAATCTAGGGCTTTATTCAGTAGTTTCTTCTACATGGGATGCTCCTCTCTCCCTCCTTGGCTTTTCTCCCCGCCCCAGTTCTTTATTGTAATACCTTCCCACTCTAGGAAGTTTTCTTTGATCCTTGTCCTCACCATTACCACCTCCATGTTTGGATAATGTACCTGTCTCATGTTTCCACACCTAGCAATTATTATACCACTGTAATTATTTAGGTGTCCACAGCCACTTAGCCAGGGACCAAATCTTATTTATCTTTAAATGTACATCATTTTTCTCACTAGTTGGAACACAAGTGCTTGCTGTTACTTTAAAATTCAGAACTTCCAGGGAAATAAAATACAGCTTTAAAAAACTGTATAACTCTTTTGTGGATTACTGAATTAATACCAAAATCCATTTGAGAGTTCATCAGTGAAATGACAAAAATGAAAATGAAAATTAAATGATTCTTTTTTGAATAAATTTCAGTGAAGTCACTATGGCTTAAAGGGCAAGGGTACGTTGTATCAGCTTGGATACTTTTATCAGTGGCTATGAAAACTAATTGTTGCCTCTTCATTAGAATTGTTTGGAAAATACAGTGTCATTTGAGTTCAAGGGAAACACATTAAGTCTGGTAAAATCTGTTTATAAAAATATCTAAGTGCATTAGCTGTAATTAGCTTAACCCCATTTTTTTAGGAACCTGGGGTACAGACAGTTTGGTAGCCTTCTGCAAATATTTTCAACAGTCCTCAAATAAAAGTTCAAGAACATATGTAGTTAGTTGATCTTTGAATAACAGGGGTTTGAAATGCATGGGCCCACGTATATGTGGATTTTTTTCAACAGTAAATACTGCAGTTACTACGGGAACCAAGGTTGGTCAAATCTCTGGATGCTCGATCTTGGATTTGAAAGGAACCCGGTATACTGAAGGCCCACCAAGTTATACACAGCTTTTTGATTGTGCAAAAAAAGGTTGGCATCCTAAATCCGTGCTGTTATGCATAGGTCGATTATATGTATTTTTACATAAAAGAAAATTAGACATTGCCAACGTTTGATATAATGAAGGAAGTATTTCTTTGGCTAAGCAGGATATCCTACAACTGGATCTGGGGAAAGGCCTTGTTTTGGAGGTGATAAGCCAGCAGCTATATGAGCCTTCCCCAGGGGCCAACCCTATTCCTTGTCCACTTAGAGAAAAAGAAAGTCTTAGTTTAATACATAGTAAGGCTTTAGGGATCTCAAACTTGTATGCAAACAAATTTGTGTGAGGGTGTATTTTTGTCAGGAAAGAGTCTTGGGCTTTGATCTTATTTCTAGCAGTGTCTTGAACTAAGAAAATTTCAAAGCCATTGTTTTAGGTACCTAACCCATTGCACTTGCTTGTGGGCATAAAGTAGAGTGGGCAGGAAAGTGAGAATTAATTGTGGATTTAAAAACAAACTTTTTGGACATAACTCACAATAAGAGGTTGACATCATGACATATATGTAATAGAAAAAAATTACAAAACAGTATTTATCCTGTATAGTAGACTTCTTGACATTTTCTGTTCTATTTAATTTTTAAAATGTTGGTTGTAACCCACTAAAAAAATTTCTTAGTGCTATGCTTGTTGGTAACCCGTAGGGCTTTTTTTTTTTTTTTTGTTTTTTTGTCTGTTTAGGGCCGCACCTGCAGCATATAGAGGTTCTCAGGCTAGGAGTCTAATTGGAGCTGAAGCTGCCAGCCTATGCCATAGCCACGGCAATGCCAGATCTGAGCCATGTCTGCGACCTACACCACAGCTCATGGCAACACCTGATCCTTAACCCACTGAGCAAAGCCAGGGATTGAACCCGAAACCTCATGGTTCCTGGTTGGGTTCGTTTCCACTGCACTACTATGGGAACTCCAGTAACCCATAGTTTGAAAAACCCTGGTGCTAGTGCATCGTTGCCCACAAAACCCTTTCCTACCCTCTTTGTCCTCACAGCAGTCGCATGAGGTACTTATGATGAGGTGACTCTGAGATGTTAAGTGACTTGTTCAAGTTTGCACTGCCAGTACTTGACAGAGTCAGGGTGTAATCTTGGTCCTCGGTTTTGACTCCAGCTCCCCTGGCACCTTTGGTTACATGCCATTCAAACTGCTTACTTTTTCCTTCTTTTTCTCACCCCCTTCTCTGCTGCAATTGTTGGGACTAATACTAGCTCAGACTACACATTTGGGTAAATGCTAATTCATCACCTGGCATCCCTGTGCTGTCCCCAGTCCTGTTACTTAATTTGGGGTCCTCTCTTAGAAGTTCTGGATTTCCCTGTCTGCGTAAAGAGGGTCTTTCCTTCTTTTTTCTTCTCTACCCGGACCAGTGGTTTTCAAGCTTGGATTTATAAGCGGTCCATTAGTTGTGGAACTTAATATTTAAATCTCTGGGTCTCCAGCAGGGATTCTGATTCAGAAGATCTGGAATGGAGTTTAGACATACACATTTTTTGAGTGTTTTTGTTTTTCATTTGTATGTGTTGTCTTTTTAGGGCTGCACCTGTGACATGTGGCGGTTCCAGACTAGGGGTGCAGGCAGAGCTGTAGGTGCTAGCCTGCACAACAGCCACAGTGAGGGATCTGAGCCATGTCTCTGACCTACACCACAGCTCATGGCAGTGCTGGATCCTTAACACACTGAGCAAGGCCAGGGATTGAACCCACATTCTCATGGATACTAGTTGGGTTCATGAACCACCGAGCCACGACGGGAACAACTCCTGTTTTTGTTTTTTAAAGTTTTCCTTTTTTTTTTTTTAGGGCCACACCTGCGACATATGGAGGTTCCCAGGCTAGGTGGTCTAATTGCAGATACAGGGATCAAACCCTCATCCTCATGGATACTCATGGGTTGGGTTCATAAGCCTTTGAGCCACAATGGGAACTGCCTCTATTCTTCTGTTTTTAAAACTCCACAGGTGGAGTTCCTGTTGTGGCTCAGTGGTTAACCAATCCAACTAGGAACCACGAGGTTGCGAGTTCGATCCCTGGCCTTGCTCAGTGGATTAAGGATCCGGCGTTGCCGTGAGCTATGGCGTAGGTTGCAGACACGGCTCGGACCCCTAGCCTGGGAACCTCCACATGCCGCAGGCGTGGTCCTAGAAAAGGCAAAAAAAGAAAAAAAAATTCCACAGGTGATTGTTATGTATAGTCAAAGTTGAGAATTTCTATCCTGAATGCATTAAAATTGTTGGGCAAAGAAGGACACCCAGGATTTAGGGAGTAGCTAGAGACTCCTTGGTCCCTTGAAGTTTAGGGACTCGATAATGAGAGACCTGTTCTTTCCCTGGTTCGCAACCTTTGTGGGTGAGTGTAAACATTTGGCAACATAATCAGAGCCTGAGTTGTAGAGAATCTAGTGGTTCTCTTCTCCCCACTGCCTCCTTTTTAGTGAAATATTGGAAATCATAGGGTTGGGATGTGCTCATCAAGGTACGTAGTTGGAAAAGATACCTTGTGAAATGGTCAGCTTGGGTTATTGTTTAATACTTTTCTCGAATAATGAAGTCTTTGAATGTGTAATGCTTTTGATTTATAGATTTAAGCAAATGATAAACAACTGAACTTTATACTTCAAGTTAAATAGTGTATTTGGCTAGAAAAACGATACTTTGAGTATTAGTAATTTTATACTATAATGGAACAGGAATTGATAAAATTTGAGTTTCTAAAGAAAAAAACTTCAAATCTCTCTCTCTCTCTCTCTCTCTCTTTAGTTCTTTTTGGAGGTGGATATCTGCTCAGACAACAAGAATTATAAGAGGTCGGTTACAAATATGCTCCTTCATGTTTACAGTGTGATTACAAATTTTATGTTCGTTGCTAAAATATTAAACTGTAGGCTTAAAAGCCTACAGTTGAAAGGTACCTTGCACAGAAGGAATATAGGCAGACTGGGGTGTGTGTGGGGTAACCTGAAGTGAATGAATCTGGCAGGGATAGTATTCCCTCAGCTCTTCTCAGTTCAGGGCTGGAATCGGTGGAAATGGGGCGGGCCGCAGAGTAGCTTCTAGAGTGTCCGGGCAGCTACTCAGTGATTTTCCATACGTGACCTGTCTTTTCTGTGGTTTGTAGGCTGGTGCCTGGGAGTACCACTCAGGAGAGTTGCCGGTTAGTGGACAGGCTCTTTAGTTGTTGACCCAGAGCTGCTCTCAGTCTTTGGAAGGGGATGGCTGCCTTCTCCTTCTTCTTAATGTGGATGGAACAATTTGAAGTTGACCTTCTGGAGCCTTTCATTTATTTGTTAATCCTTGCTTTTTCCTTCTCCCGTGGAATCAGTGAACTGCTCCTTTCTCAGTGAGATTTATTTTTGTATGTAGCTATCTAATTTTGGTCAGACTATTAGGTGCCTCAGATGCCTTATTTCTCATGTGAACAAGCCAGCTAGGAGTTCTCATTGTGGCTCAGCAGAAACGAATCCGACTAGAAACCATGAGGTTGTGGGTTCGATCCCTGGCCTCGCTCAGTGGGATAAGGGTCCAACGTTGCCGTGAGCTGTGGTGTAGGTCACAGACATGTTTTGGATCTGCGATTGCTGTGGTTGTGCTGTAGGCCGGCAGCTGTAGCTCTGATTTGATCCCTAGCCTGGGAACCTCCATATGCTGAGGGTGCAGCCCTAAAAAAGAAAAAAAAAAAGAAAAAGAAAAAAAAAAGCCAGCTATTCTGTGTTAGTTGAGATAGCGTTCAGAATTTTAACTTTTTTTTTTTTTTTGTGGCCACAACTGTGGTATATGGAAATTCCTGGGCTAGGGATTGAAAGCATTGCAGTCGTTTTCTTAGCCCACTGTGCCACAGCAGGAACTCCTTAACCTATATATATATATATATGTATATATATATATATTTTTTTTTGCCTTTTCTAGGGCCGCACTCGTAGCATATGGAGGTTCCCAGGCTAGGGGTCTAATCAGAGCTGTAGCTGCTGGCCTGCGCCACAGCCACAGCAACGCAGGATCCGAGCCACGTCTGCAACCTACACCACAGCTCATGGCAACGCCAGATCCTTAACCCACTGAGCAAGGCCAGGGATTGAACCCACAACCTCATGGTTCCTAGTCGGATTCGCTCTACGATGGGAACTCCCAAAGAGCACTTTCATGTGCCAGTGATTTACAGCATACAAAGTTATTAATAGCAAGCACCTTCTCTTAGAGTAACCTCAGTATCAGGACTAGGGATCGTTACTGTGAATAAAACGGTTGGGCAGGTTACAAGGTATTTAATACTAATTTCATGTGTAGATTTGACTTTTTTAAATAGGATTTTTGGAATGACAGGATAAATATTGTTTCATTTAGTTTTGGTTTTTATCATTGTTGTGAACTTTGAACTATGTTTTGGTCCTTGTCTTTTAGTTTGCTAGTGGTTGACAACATCTAATCCTGACGAATAAAGTCTTATATCTAGACCTTATCTAGATGTTATCTCCGTTAATTAATAGTTTTTGCCTTTTGATGATAGATTCACTTTCTTCCTATCAATGTCAGCTTTAGCACATTAGAGCCAAAAACAGACATTGGGGGTGAATTTTTAACAGATAAAATTTAAGAAAAAATTCAAGGGGACAGTAAAGATTTTTTTTTAATTAGAAAATAGCCATCTGCAGTTTGCTTTAAAACAAACTACATATATTTGTGTATAGTATATCTATACACAGTTTGCTTTATGTATGTATATACCTAAACAATATATTTAATTGTATATATTTATAGATATATACATTTATGTAAAATTCATAGCCTTTCACAGCATAGTGTTTGGAACCAGATGATAGTTGTATAAGCACCGAGTTTCAAATGAGCACCTGTCTCCCCAAACAGTAACCCTGCATTCTCCCCAGTACTAACAACTGAAATCGCAGCATCACAGCAAGGAACCTTTCTCTGTTGATCATTATTTTCTCTTGGGCATCACCAAATTGCTAGAGATTAGGAATGGCTTGTAGTTTTTATTTTATTTATTTATTTATTTTTCCTTAATGGATTTTATTTCAATTATAGGTGTACATAAATCATCACAAGTCAGTTTTATAGATTTTGTATCCCAAACCCCCAGTGCATCCCCCCACCCCCCAGATTGTCTTATTTGAAAAACCAAGGTTTTCCAAAGTCTGTGAGTCATTGTCTGTTCTGTAAGAAGATTCATTGTGTCTTTTTAGTTTCCACATGTAAGCGGTAGCATTGGGTGTTGCTGTCTAATTGTCTGACTGGTTTCACTTCACATGATAATTTCTAAGTCCATCCATGTTGCTATAAATGTTGGTAATTCGTTCCTTTTAATGGCTGAGTGACATTCCATTGTGTGTATGTACCATATCTTCCCTATCCACTCTTCTGTCGATGGGCATTTGGGTTGTTTCCATGACCTGGCTATTGCATAGAGTGCTGCAATGAACACTGGAGTACATGTGTCTTTTCGAGTCAGGCTTGTAGTTTTTAGAGAGAATGTTCCTTGAGGAAAAGTGAACAGGTTTTAATTTTTCAGGCATAGTTCCCATGATCTGGATTTTCTTCTCTTTTAGAAAACAAAGGCTGGAGTTCCTGCTGTGGCTCAGCAGGTAACAAACCCTACTAGTATCCATGAGGATGAGGATTCGATCCCTGGCGTCTCTCAATGGGTTAAGGATCCAGCGTTGGGATGAGCTGTGGTGTAGGTCGCAGACCTGGCTTGGATCCCACGTTGTTGTGGTTGTGGTGTAGGCTGGCAGCTGCAGCTCTGATTCATCCCCTAGCCTGGGAACTTCCTTATCCTGTGGGTACAGCCCTAAAAAGAAAAAAAAAAAATGGAGAAGAAAAAAAAGAAGAAAACAAAGAATGTGTAAAGGAATTGCCAAGTTAACCAGTTCTCAAACTGGCCTTGCTTCCAAGTGTCAGCTGTGGTGTATCCGGTCTAATCTGTGGCTGTCCTTAGGTATAGGTTATCGTCCATAACCTGCTTTTCTCACTTAGTTTTCATTTCTCCATAGCTCTGAGAGCTCGTTTTGAAGGAGTAATGGACGAACCGTCTCCTTTGGCTAAACCTCTGGAGCTGAACCAGCACTCCCGCTTCATAATTGGTTCTGTGTCTGAAGATAACTCAGAGGATGAGATTAGCAACCTGGTGAAGCTGGACCTGCTGGAGGAGAAGGAGGGCTCCCTGTCACCAGCTTCTGTCAGCTCAGATACGCTCTCTGACTTGGGGATTTCTAGTCTACAGGATGGCTTGGCATTACACATGAGGTAAGTCAGAGAAGTTTAATGTTTTACTTATTTAACCTGTCCTGGAGTTCCTGCTGTGGTGCAGTGGGTTAACGATCCAGTTTGTCCTCTGTGAAGGCACTGGTTCAATCCCCTGCTTGACACAGTGGGTTAAAGATCCAGAATTGCTGTGTCATAGGTCGCAGCTCTGGCTAGGATTAAGTCCCTGGCCTGGGGACTTCCAAATGCCACGGATTCAGCCGAAAAAGGAAAGCAAAAACTTTTTTTTTTAATTGATGCATTTGCAGCATATGGAAGCTCCTGGGCTAGGGGCTGCATTGGATCGAACTGGAGCTGCAGCTGCTGGCCTCCGCCATGGCCACAGAAACACAGGGCTCCAAGCCAATCTGTGACCTGAGCTGCAGTTTGCAGCAACGCCCGAGCCTTAACTCACTGAGTGAGACCATGGATCGAACCACATCCTCACAAAGGACTCTCTGTTGGGAAAGTCACAATGGAAACTCCTGCTGAGCCACAATGGGAACTCCAAAAAAAAAAAAAAAATCTTATTTAACCTGTCCTATTGGTTTCTCTGATCTTGTTCTGAAGAAAAGAGCAAGAATAATTTGAGCCAAGTTTATTTCACCTTTTCCTATCTCACTGGGTTTAAAGTTTTGTTGAGTAAGTGGGAAATGATGTATTTTTCCTGGAGTGCAGATTTTGAAAGTGTCTTTTCTTAAATGTTCCTCTCAGCTTTCTCCTGTTCTTCCTACATGCTGGGTCTTTTACTGAGCTCCAGCAAGCCAGGGATAGTTTGAGGAACTTCATTCTCTGTACCACTTTGACTGACGGTATTGTTACTGTCCTAATGACTGATATGACTCTTGCAGGAGTGGGCAAATTTGTAGTAATCCTTTTTTTTCCCCTTTGAAAGCTTGGCTCATTCGGTGCTGTATTAACCAGTTGGTTGAGAGATAGTTTATTTATTTAATTTTTTTTTATTATAGTTGATTGTAGTAAACTTTCTTTGAACTGCTTTATCATGTCAGGAAATTGTATTCTATTTCTGGCAGGGCCAGTCTTCATTGAGGAGCAAAGGGTTGTTGTAGATCTCTCATTTATCTCTAAAACACCATTCTCTACATGTAATCGAGACTGTCCATCAATAGTAACACTGGATTATTCTTACTTATTGATGTTTGATTGTACAACCACTGTGTGAAGTTTTGGTCACTTGCTTTGAATTTCTTGCATGAAATGTTCTGAATTAGCGGTTCTCGGTTTTCACTGTAGAGCCTTAAGGAATGAGCCCCATCACCAGAGATTCGGATTTGCTTGATACTGGCTTGGCTTGGAACTGGAGCTTTTTTTTTTTTTAAAGTTATTGGAGTTATTTGAGGGTTGAGATTTTAGGTCTAGCTTAGATAAACATAAATTAGGGTGACTGTTGCTGCTGTTATTACATTGGCGTTTCTGTTACTAATGAATGATAAAATAATTCAGCTCTATTTTATACACTCAAGATATAGATTCTTTTTTCTTTTTTTCTTTTTTTAGGGCTGCATCCGTGGCATATGGAGGTTCCCAGGCTAGGGGTCCAACTGGAGCTACAGCCTCCGACCTACACCACAGCAACACAGGATCCGAGCCTCGATTTTGACCTACACCACAGTTCATGGCAACGCCAGATCCTTAACCCACTGAGCGAGGCCAGGGATTGAATGCGCAGCCTCGTGGTTCCTGGTCGGACTTGTTTCTGCTGCGCCATGACAGGAACTCCTCAAGATACAGATTCTGTAGTAAAATCCCATACTGAGTCTGGCTGAATGTGATTATCTTTCCTTATGGTTATCCCTGGGATTTGGGGTCCTTGCTCCTGAAAGATGATGTAGTGAATGTCAGTGGTCACCCCTATTTGGCTATGTGGAGGTCGAAAGAAAAGAGTTAAGCAAGTTAATTATTTTTTACTTTGCAGATGCCTAGAACTGCAATTAACCAGAGAGATAATTTAGCCTAATGCTTTTTTGTTTTAAAATAGATGAGAAAACTGAGGCCTGGGGTAGGGGGGATAACTTGCCTAGGGGTAGATAGCTAGAAAACTGGAATTCAAAGTTAGATGCCCTTATTCCATTTCAGTTAAATTTATCCTCTACTACCCTGATCATCCAAGTGTTTTCATTATATTTACTTCAGAGCCAGTTGGTTTTGAGGAGTTAGTGAAGAAAATATTATATCTAATCTCTGGGTTAGAAAACAGGAATTTTTTTTTTTGTGTGTGTCTTTTTGCCTTATCTAGGGCCGCACCCGTGGCATATGGAGGTTCCCAGGCTAGGGGTCTATCAGGAGCTGTAGCTGCTGGCCTTGGCCACAGCCACAGCAACGCGGGATCCGAGCCGCATCTGCAACCTACACCACAGATCACAGCAACGCTGCATCCTTAACCCACTGAGCAAGGCCAGGTAGGGATCGAACCCTCAACCTCATGGTCCCTAGTCGGATTCGTTAACCACTGAGCGACGCTGGGAACTCCAGAAAAGAGGAATAGAGGTCAGTATTTAGTGGCAGGGAAAGGGATCAGATGTTTATGTAAACATTTTTTCTTACTAGATCACTTAGTGATTGGCCTGAAGGCTGGTGGTGATATCTTCCTCCTTGAGGTCATTTGTAAATGTCTGGGGGTTGTGACTGGTGAGGTTATGAGGCATTTGCAAGACAGAGGACCAAAGATTCTAAACCTTCTTTCTGCAGTATACGGAATAATCACACACAGCCAACAGAGAATTGTTCTCAGAATGTCATAGTGCCTCCGTTAGGAAAGAACTGGGTGAAATCTCAGTTCTTAGAGCCGTGCAACTCCTTGGGAAATTTGTCCAGTTTGAGGCCAAGTGAAATGGGATATCTGTTCATTGGATTAGGAAATTTTGTGTTTGGCAATGGTGAGATAAATACCATTGTGAGAAACAGCTGATGATATTACAAGGCAGTTTATAGTTGCCAAGTCATTCCCAAAGTTGATGGCTCTTATTGTAAAGTCTACGTGGTCAGTGGTAGGAGCAGCTGAGCCCTGAGCGGTATGCCCTACTTTTGCAAAACCCACTCCTGTAGCTCGTGGACAAGCCATGGATTGAAGTGTGATCAGCAGCCTGGGAAGGAGATGGTGCCAGTTCTTACTGGCTTCTCAGTTAGCTAATGTTCTAAACTAGAACGAAGGTTCTCCATTGATTCACTTCTTTAGTCACTTGTGGATATGGTGCCCTTAAGAATAATTTAAATTGATCCAAATTCATTTTATATATTAATGGGCTCTGTTCTGACATCAGCCACCAATTAAGTAGGTGACAACAGATAATTTATGTTACCTCTTTGGACTCATTTTCCTCATGTGTGAAAATGATGATACTGATCCAGATACTCCTTTTCACTCTGAACCCAAAGTTAAGTGGAGACTGGCTGAGTTTAGGATCAGCTCACAGAATAACTTAATCCTTCACAGGTAATATAGCTTAAAGAGTTGATCTCTAATATGCAGTGTCAAGAGACACTAGCTGGAGGTCATTTAAAACCAAGTGAAGTCATTGCCATAGTGTAGGATGGGAGTAGGCTTCTCTCTCAAGTTTATGGCTTAGTTTTCGGTGCTGAGTGAGAAGTCTAGTGGGTGTGGTGGATGGATAGGCAGAAAACAAAAATAGAGTTTTTCAGAGTTGAAGATGGCTCGCATCACATCTTTTCCAGTGCAAGATTAGATGAATAATTCTCTAAACTTTATGATCCAAACATGTGAAAATAATATGCCAAGAAAGTAGTTATAACTTGGTGGGAATATACAGGCCTCATTGCAAATATCTATGCTCTGGCCTTTTTTTTAGAGGAGATCAGCTAGGGTATGTGATGGACGTATCAACTAGGCTGATGTATTTCTAAACTTCATTATTAATATCTAATTGAACATCTGAGGAGAAGGACCATTGAAGACTGAGTGGAGTTATCTCAGATTTGATGCCTAATCTATAGTTTGGTGGCATATAATAGAGGCGTCTAGTTGTATGGATGTTGACATTTTCTCTGTTCCTAGTGGATTTGCCACCTGAGGTTGGATTGTTCTGCATACTTAAATGTTGTACAAATGCAGATCACCTTGCACTATCAAACTGTCAACCAAAGTTTGTAATCAGTTTTGTTAACTTGTTTTCTGAATTCCTGGCTGAAGTCCTGTTGGAATCAGGATAGCTCCACACTTTGAATTTTACCTCATAAGGTACTGTGATTCCTTAAACCTTTTTTATCCTATAATACATGTATTTGAAACTCCATCTCAGTTTTCTCAAACATCTTAAAATACCAAATGGGCAGCATTTCATACTTAGCGGGAATGTTTGGTTAATGCTCTAGTTGAGAACAATCTGTAAATGCTGTTAATTTTGTGTATATATATATGTGTGTGTGTGTGTGTGTGTAATACATATATGTGTGTATATATATATATATATTACTTGGTGTATATACTTGGTGTGTGTGGGTATATATGTACACACATACGTATATGTACCAAGCTTATGATGTTTCTGTAGCTGAGGCTTAAAGTAGTTGCTATTTTGGTGCTGTAGGTTAATAGTATGGCTTGTCTCTTGTGGTATTGCAGGTTTGATCTCAGGCCCGGTGCAGTGGGTTAAGGATCTGGCATTGCTGCTGCTATGGTGTAGGTCACAGATGCCGGGTGAGAGCAAGAAAGGGGAAAAAAAGGTAGTTGGTGCCTTTTTTTTTTTTGCTTTTTAGGTCCATACCTGAGGCATATGGAGGTTCTCAGGCTAGGGGTCTAATCGAAGCTATAGCTGACGGCTTATGCCACAGCCACAGCAACCAGCAACATGAATCCAAGCCACTTCTGCAACCTATACCACAGCTCTCACGGCAACGCCGGATCCTTAACCCACTGAGCAAGACCAGTGATCGAACCCGCAACCTCATGGCTCATAGTCGGTTTCGTTAACTGCTGCACCATGACAGGAACTCCAAGTAGTGATTGCTTTGGAAGGAGAGAGTTGTTAGGTTCACTCAGGAAGGGCTCCTTGAAGGAGGTATAGGTATATACCTATCTCCTTTATGGTCTAGAAAGAAAAGTACTTTACCAGTATCTTAGAAAACTTAGAATTCACATACAAGATCAGCTGTAATGTGTTTGACTCTTCAGAAGATTCTAACTAGAGTTTTGAAGCTATTTTGTAAGAAACAATCTCTAAAGTTTCTCCAGAAACATCAGTCATGGAATGCAGACAGGTGATAAACTGAATTCTGGATCAGGTCCCAGATTCCACGTTTCATGGTCATGTTAAATTTCATATAGGGAGTTCCTGTTGTGGCTCAACGGGTTGCAAACCTGACTGGTATCCATGAGGACGAAGGTTTGATCCCTGGCTTCACTCAGTTGGTTAAAGATCTGGTGTTGCCGTGAGCTGTGATGTAGGTTGCAGACACAGCTCTGATCTGGCATTGCTGTAGCTGTGGTGTAGGCTGCCAGCCGTCAACTTCAATTCGACCCCGGCCTGGGAACTTCCATATGCCGAAGGTGTGGCCCTAAAAAGTGGGAAAAAAAAATTCATGCAGAGCCTCACCCATAGGAAATAAAGTGATATGGTGAGAATCTGAGCATCTGGCAGTGGCTGTCAGCTTCTGCTCCCATTGATTGGGTCAGGAGGGGAGTTCAAGAGAACAAGAATAGTGAGAGAGAGAGATCTGACCTATTGCTGCTATATCCTGCCCTATTTTTCACATTATCTGTAAGAACTAGCAGTCTTGTTTTCTCAGTGACTGCCTAGAAAAATAATAGTAGTGAACAGTAACATCATCACGTGCTTTGCTCTGTGTCACTCTCTCTGCTGGGCTTTATGTGGAGTATCACACTTGATCTCCACGATAACCCCATGAGGTAAGTAATGTACAATTATCACCCACAATTTTTTTACGGATGGGGACCTGAGACTCAGGTTAAGTAACATACTGAAGGTTACAGCAAATTGTTTCTGGGATCCAGTCAGAGCTCATACTCTTAGCCACTGTGCTAAACTAGAACCCTGGCTGTAGTAAGTATGTCTGTGTTCTCTTCGAGCAATTTTTTTCTAATTAAATGTCAGCATTATCAAACAGGGACAGAAACTAGAAAAAATATATTTTAGAAAAAATATTTTTAAATAATGCTTTATTAAAGAAGCATTATAAAGAAAATTTAAAACAAAATACAAGAAAGCAAAACTAAAGCCTTGTATATTCACCACCCAGAGGTAGTTCCTGCTAATACCCTCTTGTATAGTCTTCTGGATCTTTTTCACTGCGTATGTGCATATGCATTTCTCTCTACTGAAGTGAGATCATCCTGTACACACTGGTTTAGAACCTGCTCTTTTCTGTCAACAGTTCCCACTTTTGTATTTTACCAAATTTTCATCTGATCTAATATGCATACCATATTCATATTTCTCCAGTTGACTCCTGAGTTCTGCTTCATCCAATCTGGTATCCAGTCCAGGACCACATGTTGTATATTATTATATCCTTTAAATTTATTTATCTTGTTACCCTGCTTTTTTTTTTTTTTTTTTGATGATAGTGACTAGGGACTTGTTTAAAAAAGAAAGGTTGCATATCATGAAAATATATGGCCACTAGTATAGTTTGGTGGAATGGAGAGCAATGGGAGGAAAAATAAAGGATAATTTACCATCCTATACTTTAAAAAAAATTTTTTTTAAAATTTTATTTATTTTTTCCGTTATACCCAGCTGCACAGCATGGTGACCTGGTTACACATACATATGTGGATTCATCACAAGTGATTAGACATAGTTCCCAGTGCTATACAGTAGGATCTCCTTGCCTTTCCATCCCAGAGGCAACAGTCTACAACTATTAACCCCAGACTCCCATACCATTTCACTCCCTCCCCCACCCTCTTGGCAACCACAAGTCTGTTCTCCAAGTCCTTGATTTTCTTTTCTGTAGAAAGGTTCATTTGTGCAGTATATTAGATTCCAGATATTAGAGATATCATATGGTATTTGTCTTTCTCCTTCTGACTTACTTCACTCAGTATGAGGGTCTCTGATTCCATCCATGTTGCTGCAAATGACATTATTCTTTTTTTTTTTTTATGGCTGAGTAGTATTCCATCGTGTATATATACCACGTCTTCCTAACCCAATCATCTGTCAATGGACATTTGGGTTGTTTCCATGTCTTGGCTATTGTGAATAGTGCTGCAATGAACATGCGTGTGCAAGTGTCTTTTTCAAGGAGATTTTTGTCTGGATATATGCCCAAGAGTGGGATTGCTGGGTCATATGGTAGTTCTATGTGTAGTTTTCTAAGGTACCTCCATACTGTTTTTCATAGTGGTTGTACCAGCTTACATTCCCACCAACAGTGCAGAAGGGTTCCCTTTTCTCCACACCCCTTCCAGCATTTGTTATTTGTGGACTTGTTAATGATGGCCATTTTGACCAGTGTGAGGTGGTATCTCGTGGTAGTTTTGATTTGCATTTCTCTAATCATCAGTGATGTTGAGCATTTTTTCATGTGTTTGTTGGCCACCTGACTATCCCACACTTTTTATTGTTATATCATTTGTAGTACAACAGTCTGATGTTGCAGTAATGACATTTTACTGGATTTTATAATCATAATGAAAGTGACCATTATAAAACAGTATGATTTGATCAGAAGCTATGAAGAACATGAACTTTCTAGTTTTAGCTGTATGTATTTGTGTCTGATTTGGAAAGAAACAAGGATTCTCTTTTCTTTTTAGTCTCTCACTTTTACACTCCTGAGTCTGAAGTGATTTGATTTATCTCAATCTAATGATGGAGATAAAAATAAAGTATAGCTGCAAAAGCTTTTAGAAAAGTAGAATGTGTCAAATGGTATTATTTATTATGGACACATCCTTTCGTGAGGTAAAATTTTTTGACTGGAAAAACCTTTAGGTCTTTGCATATTAGGGCTTAAAACCTGGGAATTTAGATGTGAAAGGCTTTTGATTGTAGCATACGTATACTGTGAATGTTCCAGTTCATATAGAGAGCATAACCATTACTAAAAGGGCAGGAAATTTCATTTCCCCTTCCTATTTTCTGGCTCATTCATGGGAAATAAGGAAACTGGTTTTCATTTTGAGTTTATCTTGTTATGGCTTTGCTTGCAGATGGGCCTGTGAGAGTGTTCTTATGTTGTGGCTTTCTTAGGATTTCTCATTTAGCTTCCCCAAGCTTTCTTCCTCCCCCCACCAGCTCTCCAAACTCTTTACTCTCTATGTTTCTTCCTTGATATTCCGAGGTTCCCAGTTGCCATGGTGCCTCCAAAGTGGAATACACAGAGAAGGTTATTATGAGGTCTGCAACTTGGTACTTTTTTACTGAGGGCAATAGTTTCCTCTCTCTCTCTTCCACTCACTCCTTCCTATTCAGAAAACAGGAGCTGTTTCTGTTTGAGTGTGTGTTATAGTCGCCAGTGTTTATTCTACAAATTTAGCTAATTGTAGACATGAAATGACGAACGTTGTAAGTACAGCTCAGGACAGCTGCTGGATAGTGTTGTTCCTTTTACTACTTCCAGTGTAATGCATACATTTTCTCCCTCCTTTTTCCCATTAATATAACTTGAAAGGTGAAGTTTGTTTTTACTGCCTAAATTTTAAAAAGCTATTAGATGTATGCTTATTATAGAAAATTTGAAAATCCAGTAAATATAAAGAAATAAAAAAAAAATCCTGTTATTGCCAGGTGATCCAGATATGATCATCTGGCAATAACTGCTATTAATATTTGATATGTTTCCTTTTAGTGTTTTTCAGTCCCTTAAGGATACATTCCATTAAAAAGTGTGTACATAGGTAATGTTGTAATGAATGCACAGCTCTGTTTCCTGCTCGTTCTATTTTTTTTTCTTTCAGATAACAGCATTTTCTCGGGTCCTTAAAAATCTTTTATAGACTTAACTTTTCCAGAGTCCTCAAGTAGAGTCAAGCTTGTTTCTAAGTGGCTTTCCCTACAATAGACTCTTTGGTTTCTGAGGCAGTTAGTAACTCTTTAACCATCTACCTTCTCTTTTCCAAAAACTTTTTTGATATCTGTAATCTGTTGGTGTCTCCTCTTCCTTTCTCTTTGTCCATATATCTTTATGCCTTTTTTGGTTATTGTCATTTTCATGTGATTTTGATAGGGAACAGTAATAAACAGATGCTCAGCCTGCCTGCCACTTTCAACTGGTAATCCTATTCACTTCTTAACCTATTGCAGTTGGCTTCTCTATCTACCACTTTCTGAAACTATGCTTGGGAAACTCAGTGGTGACCTCCTAATGGCGGCATTCACAGTGTTGGCTTTTCAGTCACTATAGACTACTCCATATATTTTATGAACATTCTCTCCCAGTTCTCTTTTCTGATCCTTCCCTCTTGGTGCTTGAATAGGCTTTTTTTTTTTTTTTATTCCCCCCACTTTCCCCTTAATTGGTTGTCTTCCACAGGGCTTTCTGTCTTCGGCCTTCTTCTCTTCTTAAACTGCATCCTCTCTCTTGACCTGTCTTAATGGTACATCCATTTCTCTGGTCTCCCAAGCCTTCCCTCACACCTAATTTGTTATTCTTATTGATGCTATCCCTCAGTAATTCTTTTTTTTTTTTAATATATCCTCATTTTATTTTATTTTTTAATTTTTATTTTTTCCATCATAGCTGGTTGACAGTGTCCTGTCAATATTCTGCTGTACAGCAAGGTGACCCAGTCACACATATGTATATACATTCTTTTTCTCACATTATCATGCTCCATCGTAAGTGACTAGATATAGTTCCCAGTGCTATATAGCAGGATCTCATTGCTTATCCATTCCAAAGGCAGTAGTTTGCTCCCTCAATAATTCTTGAATTTATCTCCTTCTTTTTACAGTGACTGTCATTGCTCTTGCTCTTATTTCTTATTTGGATTATGGCAGTAGTATTTTAGATATTCTCCTCTCTTTCCCCCTTCAGTATAAGCTCCCCATGGCCATTGTGATCTTTCTAAAAGGTAAACTGATGATTTCACAGCACTATTCAGTGGGCCCCAGTTATCCATAAGATTTATTAATGTCTAGCCAAACGTTATGCCAGGTGCCTAAATTTTTCCTAATAGCCACAATAACTCTAATCATTATTATGGTGAACGTAATGAGATCTGTTAGGGGCCCACTAATGTCTCAGAGATGTTTGAATTGGGTTTTGAAGGATGAACAGAAAACAGACAAGTGAACAGAGATAAATATGTCTGTGTAGTAGGAAGGGTAGAGCTAGTGGGGTTGACAGCACGTGTAAAGATATCAAACTGTGAAACACCTGACACATTCAGAGGAGACGGGGTAGTTAGTGCAGTGGAAGAGGAGGCTGGTGATATAGAGATCAGATGGTCAGATTATTAAGGATCCTGTGTGTTACCATGAGATTTACATAAAATGGAAAACAGTATTTAGATTTGGCTGTGCAACAGAATCATCTGCAGTGCTTTGAGGAATAAAGATTTCCATGCCCTACCCCAGACTGATTACATTGCAGCCTCTGGTCATGGAGCCCAGGAGTCTTCATTCAGCTACTTTTCAGGTGGGTCTGATATGAAACCTGAGCTGAGAACCACTTTCTCAGAGTTGAGAGCAATGCTTGACATGTAGTATATGCTTAATAAACATTGCATTGAAATTAAAGTTGTGAGGGTAGATTAGATTACTGTGAGGAAGAGTATATAGGGAGAAAGGGAATTTTTATTATTATTTTATTTTTATTTTTTTGCTTTTTAGGGCCACACCCACGGCATATGGAGGTTCCCAGGCTAGGGTTGAATCAGAGGTGTGGCTGCGAGTCTATACCACAGCCACAGCAATGCGGGATCTGAGCTGCATCTGCGAGCTCCACCACAGATCATGGTAATGCCGGATCCTTAACCCACTGAGCGAGGACAGGGATTGAACCCGCAACCTCATGGTTCCTAGTCGGATTCATTTCCTTTGTGCCACGACGGGAACTCCCGAAAGGGAATGTGTCTTAAGGAAATGTCTACTTTTAGGTGGAAAAGGGGGAAAGGAGATAGGAAATGATCAGTGAGGTAGAAGGAGAACCAAGAAAACCAAGGGGACGATGGTTTTAAGGTAGAAGATGTGGCGTGAAGTGGTGAGCAGACATGCATGAGAGGAAACACTGGGAAAAAGCACTGGAGTTAGTGAGTAGGAGGATCTCTAGGTGAACAGCTTTAGTGGATGGCAAGAGATTAAGGAGTGAACAAATGGTCAAAGAGCAAGGATTTCAACAGTTCAACTGTTAAGAAGTTCATGGCAAAGAAGAAAGGAGAATAGTTGCTTGACAGCACAGTAGGATCTTGTTCACTTGCCCCTCGCCAACCCTCGTCAGGTTTTTTTAATTGGAATGCCCCTCTCCTGACTGTTGAAATTCCTTTCATACTTTGAGGCCAGCACATGTGGCATATGGAAGTTCCCAGACTAGGGGTCAAATCGGAGCTGCATCTGCCAGCCTTTGCCACAGCCATAGCAACTCAGGATCTGAGCCATGTCTGCGACCACAGCTCACGGCAATGCTGGATCCTTAAGCCACTGAATGAGGCTAGGGATCGCACCTGCATCCATCCTCATGAATACTAGTCGGATTCCTTACCTTTGAGCCAACTTGGGAACTCCACGTTTTAAGATCTTTTTCAAATGTTGCCTGTGCTGTGAAATTCTTCTTGTACTTTCTCTTACTAGTTTTTCTCTTCTGGTAGTTTGGCCTTCCATTTTCCACAACAATTTCATTTTTTCTCCATTATCCTTTAACTGGCAGTCTGCTTTTCTGCTAGTCCCTGCTTCTTCTAGATGCACTTTCAATTCATAATTTTGCCTCATATTTCATTAAGAAAATAGAAACTATTTCAGGCCAGAAGTTTTTCCTTCCAACATTTAATTTTAAACTTACTTGTATCTATACTCATATTCTTATCTTTGTCATTGATTTTTAGTTTAATCCATTGTATTCAGAGGATATATTCTATGTGATTTCAAATCTTTGAAATTTTTTGATACTTTATGGCCTATAATATGGTCTACTTTGGTAAAATTTTATAAACACTTGTAAAAAACGTATTTTGTTATAAAATTCTATACAGTTGGTTGAGTTTTTCAATTATGTTGTTTTTTTGCCTAATTGTTCTCAGTTGCTGAAAGAGGAATATTAATCTCACTGCTAGAATCTTATAAATCAATTAGAAAAAGGTATTTTAATGTCTTATGAAGACATTTTGACCCGGTAGAACTATAGGGAAAAGACTTGAACTTCACAAAAACAGATACCCAGATAGCAAATAAGCTTATGAAAAGCTATTTAATATCATTGGTCATCAGGAAGGTACAAATTAAAATCACACTGAATTAAATGCCATCCTAGTCAAAAAGCTCAAAATTGAAAAACTGACAATATCAAGTGTTAGCAAAGGTGTGAGACACATGGAACTCTCATGCATAGCTCGTGGGAATAAAAGTTGGCACAACTACTTAGAAAACTATTTAGGCAGTATCTTTTACAGCTATAAACATACACATTCATATTCTATCAACAAAACAAGTCCATTTCTTGGTATTTACCCAAAAGAAATGAGTGCATTTGTCCACCAAAAACCAAGTACAAGGGTAGTCAAAATTCATAAACAACACAAATGTCCATCAATAGAATAAATAAGTAAATCATGCAGTAGTCACACAGTGTAATTTACACAGCAATGAAAATGAACAAACTACTGCTATGTCACAACATGAGTGAATTTCATAGCTATAATATTAGTCAGGTACATAGAGTGCAACTCTATACACATGAAGTTCAAAAACAGGCGAAGCTGATTACTGATAGAGTTCATAGTAGTGTTTATATTGGGGAAGATACTGACTGGGAAGGAAGCATACTGCTGGAGCCTTTTAAGACTCTGGAACATTCTGGGAGTTCCCTTCTTGGCTAGCGGAAACGAATCCGACGAGGAACCATGAGGTTGTGGGTTCTATCCCTGGCCTCGCTCAGTGGGTTGAGGCTCCGGTGTTGCCATCAGCTATGGTGTAGGTCTCAGACGCGGCTCGGAGCTGGCGTTGCTGTGGCTGTGGTGTAGGCCGACAGCAACAGTTCCGATTAGACCCCCTAGCCTGGGAACCTTCACATGCCACGGATGTGGCCCTAAAACAACAACAACAACAACAACAAAACCTCTGGAACATTATGTATCTGTTTTTTTCCTCTTCTCTTTTTTTTTTTTTTTTTTGCTTTTTAGGGCTGTACCTGCAGCATATGGAGGTTCTAATCGGAGCTACAGCTGCTGGCCTACGCCACAGCCATAGCAATGCCAGATCTGAGCCACGTCTGTGACCTACACCACAGCTCTTGGCAATGCCCGATCCTTAACCCACTGAGCAAGGCCAGGGATCAAACCCACAACCTCATGGTTGCTAGTTGATCATTTCTGCTGTGCCACTATGGGAACTCCCAAAGAACATTCTGTATCTTAATGGAGTGTTTGGCTATGTACATATATACGTATGTAAAATTAATTGAGTTTATAGTTAAGATTTTTAGACGTAATTTATGAAGTTATATCTCAAAAAGTAAATAAAAGGACTTCCAGCTATAGTTCAGTGAGGAGATCAACAGATCCTGAATCCCAAAAGGCAACTGTATAGCTTGACAAAAATCACTTTAGCCTTAAAATCAGTCATAAAGCATACAACAATCTGAGAAAAATTTTGTTTGAAAAACTGCTGAAATTCAGTAAGAACAGTAGGGGTCTGTGGTGTTCTTGCCAGGACTGTTCTCATTCCCTTCCCTTAGCGTGGCGGACATGGAGGTTTTGCCAGTGTGGGTGTGCCACGAGGACTGGTGGTTATGATGCTGTAGCTAAAGAGAGTATACTCATTTTGAATAGGGGGTGATAGCCACTCTCAGTGGCATTGTCAGTAGAAGTGACTGTCCTGGCATTGCATGGGAGATGTGGGCCAGTGGCTTTACTGAGGCTGAGGTGTCTTTGTGTTTGGGGTTAGCATATTGCTGGCTGGGGCTGTGTGCATACATAGAGTAGCCATTGATAGGGTTCAACAGAAAGTAAAAGCCACAGCATCCATGAAAGTGTCATGAACTTTGTGCTATTCTACCCTCTACACAGACACATGGACAGAGTAAAAAAAAGCCTTATTGGTTCCAGGTGTTTGAGTATAACACCTGCCTAATCAGTGGCTTACATTTAAGTTTTGCAAACCTAGAGGTAGGAGTTTCCATCCTGGCTCAGTGGTTAACGAATCCGACTAGGAACCATGAGGTTGTAGGTTCGATCCCTGGCCTTGCTCAGTGGGTTAAGGATCCGGCGTTGCCATGAGCTGTGGTGTAGGTTGCAGACGTGGTTCAGATCCTGCATTGCTGTGACAGTGGCAAAGGCTGGCAGCTACAGCTCTGATTAGACCCCTAGCCTGGGAACCTCCACATGCCGCAAGCGCGGCCCTAAGAAAAGGTAAAAAGACAAAAAAAAAAACAAACCTAGAGGTAACCCCTTTGAAAGGAGATTTAAACATAAAAACAAGCAATAAAAAGAAAACGAGCTAAGGCATCAGTGGCTGTACCCTTTTAGGGGAGACAGATTTCACAGCTTTAACCCAGGCAAGTTATTAAAATAAGAGAAAAATAAAGAAGCAAACGTTAGTAACAACATCAATCTTCATGAGTAAAAGAAATCAGAATCCAGAGTTGCCATAATAAATTATTTAATATGTTAAGCTTCCAACAAAAAAATCATGAGACATGAAATAGGAAAATGTGACCCATATGTTTTTAATTACTTAATGAATTTTATTACGATTATAGGTGTACAAAAATCATCACAACCAAATTTTATAGCATTTCCATCCCACTCAGTGCATCCCCCATCCCCCAACTTGTCTCATTTGGAAACCATAAGTTTTCCAAAGTCTGTGAGTCAGTATCTGTTCTTCAAAGAAGTTCATTGTGTCCTTTTTTTAGATTCCACATGTAAGTGGTTGCAGTTGATGTTGGTGTCTCATTGTCTGCTTGGTTTCACTTTGCATGATAATTTCTAGGTCCATCTATGTTGCTATAAATGCTGTTATTTCGTTTCTTTTAATGGCTGAGTAATATTCCATTGTGTGTAGGTACCACGTCTTCCCTATCCATTTCTCTGTCGATGGGCATTTAGGTTGTTTCCATGACTTGGCTATTGTGCTACAATGAACATTGGAGTACATGTGTTGTTTTGAGTCATGGATTTCTCTGGATAGATTGGGACTGCTGGATCAAATGGTAATTCTATTTTTAGTTTTCTGTTTTCTAGTTTTCTATTTTCTAAAACTATTTTTAGTTTTCTAAGGAGTCTCCATAGTGTTTTCCACAGTGGTTGCACCTATTTGCATTACCACCAACAGTGTAATAGGGTTCCTTTTTCTCCACACCCTCTCCAGCACTTGTTGTTTGTAGACTTTTTGATGATGGCCATTCTGGCCGTTGTAAGGAGGTACCTCATAGTGGTCTTGATTTGCATTTCTCTAATGAGTGATGTTGAACATCTTTTCATGTGTTTTTTTGGCCATCTGTATGTTTTCTTTGAAGAATTGTCTGTTTAGATCTTCTGCCCATTTTTTGATGGGGTTGTTTGTTTTCTTGGTATTGAGCTGTAGGAGGTGTTTTAAATTTTGGAGATTAATTCCTTGTCAGTCGATTCATTTGCAAATATTTTCTCCTACTCTGTGGGTTGTTTTTTTGTTTTGTTTAGGGTTTCCTTTGCTGTGCAGAAACTTTTAAGTTTAATGAAGTCCCATTTGTTTACTTTTCTTTTTTCTTTTTAAATTTTTTATTTTTTTACATTATACCCAGCTGTACAGCGTGGTGACAGGGTTACACATCCCAAGTGGTTAGACATAGTTCCCCGTGCTATACAGTGGTATCTTCTTGCTTTTCCAGCCCAGAGGCAACAACCTACAGCTGTTAACCCCAGACCCCCCTACCATCCTATTCCCTCCCCCCCATTTGTTTATTTTTCTTTTTATTGTCATTACTGTGGTGGGTGGATCTGAGAAGATGTTGCTATCATTTATGTCAGAGAGTGTTTGGCCTGTTTTCCTCTAAGAGTTTTATAGTATCTGGTCTTATATCTAGGTCTTTAATCCATTTTGAGTTTACTTTTGTGTATGGTGTTAGGAGGTGTTCTAATTTCATATTTTTACATGTGGCTGTCCAGTTTTCCCAGCACCACTTATTGAAGGGACTGTTTTTTCTCCAATGTATATTCTTGCCTCCTTTGTCATAGATTAGTTGACTGTAGGTGCGTGGGTTTAGTTCTGGGCTTTCTATCCTGTTCCACTGATCTATATTTCTGTCTTTGTGCCAGTACCATACAGTTTTGATGACTGTAGCTTTGTAGTAGAGTCTGAAGTCAGGGAGCTTGATTCCTCCAGCTCCATTTTTCTTTTTCAGGATATCTTTGGCTATTCTGGGTGTTCTGTGCTTCCAAACAAACTTTATAATATTTAGTTCTAGTTCTGTGAAAAATGTCCTTAGTAACTTGTTAGGGATTGCATTGAATCTGTAGATTGCCTTGGGTAGTATAGTCATTTTGATAATATTGACCCTTCCAGTTCAAGAGCGCGGTATGTCTTTCCATCTGTTCATGTCATCCTTGATTTCTTTCATCAGCGCCTTATAGTTTTCAGAGTACAGGTCTTTTGTCTCTTTAGGCAGGTTTATTCCTAAGTATTTGATTTTTTTTGATGCGATGGTAAACGGGATTGCTTCCCTAATTTCTCTTTCTGATCTTTGATTGTTAGTATATAGAAATGCAGTTGATTTCTGTGTATTAATTTTGTATCCTGTGACTTTGCCAAATTAATTGATGAGCTTTAACAGTTTTCTGGTAGAGTCTTTAGGATTCTCTAGGTATAGTATCATGTCATCTGCAAATAGTGATAGTTTTACTTCTTCCTTTCCAATTTGCAGTCCTTTTATTTTTTTTTTTTACTTCTCTGATTGCTGTGGCTAGGACTTCCAAAACTATATTGAATAGTAGTGGCGAGAGTGGACATCCTTGTCTTGTTCCTGATCTCAGCGGGAATTCTTTCAGCTTTTCACCATTGAGAATGATGTGAGCTTTGGGTTTGTCATAGATGGCCTTTATTATGTTGAGGTAGGTTCCCCCATGCCCATTTTCTGAAGAGTTTTTTATCAGAAATGGGTGTTCAATTTTGTCAAAGGCTTTTTCTGCGTCTATGGAGAGGATCATATGGTTTTTATTCTTCAGTTTTTAACGTAGTGTATCACACTGATTGATTTGCGGATATTGAAGAATCCTTGCATCCCTGGGATAAATCCCACTTGATCATGATGTACAATCCTTTTAATGTATTGTTGGATTCGGTTGGCTAGTATTTTGTTAAGGATTTTTGCATCTATGTTCATCAGTGAGATTGGCCTGTAATTTTCTTTTTTTGTAGTATCTTTGTCTGGTTTTGGTATCAGGGTGATGGTTGCGTCATAGAATGAGTTTGGGAGTGTCCCTTCCTCTGCAATTTTTTGGAATAGTTTCAGAAGGATAGGTGTTAGCTCTTCTCTAAACGTTTGATAGAATTTGCCATCTGGTCCTGGACATGCGTTTGTTGGAAGTTTTTTAATCACAGTTTCAACTTCAGAACTTGTGATTGGTCTATTCATGTTTTCTATTTCACCTTGGTTTAGTCTTGGAAGATTGTACTTTTCTAAGAATTTGTCCATTTCTTCTAGGTTTTCCATTTTATTGCCATATAGTTGCATATAGTAGTCTCTTATGATCCTTTGTATTTCTGTGATGTCTGTTGTTACTTCTTCTTTTTCATTTCTAATTTTATTGACTTGTGTGCTCTCTCTTTTTTTCTTGATAAGTCTGGCTAGGGGTTTATCAATTTTGTTGATCTTTTCAAAGAACCAGCTTTTAGTTTCATTGACCTTTTCTGTGGTTTTCTTCATTTCTATTTCATTGATTTCTGCTCTGATCTTTATGATTTTTTCTTCTAACTTTAGGTCTTGTCTGTTCTTTCATCTCTAGCTGCTTTAGATGTAAAGCCAGGTTGTTTATTTGAGCTTTTTCTTGTTTCCTGAGGTAGGCTTGTATTGTTATAAACTTTCCTCTTAGAACTGCTTTTGCTGCATCCCAGAGGTTTTGGAGTGTCATATCTTTGTCATTTGCTTTTAGGTATTTTCTAATTTCCTCTTTGATTTCTTCAGTGATCCACTGGTTGTTTAGTAGCATGTTGTTTAGTCTCCACGTGGTTGTATTTTTTGCTGTTTTTTTCTTACCGATGATCTCTAGTCGTATAGTCATATAGCATTATGATCAGAAAAGATGCTTGATATGATTTCAGTTTTCTTAAAGTTACCAAGCCTTGATTTGTAGCCCAGGATGTGATCAAATTTAGAGAATGTTCCATGCACACTTGAGAAGAGTATGTATTCTGTTGCTTTTGGATGGAATGTCCTATAAATATCTGTTAAGTCCATCTGGTCTAATGCTTCATTCAAGGCCTGTATTTCCTTATTGATTTTCTGTCTGGATGAGCTATCCATTGCTGTAAGTGGGGTGTTAAAGTCCCCCACTATGACTGTGTTATTGTTGATTTCTCCTTTTAAGGTTTTTAGCAGTTGCCTTATATATTGTGGTGATCCTATGTTTGGTGCATAGATATTTAAAATTGTTATATCTGGGAGCTCCCATTATGGTGCAGCGGTTAATGAATTCAACTGGGAACTGTGAGGTTGCGGGTTCAATCCCTGGCATCACTCAGTGGGTTAACAATCCGGCATTGCCATGAGCTGTGGTGTAGATTGCAAACGCGGCTCGGATCTGGTGTTGTGGCTGTGATGTAGGTCGGCAGCAACAGCTCTTATTAGACCCCTAGCCTGGGAACCTCCATATGCCATGGGTACAGCCCTAAAAAGCAAAAAAATAAAAAATAAAAAAAATAAAGTAAAATACAATTGTTATATCTTCTTCTTGGTTTGATCCTTTGATCATTATGTAGTGTCCTTCCTTGTCTCTGAAAATATCATTTTAAAATCTGTTTTGTCTGATATGAGTATAGCTACTCTGGCTTTCTTTTGATTCCTGTTTGCATGGAATATTTTCTTTCATCCTCTCATTTTCAACTTGTTTGTGTCTCTAGATGTGAAGTGGGTCTCTTGAAGACAGCACATATATGGGTCTTGTTTTTGTTTCCATTCAACTAGTCTGTGTCTTTTGGCTGGGGCATTTAGTCCATTAACATTTAAGATAATTATTGACATACATGTTCCTATTGCCATTTTATTAACTGTTTTGGATTTTTGTTTCTCTTTTTTCTTCCCTTATTCTCTTGTGTCTCCTCTTGTGGTTTGATGACTGTCTTTAATGTTGTATTTGAGTTGATTTTTCTTATTTGTGTATCAATTGTAGATTTTTGGTTTGCAGTTACCCTGAAGTTTTGATATAGGAGTCTATATATAAAGGAGATTGTTTTAAGTTGTTGGTTTCTTAATTGCAAGTGCGTCTCCAGTGTCCTGCATTTGTGCTTTCTTCCCGTGATTTCTGATTTTGGTAGCAGAATTGTGCATGGATGATTTATTATCTTTACTGTATATATGCCTTTACTGTGAGCCTTGTCATTTGTGGTGTTTTTGTTTCTGGTTGTGGCCTTTTCTGCCTAGGGAAGTTCCTTTAGTATTTCTTGTAAAGCTGGTTTAGTGTTGCAGAAATCTCTTAGCTTTTGCTTATCTATAAAGGTTTTGATCTCTCCTTCAGATCTCAACGAGAGCCTTCCCGGGTAAAGTAATCTTGCTTGGAAGTTTTTTCCTTTCATCACGTTAAATATTATCATGCCACTCCCGTCTGGCCTGCAGAGTTTCAAGTGAAAAATCTGCTGATAACCTTATCGGGATTCCCTTGTATGTTACTTGTTTCTTTTCACTAGCTGCTTTCAATATTTTCTCTTTGTCTTTCATTTTGGTCATTTTGATTAATATGTGTCTCGGAGTGTTCCTCCTTGGGTTTATTTTATATGATACTCATTGTGCTTCCTGGATTTGAGGGAGTGGTTCCTTTCTCTTGTTAGGGAAGTTTTTGGCTATTATCTCTTCGAATATTTTTTCTGTACCCTTCTCTCTCTCTTCTCCCTCTGGCACCCCTATAATATGGATGTTGGTGCATTTAACGTTATCGCAGAGTTCTCTGAGACTCTCCTCATTTCCTTTCAATCTTTTATCTCTTTTCTTTTCCGCGTTAGTGATTTCCACTAATCTGTCCTCCACCTCGCTGATTCGTTCTTCTGCCTCCTGTATTCTACTGTTGGCTGCTTCAGTGAATTTTTTTTTTTTTTTGCCTTTTGTCATTTTATGGCCGTGGGTTTATGGCCGCACCCGCGGCATGTGGAGGTTCCCAGGCTAGGGGTCTAATCGGAGCTGTGGCCACTGGCCTGCGCCGCAGCCACAGCAACGCAGGATCCGAGCCACGTCTGCAACCTACACCACAGCTCACGGCAATGCCGGATCCTTAACCCACTGAGCAAGGGCAGGGATCGAACCCGCAACCTCATGGTTCCTAGTCGGATTCATTAACCACTGCGCCACGACGGGAACTCCACAGTGAATTTTTTATTTCAGTTATTGTATTTTGCATCTCTTCTTGCTTAATTTTTATATCTTGTACTTCTTTGCTCAGTGTTTCCTGTAAATTATCCATTTTTGTCTCCAGTTTACTTCCAATGTCTTGCATCATCTTCAGCATCAACAGTCTAAAGTCTTTTTCTGGGAGGCTGATATCGCCTCATCACCGAGCTGTTTTTCTGGGGTTTTTCTTTCTCCCTTATCTGAATTACAGTTTTTTGTCTTTTCATTTTTATAGGTTTTTGGTGTGGTGACCTTTTTGCAGGCAGTAGAGTTGTAGCCTCTCTTACTTCTGATGTTTGCCTCCTCTGTGGCTGAAGTTGGTATGGAGGGGCTTGCCGTAGGCTTCCTGATGGGAGGGACTGGTGCCTGCCCACTGATAGTTGGGGCTGATTCCTATTCCTCTGGTGGGTGGGGCTTTGCCTCTGGGTGAGGTTAGAGGCTAGAGGTGGCTGTGTGCCTGAGGGGTCTTTGGGCAGCCTGTTTACTGATTATTGTTTGGCCTGGGCTTCTCAGTGCTGATGGGAGGGGCCAAATTTCCCCAAAAATGGCTACCTCCAGAGAAATGCAAGCTGATGAATGTTCCCAAGAGCTTTGCCTCCAATGCCCATCCCCCACAGCAAGCCACAGTCACCACTGTTTTCCCAGCAGATCCTCCAAGAATTGCAGTCAGGTTCGACCTGGATTCCTACAGAGGCTTTTCTTTGCCCTGGGACCCAGTGCACATGAAAGTCTTTGTGTGTCTTTCAAGGATGGGGTCTCTGTTTCCCCCAGTCCTGTGGAGCTCCTGCACAAAAGCCTCCCTGCCTTCAATGCCATATGCTCCGGGTGCTCTTTCTCTCTGTGCCAGATCCCCAGGGGTGGGAATTTGATGTGGGGCTCAGAACTCTCAGTCCCTATAGCTGAGTCTCTGTGATACAGTTACTTTTCAGTCTCTGGGGCTTCCCACCCTGTAGGTATGGGGTTGCTTATATCGCATAATCGCTTCTCCTACCTCTTCGTGTGGTCTCCTTTTTGTCTTCTGGAGTAGGATATCTTTTTGAAAGTTTCCAGTCCATTTGGTTGAAGGTTGCTTGGCATTTGTTTGTAATTTTGTTGTTTTTATGAGAGAAGTTGAGCTCCAGGCCTTCTCTTCTGCCATCTTAATCCAGTTTCCCAATGTGACCCATATATAGGAAAAAAGTCAGTACTAACTGTCTCCAAGAGTCTCTAGATACTGGGTTAGCAGACAGTCTTCAAAGCAGCCATCATAAATGTATTCAGGAGTTCCCATTGTGGCTCAGCAGGTTAGGAACCAACATAGTGTCCGTGAGGATGTGGGTTCAATCCCTGGCCTCGCTCACTGGGTTAAGGATCTGGCATTGCCATAAGCTGCGTCATGGGTCGCAGGTGTGGCTCGGATCCAGTGTGGCTGTGGTGTAGGCCAGCGGGTACAGCTCTGATTCGACCCCTAGCCCGGAAACTTCCATATGCTGCAGGCGTGGCCATAAAAAGAAAAAACAAAAAAAATTATTCAAAGAACCAAACAAAGACATGTTTAAAGAATTTTTTAAGTATGGCAACAATGAATCAATAAGCAATATTCTTAAGAAGGAGAGAGAAAATAGAAGCAAATGTCACCAAAGAGGGCATACAGATGGCAAATAAAGATATGTAAAGATGTTTAAACTTATTCGCTATTAGGAAGTGTAGATTGAAAGAAGATATTACTATTCACCTGTCAAAGACATTACTATTCACCTGTCACAGTGCCTAAAGTAAAAACTAGTGATGGAGTTCCCATTGTGGCGCAGTGGAAACGAATCTGGCTAGGAACCATGAGGTTGCAGGTTCCATCCCTGGCCTTGCGCAGTGGGTTAAGGATCCGGCATTGCCGTGAGCTGTGGTGTAGGTCACAGATGCGACTTGGATCTGACATTGCTATGGTGTAGGCCGGCAGCTGTAGCTCTGATTTGACCCCTAGCCTGGGAACCTCCATGTGCTGCGGGTGCCCCCTAGAAAAGGAAAACAAAACAAAACAAAACACCCCAGCACACTATGACAACAGTAAATGTTTGCAAGAATGTGGACTAACTGGATCACTTGTACATAGCTGGTAGGAATGTAATTGATAACAGCCTCTTGGGAAATAATTTAAAAATTTCTTAAAAAACTAAATATTTACCATATGACTCAGTAGTCCTATTTTTAGTTGTATACCCACGAGAAATAAAAGCATATGTTCTCATAAAAACTTGTACATAAATGTCCACATTATTCATAATAGCTAGAAAGTGGAAACAATCCAGTATTCATCAACTGATAAATGGATAAACAAAGTGTGCTATGTCCATACAATGAAAAATTATTTGGCCGCAAAGAGAAATGAAGTATGAATACCTACTACATTAAACGCTTTATGCTAATTGAAGGAAGCCATAGAATATATCATTCCATTTATATGAAATATCCAGAGCAGGCAAGTCTGTAAAGACAGGAAGTAGATTAGTCATTGCCTAGGACTGAGGAGGGCTTTGGGGGAAATAGGGAGTGACTGCTACTGAGTACAAGATTTCTTTTGGGGGTAATGAAGATGTTCTGCAACTGATTGTGACAATGGTTTGCAACTATGTGAATATAATAAAAACTATTGAATTATACACTTTAAATGGCTGAAATGTATGTGAATTTATCTCAAAGCTCTTAAACATTTTTAAATGAATTTAGCAAGGTCACAGGCTATAAGATCCATATACAAAAATTAGTTCTGTTGGAGTTCCCGGTGTGGCTCAGTGGTTAACGAATCCGACTAGTAAGCTGTGGTGTAGGTTGCAGACGTGGCTTGGATCCCGCGTTTCTGTGGCTGTGGAGAAGGCCTGCGGCTACAGCACCTATTAGACCCCTAGCCTGGGGTCTATATGCCACGAGTGCGGCCCTAGATACGGCAAAAAGACAAAAAAAACCCCCCAAAAAAAACCCCAAAATTAGTTCTGTTTATGTGTACTAGCTAGCAGTGAACAAGCAAAATATTAAAATAATATTCACAGTGGCACCAAATAGGATAAAATACTTAGAAATAAATTTAATAAAAAAGTGTAAGACTTACATATTTAAGATTATATATTACATTGCAGGGAGAAATAAAAGAAACTAAAGGTCTAAATACAGGCATACTTTATTGCACTTGCTTTATTATTGCACTGCACAGATAATTGCATTTTACAAATTGAAGGTTTGTGGCAACCCTGCATTGTTGTGTGATGGTTAGCATTTTGTGTGTGTGTGTCTGACTGTGTCTGTCTCTGCCTCTGTCTCTCCACACCTGCAGCCTATGGAAGCTCCTGGGCTAGGAATCAAATCAGTTGCAGCTACCGGCCTACACCACAGCCATGGCAATACCAATCCCAGCCACAACTATGCCCTGTACCACAGCTTGTGACAATGCCAGATCTTCAACCCGCCAAGTGAGGCCAGGGAATAAACTTGCATCCTCATGGGCACTATGTTGGGTTCTTCTTCTTCTCCTTCTTCTTCTTCTTCTTCTTTTTTTTGTCTTTTTAGGGCTGCACCCTTGGCATATGGAAGTTCCCAGGCTAGAGGTTGGATTGGAGCTGTTGCTGCTGGCTTGCGGCACAGCCACAGCAACACCAGATCTGAGGTGTGTCTGTGACCTACAGCACAGCTCATGGCAATGCTGGATCCTTAACCCACTGAGTGAGGCCAGGGATTGAACCTGCCTCTTTGTGGGTACTAGTCAGATTTGTTACCACTGAGCCACAACTGGAACTCCTATGTTGGGTTCTTAACCTGCTGAGCCACAACTGGGACTCCAGTAAAGTATTTTTAATTAAGGTATCTATGTTGGTTTTTTTAGACATAATGCTATTGCATAAGTACTAAATAGACTACAGTATAGAATAAGCATAACTTTGTGAAGCCAAAAAATTCATGACTTGGTTTGTTGCAATATTCACTTTATTGTGGTGATCTGGAACCAAATCTGCAGTATCTCTGAGGTCTGTCTGCCTGTCAATGGAGAAATAAACCATGCTCAGCAACTGGAAAACTCAATAGTGTCAAAATGGCAATTTTCCCTAAATTGATCTATAAATTCACAATCCAAGTCAGAATCCCAGCAGGCTTTTTTTTTTCTTTCTTTCTAGAATTTGACACAGTCATTCTAAAATTTACATGGAAAACCAAAAGACCTAGAATAGACAAAACAATTATGGAAAAGAGCAAATTTGGAAGACTTACCCTACCTGATTTCAAAACCTGTAAAGCATAGTTACCAAGCTATGTGGCGTTGCTGCAAGGATAGTCATATAGATCAGTGAAACAGAAGTCCACAGCTCAACCTTTATGTACGAGGTCAGTTGATTTTCAAAAGAGGTACATTCTTGATCCAAGATTTCTCTGCTTGGAAAAGCCCCAATGGAAAACAGTCTCTCACAGCGCGTGCTGCAGTATCACTCAGACTGCCTTGCAGTCAAGCCAGCGAATGCTTCACTGTCTGCCGGATAAACTGCTACGTCATCCTTGGTGCCTGGCATGTTACAGAGTTGGGATCAGTGTGCGCTTCTAGTTGGATTTTGTGCCAGGTATGTGTCTACCTTGGACACTCTCTTTTTCTGTTAGATTAAAATGGGGATTCTTGGAGTTTGGAGGAATGAATGTGGCTTTTTATTTCTTGGGCTCTACTATCACTGGAAGATTGTGAGCAGCATCCGTAAAAGATTAGGAGCACTAGCTTTGTTTTGGATCCGGATGCGCTGTGTTAAGTGGTTGTTTTATAAAGAGCCCTTTGGTGAAAGGAGGCACAAACTTGATTACTGAATGTGCCTCTTTAGTATAATTTTTCTGATATAACTGAGTGCACAATAGCCTGCTTTATTCTATACTCAGTGCTTTGCTTTTTGAATGCGGAACTTATGTAACAAAAGCAGAGAGTGATCCTCTTTGGGAACTGCCTACATCTGGAGACACTTAGGTGTGTGTAAAATCGAGCTGCTTCTACATCTGTGGTCACTGTAATTGTTCTGAACATAGGCCTCAGTGCTCTTTTTTTAGAGACTTATTCTGAAGGGACCTAAACTTCTTTAAAGGAAGAGGTAAACCTGACTGACTTAATAATATGTTGGCATAGTATGGAAGGGCTGATACAGAGAGGTACAGGCCGGAAGCCAACCCAGGACTTCTGTTTTTCCTTATGGCTGACAGTCATACTCAGTGGCCCGATTAAGTCTTTTCATCTTGGGGGAGTTCCTCTTGTGGCACAGTAGAAACAAATCCGACTAGTATCCATGAGGACGCAGGCTTGATCCCTGGCCTTGCTCAGTGGGTTAAGTATCCGGCGTTGCTGTGAGCTGTGGTGTAGGTCATAGACGCAGCTCGGATCCTGCGTTGCTGTGGCTGTGACCGACAGCTGCAGCTCCAATTTGACCCCTATCCTGGGAACTTCCATATGCCACAGGTGTGGCCCTAAAAAACCAAAAAAAAAAAAAAGGGCTTTTTACCTTGGGTAAACTGAATGTCCTAAGATCAAGGTTTATCTTAATTGTTTTTCTTCTGCTTGATTTTTCATCTTTTATCTATATTCCAGGTCATTTTTGTACTGTTTGGAGGGTGTTCCTGGAAGGCTAATAGAGTCTCTGCACAGATAATTCTCAGATAAGAAGTAACCGTTTCTATTCAGTGTTTCAGCGGGAAAGAATTTTTCTATGGTGCATGAATCAGGTTAGATATGACTCTGGTGAGTGATACTGTTCCTGAGGATTTGTCTCAGGAAATTGCGATTCTGTAGATTCTAGCTGTTGCAACCTTTCTGCCTTTACAATGGAGCAATATCCTAAGTATCTGCTTAATTCAAAGCTAAAACAGGACTGTGTTCCTGTATAATATTCAGCCATCATTTATTTATTTGATTTGTCTACCTGTGGCAAATTTGCTTGCATAGCAATAGATATGTCCCAGTAGTTTTCCAGGCTGGGTTTTTCTTCCCTGTTTGAAGTGGCTTAGACTTCTGTATCTAAAGTATTTGTCTGGGCCTCTTTTCCTTTCTTCCACATCATCTTCGCTGTATCCTGTTTGTACCAGCACCAGTGGTGGCATGTTTCATCCTTTTGACTGGCTTTCTTTACCTCCTGACCTGTTCTCCCCCGTCTTGGGGTCTGAAAATTAGGAATATTTGTTTTGATTGGATCTCAGGAATTACCTACTTACGCTGTACTGTCCTTCTCCCTCTGGATTTCTTGACCCCATTATTTTCCTGACATAGTTGTCCTTGTAAACTTCATCTTCTTTTTGCCCTGGGCCCTCCCTGTCATGTGCTCCTGGCAGCCTGGAGAGGCCTGGGAGCTTTTCTGTGGTGACTGTCAGAAGAAAGTGACTGTTGTTGAGGCACGTTTGCCTCGGCTAAGGCAGAGCTGCAAAAGTCTTCTTTCTAGTTTTACAAGCTTTTATATTTCTCCCCTGCTCCTCCCAGTCCCCTTGGGAAATCAGGTAATTCTGTGAGTGAGCCCAGTGTAGGGGGAAAATTGCAACAGGAGAGGAAGTACGGAAATTAGAGACAAAGAAGACAAAAAGACTGTAGTTTGAGGACATCAGGAATACTCTACTCTGAGTGAAGCAGGGCCAAGAAGTAGGCAGAAGGCACAGTGTCTCTTGTCCTCCTGGGTTTTAAGCACCTGCAACAGGAGGACGAACTCTGGCTTGTGTTTACAAGGCCGACCTCTGAAGAAAAAGCCTCCATTCCTTTGCCATCTTGATATGGAGGGTTCTGCTGAGGAAAATAAGGAGATGAGATATTACATGCTTCAAAGGTAAGTTTTAGAGTGCCATATTTGGGCAATATATACCTTTAAAAAATAGCAAGTCATTGACGACTAAGCCCTAGAATATATGGGAAATCTGATATGGTGATTTTTGTGTGTGTGTGTGTCTGTAGAAAGCTTTTTTTTTTTTTTAAAGGAAATAAATGAAAATGGTGATGTTTGTTTTGGAGTTTCTAAACTGTTACTTTATACTCAGCATTTGAACCCAAGATACCCAGGACCACGTGTGGTATGGTAGTTAAGTTGAAAGCAACACCCCTGTGCATACCTTGCTGTGTGTGCTATTATTTTGTTGAGGAATCTCATTCAGCCTGTGCCAAATTTACTCACTGGACTTGGCTGGTTTTTCAAGAGTGAAATCTCTTCATCTATTTTGAAGGAAAATATCAATTCCGTGTAGTAAATAGCATTCTGTTGAAGGTAGTTTTGCAGAAAACTTTTTTAGAATATGCCTCTGGGGCCAGGAAATGTGCCTCCTGCCACTGCCCTGGCATGTGACAGTTGCCAGCCAGACTTGAATTGTTGAGAGTGCCAAGCTGTCTTCCCTGAATCTTTCTTCTTCCTGCTGTGAGAACTCAAGCTGAGGAGGAAGTGAGTCAGGCCTTCTTCAGTCCTCTTACAGGTCTGTGCCTGTCCAGCAGAAAGGCAGAATGAAAGACCTGAATGATTTGCTTGATGGCAGTCATTAAGGGACCCTCTGTTCCCTTATTTGTTTGCTTCTTTTTTGTTTTTTGTTTCTGTTAAAATAGATTTCAAAATCTGTGGTTTTTCTATTGAAAAAGACTATCTGAAAATTAAACTAGACCTTGGCAAATAAGAAAACAGGAAGTCCCCCCTGGGACTCAGCGTTAACGACCCTGACAAGTATCCATGAGGACTTGGGTTCGATCCCTGGCCTCACTTAGTGAGTTAAGGATCCAGCATTATTGCCACTTGTGGTGTAGGTCACAAATGTGGCTCCAATCCTGCATTGCTGTGGCTGTGGCGTAGTCTGGCAACTGCAGCTCTAATTTGACCGCTAGCCTGGGAACTTTCATATGCTGCAAGTGTGGCCCTAAAAAGCAAATAAATAAATAAGTGAATAAGGAAAGAAACAAAAAAACACCGATTTTGCAAAATTTGTCTTTAGAACAATCACCCTTTCCTTTTCCTTTTTACTTGACCTCTTCGACCCTTTGGCGGGGGAGTGAATCAAGCAAATCTTCCACTGAGAGTCAAATAAGTAAAAAGTAACTGGTTGTATAACACGTGCACACACTATATTGTTTTATATATTATAGATTTTTTTTTTTCTTTTTTACAGCTGCATCTGCAGCATATGGAAGTTCCCAGGCTAGGGATCAAATTGGAGCTGGAGCTGCAGCTGCCAGCCTACACCACAGCCACAGCAACGTGGGATCTGCACTGCATCTGCAACCTATACCACAGCTTGTGGCAACAGTAGATCCTTAACCCACTGAGCAAGGCCAGAGATTGAACTCGCATCCTCACAGACACTATGTCAGGTTCCTAACCTGCTAAGCCACAACAAGAACTCCTATACTTATATATTATATGCTTTATATATTTTAATATATTGTATATACAATAAAATGATTTATGTATATATAAATACAACAAATATTTATATATAATATTGTTTTATATATGTAAAACAAAGGTCTGCAAACAAAACACATGTATTTATATATACTTATATACACACACCAAGCTTTATTTTGTTTTTCTGTGGTTAAATGCAGGTGATCTGTCCATTGTTTTTCTTTCTTTCTTTTTTTTTTGGTCTTTTTGCCTTATCTTGGGCCACACTCGCAGCATATGGAGGTTCCCAGGCTAGGGGTCTAACGGGAGCTGTAGCTGCCAGCCTTCGCCACAGCCACAGCAACGCGGGATCCGAGCCACGTCTGCAACCTTTACCACAGCTCATGGCAACACTGGATCCTTAACCCACTGAGCAAGGCCAGGGATTGAACCTGCAACCCCATGGTTCTTAGTCGGATTCGTTAACCACTGATCCACGACTAGAACTCCCTGTCCATTGTTTTTCAAGGAGACATTCCTCCTGAGCAATCTATTCTCCACTTTGAACAGTCATCTAAGAATTCCCTTCTTTTCTCTCCTCTGTTGGCTCCTCTGTTTCTTGCATCCCTTGTCTTCCTTTTTCCTTGACTTCGTCTTTCTGGAACACAACATTCTCTAGTAGCTTCCTGAGAAAAGGTAAGTGAAAAGTCAAGATTTTGAGATCTTATCTGTCTTTACACTTGATCCTCTTATTTTTAGCATGTGCCTAACTTCTAAATATGGCTATTTGAAGGCTTCCACCTTTAAAAGTAAGATACATTTCTTTTTTTTCTCCCTTCTTTGATTACAAGTGACCCTTAGAGCACTTCTTTGCTACCTCTAAACTACTGATTAAACCTTATGACTGGGAGTTCTTTTGTGGCACAGTAGGTTAAGGGTCTGGTGTTGTCACTGCAGTGGCCTGGGTTGCTGATGTGGCGTGGATTCGATCCCTGACAGGAGAACTGCCACATGCCACAGATGTGACCAAAAAAACCCCAAAACTTTATGAACAATCCCTTCCCCACCTTAATTTTATCAGTAGAGACTTTGCTTCCCTGTTTGTCTTATAGGGCTCCTTACCTATCCTAGGTTTATACCTTCTCTGTCTCTTTCTTCCGAAGTAACAGAAAGCTGATCTCTGGGGAGTGTATGTGTGTACGTTTAATCTCAGGTTTATAGAATCATATAATCTTTGGTTCATGAAACACTCCTTGGTCCATGTGTAACCTGCTATTTATTTGGCCACTTATTTTAAAAATAGTATGGTGAGTTCCCATTGTGGCTCAGCAGTAATGAACCCAGCTAGCATCCATGAAGACATGGGTTTGATCCCAGGCCATGAGCTGTGGCGTAGGTTACAGACGTGGCTCGGATCCTGCTTTGCTGTGGCTGTGGTGTAAGCTGGTAGCTACAACTTTTGATTCAGCCCCTAGCCTGGGCACTTCCCTATGCCATGGGTTCGGACCTGAAAAGACAAAAAAAAAAAAAAAAAGGTATGCAAAGAATTTGAAAACCTGCCATTTATAACAAAGTTTGGTCCTTTGCTGTCATCTACATCTCAGCTTAGTGGGTTAAGGATCCACTGTTGCCACATGGTTTCTCCTTCTTAAGACTTCTTCCTATCCTCCCCACTCAGATTGTTTTCCTTAATCCCATGTTTATTATATTATTTTGTTTTCCTGTTTACATATTATGCTATATCTATATGTATCTCTTAAAATATGTATATTTTAGTTTTTAAATTTGTGATCTGGGAGTTCCCGTCATGGCTCAGCAGTTAGCGAACCCAACTAGCATCCATGAGGATGCGTGTTCGATCCCTGGAGTCGCTCAGTGGCTTAAAGATCTGGCATTGCTTTGAACTGTGGTGTAGGTCACAGATGCAACGCAGATCCCATGTTGCTGTGGCTGTGGTGCAGGCTGGCAGCTGTAGCTCTGACTGGACCTCTAGCCTGAGAACTGCCACATGCCATGAGTGTGGCCCTGAAAAGACAAAAATACCAAAAAAAAAAAAAAAATATATATATATATATATTTGATCTGTTTTTAATTTTAATTAAAATATTAAAATTATACATTAATAAATATGTAATTATAATATAAAATTATGAATCATTAAATATAGTATTAATAAAATACAACTATTAATAATTATAATAGTATAATTATATTAAATATATTCAAATTTGTATATTTGGGGGCTTCTTGTATATTAGTCATACATCTAGACACTTGCCTATATGTACTGTGATTTCTAATAATTTGTAGAATCTTTTGTTTTTTATGTGAATTATATCATTCACAAGTAAAGATAATTTATTTCCTTTATGGCCATTCTCATGCACTTTCATTTGTTTTTTCACTTTATTGCTCTTGTTAGGTAATCTTTTTTTTTCTCTATTTTTGTTTTTATTGTTCATTTCTGACAACTTGTTTTATAAGAAATTACAGAAATCTGGCAGCAGCAAACATTTCCAGTTATACATACATTGTACAAATACTGATACAAAATGTATATAGAGTATATTCAGCCACTCCAAGTCAAAAAATTAGTGGAATTTATAACTTTAGTCAACTGGAATGACTTCAAAATTGATAGAGGACTGTGAACTAAACCTAGCTAACTGCACTTATTACTAGTAATATTATTACAAGCACAGTCCAAACTCAAAAAAAGATAACATGTCTTTTGAATATTTTAAAAGCTTCCCCATTTCCAAACTGGGCATTTATGGAATTTTGGTTTTTGTCACATTTTGACACTCAGAATGTTAGAAGTCATCATTTTGTAATTGTTTCAACCTAGATGATTATATTTTACTGAAAAATATGTATTATCACATGTAATCTTTCAACATTAGTAGGTCTAGTTTAACAGATATTAATTTACCAGATTATATGGATGTTAGATTAATTTCTTGGAATATCAATTATGTTTTAACGAATTTGGGCACTTCATTAAGATCTTTACAGATATATCTTACTCATTTTCACAGCAATCCTAAGATGATAACCCATTTTCTCAGTTTCTCAAGCTGAAATTTGTGATATGAACATCCCTCAGCTTATAAATGGAATGAGCCAGGATTCTCTAGAGCTTCACTCACAACTAGTGTTATAACACAGATTATTAATCTCAAGAGGCTCAAGAACAGGCTAATTAGACATAAATGGTTAAAATCAAGGCGTGGTAACTGCGAGCAGGTAATTTTCAATAATCAGCTGAAACTGCTTCTGGGTAGTGACAAAAAATAATTGGTGTGGCAGAAATTTGTGAAGAGTGTGAAGAGAACTAGTTCACAATAAATATGAAAAAAAGGCATGTTTCCTCATAGACTTTAGTATAGAATGTATAATTGTGCTCTTGTTTTGCATCAACTTATTTCTGTGCGTATTCATTTGTTCAGTGGATTGAACATGGTTTGGGAATGAATTGCCGTATGCCCTTGGGATACAAGCTGGACAGAACACAGTTCCTGTTCTCAAAGCTCTTACAGTCTTGCATAAAGATTGCCAATTATCATTCAGTTTGATAAGTGCCAGGATAGAAAACAATGACAAGATGGTGTGAGAGCACAGGGGAAGCAGGTGCTGCATCCTTTAAAGGTCTGAGGGGAACTAGAATTCCATGAAGAAGTAATAGCCGTGCTCTTGTTAGGAAATCTTAACAGTCTTACCTTTATGGATTTTCTAAAACTCTCTTTGCTTACTTGGGACAAACTAAAGTTAGCTGTGGAGTAACTTTTTTTTTTTCTAATATTTTGCTCATTTTTGCACCAATACTCTACTATTTAGGATTTCGTCTTTAGGAATTTTGCATCAGTAGTTGTGAGTAAGGCAGACTGGGACTTTTCCCTTCATATAATATCTTTGTCTGGCTCTGGTATCAGTGTTCTTCTAACTAGGTGTTTTAACAGTTTTTCTATTGTCCGGAAGTTTGGTAGGCTAGTACCCTTGAAAGTTAGATAAAACTTGTCTTTTAAAACCATCTGGTCCTGGTATTTCTTTGTGGGAAGATTTTAATTATACTCTTTTATTTTGAAGAGATAAATTACTTCAGTGTCAAGGATAGAGTATAGGAGAAAGGAAGAAAAGATGGAAGTAGAAGAAAACAGCTTTCTATTAAATAGTGTATAAAGGATTTTATTTATATCCGTTATCACATTTAATCCTCAAAACACCCTTTCAGAAGGTCTGTCAGTGCTATGAGTCAAGGTCTAGTCAGGGAAAGAGAAACTGCCTAAGATATTATAAACAGAGGACATTCAATTGTGAGAATTGGTTATTTGGGTGTTAGAAGAATAAAAGAACAAAAAAGAGATACCGAGGTCACCCAGAGTTACTATCTACAGGAAGCAGCCTCCACCCCTGGGGAAGAGGTAGTATTCCCAGAACCTGGAAACTTGGATGAGGGCCCCTGGAAGTTGGTGCTTGGACCTCCAGGAGTAAGCTTTGTGTAGCTGGTGTTCAGATCCCTGAGGAGGAGGCCTGACCCGATGGGTGATTGATAGCCCCAGGTAGGGTAGCCCAGAGGATCAGTAAGCACGGCAGGACCGGTCCTCTGACTACCCAGGAGCCACAACGCACTGCTCCTGGAACCTTTAAGGGTATGTATCCAGGCTGTTCCTGGGAATGCTGAAAGATACCACAGGCTGGAATTAACTCTCTGTTCCTGGGGAGCAATGCTGATAATAGCTGGAAAATAAGAAGGTCCCTTTTTACAGCCCTTTTGCCTTCTCATTGGCAGAATTGAACAGGTTGCATGGTCTCAGCCCTATTGTCACAGAGCAGAGCATATCAGGGTGGGCTTGGAGCTGAGAGACACTAGACAAATAACTAGAATAGTGAATACCATGCATATCTTACTACAAAGAGTAAAGTGAAACTAGGTTAAGTTACTTAGTGCAGATCGGGAATTTAAACCCAGGCCTACACTGTTTGCACTACTCTTTAAAACACCACTGGTTGTTAGAGGCACCATTATTGTATATATCACTGAGAAAAAAACTCTACTATTTAAATAAAGCACACCATCAGTTATAAGATACATAACCAATTTCAGAGCTTTTTATTTTGTCTTTTTAAGGCTGCATCTGTGGCATATGGAAGTTCCCAGGTTAGGGGTCAAATCAGAACTGTAGCTACCAGCCTACACCACAGAGCTTTTTAAAAAGCTAAAAAAGGGATTCCCGTCGTGACTCAGTAGTTAACGAACTCACCTAATATCTGTGAGGACTCAGGTCCAGTCCCTGGCTTTGCTCAGTGAGTTAAGGATCCAGCGTTGCTGTGAGCTGTGGTGTAGGTCGCAGACACAGCTCAGATCCCATGTTGCTGTGGCTGTGGCGTGGGCCAGTGGCTATAGCTCCATTTGATTGGACCCCGAGCCTGGGAACCTCCATATGCCAAGGGTGCAGTCCTAAAAAGACATGAATAAATAAATAAATAAATAGCTAAAAAGAACTTTAGGATTGATGAAATATGGTTTATCAAGCTGCTTTATAAATAGTTTTTGAAGTGTTTGGTGTTGAAACATCTATGGAATACCCAAGTAAAAACATTTAGTAGACGATTAAAAATGTCAAGTTACAGCTCATAAGATGGAGGCTAGAGATACAGAGGTATCTGTATCTCTACACAGGTCACCTGTGTTGGAATCACAATCCAGAAACAGCCTTGCTAACTGTTTTTTTGTTTTTTGTTTTTTTAGTATTAATATTCTCTCTGAGTCTAGTATTTGTATCATCTCATTTTAGTCTATCCTACGCCTGTCTCCTTTAGATGGCATCTGTTGGTAAATCTTTTTTTTTCTTTTTAGGACCGCATCTGTGGCATATGGAAGTTCCCAGGCTAGGGGTCTAATCGGAGTTCCCGGCCTATGCCACATCCACAGAAATGCCAGATCCAAGCCGTGTCTGTGACCTATACCACAGCTCATGGCAACGCCGGATCCTTAACCCACTGAGTGAGGCCAGGGATTGAAACCACAACCTCATGGTTCCTAGTTGGGTTCGTTTCCGCTGCACCATGATGGTAACTCCTGTTGATAAATCTTAACATTATCTTTTATTATTTGGGGAATACTTATTCTATTTCTTAAATTTGCACAAGCAGAGATGATTTTCTTTTTTCTCTTCTATTGAAAAACCGCATGGTCTGCCAGCATGCAGTCTTAACAAAGGTGCCTTTGGAAGTGCTGTTATAAGTTTGGTAGTGAAAAGCAAGTCTCTGGGAGAGGTAGATGGTGTGAAGAAATCTGTCCGTAGACATTCATGGTTTCTCTCTTTTTATAGGTCCAGCATGTCTGGCTTGCACCTAGTAAAGCAAGGTCGAGACCGAAAGAAAATAGACTCACAGCGAGATTTCACTGTAGCTTCTCCAGCAGAATTTGTTACTCGTTTTGGTGGGAATAAAGTGATTGAGAAGGTAAGTTATAACCTTCTAGATTTTTTTTTTCTTTCAAAAGTCCATGAAATTTAATGCCTGGATTGGTTGTCTGGATTTGCTCAAAGCTGATATTTAGATTGAATTTCTGAGACTGTGCAGAATTATCCTTTCTGCCTCCCTAGCACCCTATTAAATAATTTCACTATTTGCTGTAGTATGTATTTAACACTGATAATTTAGTAGTAACTAAGAAGATGAAGCAGTGCCCATAAAGTTCTTTTAGAAAGATCTTGTGGTTTTTATATGTTTGGCTGCACTGATAGGAAAGGGTATGAGAAATCGATAAGCCTATGTGGTGGTGGTACGGAGGTAATATGTTGTAACATTGGATTCAGTGCCAAGGGAGTAGAGAGAGTTTCAGAACAAAAGGCATGAACAATTTGCTACACTGTGACTTACTGGGTTCCACCAGGAGTTTGAGATGTTTAGAGAACAGACCACGTGAAATACTTAAAAGAGATGACAAGTATTTTGAAATGCTGTATGTGTGTCACTTTTATCTAAACCATGTCAGAGCTTGAGAGGATGACTTGGTTGAGCTAGCGTGCAGTGATGAAAAGATTAAAGGATGGGGACCTATATTCCCACTCCTAAAAGTGTTGCTTTAGCAGGGTCCCTCTGTTAGTCTTCCAGTGAAGATCGATTGCTTGTCTCTTAACCTGTGTTATCCCCAGGGCCATGATTGTGAGACGGGTAAGGAGATGAAAGCTCTGTTTAACAGAGAAGTCTCAGGATCAGTAATCCGTCTACTCTTTCTCTTGCGACCATTTTTCCTGGGGCGTTTTCTCCAACTCTAGGGCATTTAGAGTCAGCATCCTGGAGAAAAGTGGTAGTGGGTGCAGACATGTCCAGGGCTTTGTGCCTTGTTTCACTATAGCAGAGAATAGTACATGATGCTCCACTGTTTAGTCTTCCCCCGGCCTTGTTTGGTATCCGTCATCCCTCTGGAGTTTGTTTCCTCTGTTCCCTAATAACGGGTGTGATAGAATAATTCACAGACTCACAGGATTTGAGTAAGTTTTTTCCCTTCAAGAAATGAAGTAAGAAAGGAATAAGTTGTAGCTGGCACATACTAAAGTATTTGCTCAGCTAACACCTCAAAATATCCCTTGATCATGCAGGAGTTGGTTCCTAACTGCCTAGACCAGCAATACAAATTCCTAGTTGAAACACTGGCTTGTCAGAGAAAGATCTGCAGAAATGGTTTCATTTCTTTTTCTCCATCTTTGCCTGCCTTTTCTTCTTTTCTCTCCGATTCCCATGGCCCCACTCTCCCAGGTTCTCATTGCCAACAATGGCATTGCAGCAGTGAAATGCATGCGGTCTATCCGCCGGTGGTCTTATGAGATGTTTCGAAATGAGCGTGCAATCCGGTTTGTTGTCATGGTCACACCTGAAGACCTGAAAGCCAACGCAGGTGAGTTATCAACATTAAGGAAGCATCACCTGGGGCTTCTGCTGTGATGCAGTAGGATCGGCAGCAGTGTCTTGGGGACACTGGATGCGGGGTTTGATCCCCACCTGGCACAGTGGGTTAAAGATCCCATGAGTATTGCTGCAGCTGTTGCTTAGGTCACAACTGCAGCTTGGATTTGATCCCTGGCCTGGGAGCTCCATATATTGTGGAGTGGCCAAAAATGAAAGAAAAAGAAAGAATCACCTTCGATCATGAAATGCTGAATGACACAGCGTTTAAGTAGGAGAATTTTAACTTAGGGAGATTCCAACCCAATGATTTCTCTTTTAAAAAGTGTCAACAGTAGGAGTTCCTGTCGTGGCACAGCAGAAACGAATCCGACTTGGAACCATAAAGTTGCGGGTTCGATCCCTGGCCTTGCTCAGTGGGTTAAAGATCCAGAGTGACTATGAGCTGTGGTGTAGGTCACAGACGTGGCTTGGATCTGGCGTTGCTGTGGCTGTGGTGTAGGCCAGCAGTTGTAGCTCCAATTTGACCACTAGCCTGGGGTGCGGCTATGACCATATGCCTCAGATGTAGCCCTAGGAAAAAAAAAGAAAAAAAAGGTGTCAAGAATAGGCATAAATAGGGCTCTTACTATATTTAACTTCAACACTCGTGTAAACATAGGTAGAAATTTAACCAAAGGATTGAATGGGGTTTTTAGGTGTATATGCCTTTTCAATGGTATTTGCTAAGCTACATACTTCAGCAGGTTGGGAAGGAAATGCTATTGCCCTTATAAACTACTTTGAATTTTAGAGAATCTTAGGGTTAAGCTTCTTTTTTGCCTTCCTCCTTGGGAAGAGATGTCTTAGGACCCAAGTGGATTTCACTCTGCAGGGTCTTCTGCATATTCTCTCTACTTTGATGGTCCTCCACCTGAGGGTGGTGGACACAGACTATTGGTGTAGATGAAGGGTTGTGGCTGGTCCCTCCTCTCCACGCTTTTTATCAATAAAGTCTAATCTCTGACGTAGAATACCCATAGATAACGTTAGCTTGTTAAAGAGCTTTTTAAAAGTATTTTGATCTTTAATATGTACTCTATATTGAGTCAATGATATTAAGACTCTTCCTAAGGAGTAAGAGTTACTTTATTATCTTTAGAAATGGAGAAGGAACCAATTTATTGGAAAACAGATGTTATTATGTGAAATCATTTAGATTGACCGTTTGATATCTCTGAGCTACAATTTTGTATCTGTAAAAGGAAAAATCAGTCTAGTTCTCTGGATAGTTATAAAGATGAAATTGTCTATAAAAAATGTAAACTGCCTTGCGTGTTTTCTTTTTCCCTATTTCTACCCAGTGCTCCTATTAATTCATTTATTCATTCAATCAGTGAACATGGGACCCATAGTTTAATAAGACGTGATCTTGCTCTAGAAAACAAATAATTTCAATACAGTAAGGCAAGTGCTTACAATGGAAGTATCCACAGGGTACTATGAGGACACAGAGATGAGACATCTTAACTCTGTTCCCTGCTCTTGGGTTAAGAGTCGAGAGGAGTGAACAGGGTTAAGAGAAAGCTTTCTGAAAGAGTTTTTGCCTAGCCAAGAATGAGTAAGAGTTAGTGAGGCAATTACGGGGAAGGTCAGAGTGTTACAGGCAGAAAGAAAAGAATATGCAAATGTTTGAATGTATGACACAGTAGTTTTTTGGAAACTTCAGGAGACCTGTTAAAGTACAAGAGGTGATCTAGTGTTTGTCAAGGAGTGTTGTTTTTTATCCTCAAAAATGTAGACTTTGGGAGTTCCTGTCGTGGCTCAGTGGAAACAAATCCGACTAGGAACCATGAGGTTGCGGTTCGAACCCTGGCCTTGCTCAGTGGGTTAAGGGTCCGGCATTGCCGTGAGCTGTGGTGTAGGTTGTAGACTTGGCTCGGATCCTGCATTGCTGTGGCATAGGCTCACAGCTGTAGCTACGATTAGACCCCTAGCCTGGGAACCTCCACATGCCGCAGGTGCGGCCCCCCCCCCCAAAAAAAAGACGACAAAAATATAGACTTTGCCTTTTTAGGGGTGTGTGTGTGGGTGTGTGTCTTTGTGTTGGACATTAAAGGATTTGCATTTAAATGAATGCGTTGTTTCTAACAGTTCAAAAGCAGATAATAAGAGAAAAAGAATATATGTATATGAATGACTGGGTCACTATTCTATACGGCAGAAATTATAAATCAACTGGACTTTAATAAAAATAAGTGCTTAACATAGCAAAATTTCTATAGAGTAAAAACAAAGTAAAAGAGTATAATGAACCCCTTCCCGTTTATCTATTATCCAACATGAATGTTGATCAATTTATGGCCAGTCTTGTTTCAGCTGTACATCTCCTCTCTCCTCTACAAATACTTCCTGAAACAAATATTTATTTCATCTGTAAATATTTTAGCATGTATCTCTAAAAGATAGTAAAAAATTTTTTTATTGAAATATAGTTGATTTACAGTGTCGTTTTAGTTAAAAGATAATTTTAAAATATGGAGTTCCCATTGTGGCTCAGTGGTTAATGAACCTGATTGGCATCTGTGAGGACTCAGGTTCAGACCCTGGCCTTACTCAGTGGGTTGGGGATTCGGTGTTGCTATGAGCTGTGTGTAGGTGGTGAGCTGTGGTGCCGTGAGCTGTGGTGTAGGCGGATCCCACATTGCTGTGGCTGTGGCATAGGCCGGTGGCTATGGCTCCAATTTGACCCCTAGCCTGGGACCCCTCCATATGCCACAGGTGCGGACCTCAAAAGACCAAAAAAAAAAAAAAAAAAGTGTATGTGTGTGTATATGTATAGCTGAAACAATTAAATGGAGGATCCATTTGTGGAAGGTAATACTAGAGGATATGATGAGGCTGAGAGTAGACAAGAAAGGATTAGTCCAGAGAGATTTAGGAGGTAAAACTGGTAAGATTTGGTGATTGAGGAAAGAGTGATTACTGTTGGGTTTCTAATTTTGTTGACTAGACAGATGCTAGCACAAGGGTAAAATAATAGCTAAAACCAGCAAGAAGAGCAGAACTTTTTTTTTTTTTTTGGTGTGGACACAGATTAGGTTTGGGCTACATGTGATAGAAGCATATTCTAGAAATCCTACAAAAAATCAGTTGTATCCTTCCAGAACTTAGAAATGATGAGAGCTAGAGATTAAAAGTGTACATTACCAGCAAATAGTTAACACTACTTCCTGAAAGAACAGATAGAAAATAAAGAGGGTGAAGGATGAAATTTTATAAAAGACTAAAATTGGGGGATAGACTCAGGAAGATAGGCCTATAAACAATCTTGAGAAGAAATGGTCAGAGAAATAGAAGAAACAGAGAAGAAGTGAAGAGAAAAGAGTTTCAATAAGGGAAGCGTCAGAAGTGTCAGTATTGCAATAAAATAGGGATAGAAGGCAGTCTGGCAGCTAACCTTTGCAGGAACAATATGAGGATGCAGGTTAGTACGGGAATATGAGGATTGAATGGGATGTGACAGCCAATATGGACAAGTTTTTTGAGAATTTTGGCTGAGAAGGGAAAAAGAAAAGTCTGTAACTAAAGAAAAATTTAGGGTCAAGAGTAAATTTTTATTTTTCGGAATGGAAGAGACTTGGGAGTTTGTATACTCTGAGAGGAAGGAGCCCAGGGCAGAGGGGTGGGTAGCGGTACAAGAGCTAGAGGAGATGGACGGGTGAGGTCAAGAGCACAAGTGGACAAAAATACGCCCACCTTTTGATTAAAGAATCCTCTTTCCTGGTATTTATTCTGAGGAACAAAAATCAGTAAAACAGGCAAATATATTCATACAGGGTTGTTCATTCCCTTGTTTAAAATAATGAGAAACTGAGAGTAGTTTGAGTCCAACATTAGTGGATTAGTTGTGTAAAAAGTGTCACTCCGATTCTATGAAATACCATGTAGCGGAGTTCCTGCTGTGGCACAGTGGGGTCGGTAGTGTCTTGGGAAACAGTGGGACGTAGGTTCAGTCCCCCGCCCTGCACAGTGGGTTAAGGATCTAGCAGTGCCATAACTGTGGCTTAGGTTGCAATTGCAACTTGAAGCTGACCTGGCCCAGGAACTCCATGTGCTGCGGGACGTCGGGAAAAAAAAAAAAGTTGAACCTTAAAACAAAACAAAACTATGTAGCCATTAAAAAATATATTCTGGAGTTCCCGTCGTGGCTCAGTGGTTAACGAATCTGACTAGGAACCATGAGGTTGCGAGTTCGATCCCTGGCCTTGCTCAGTGGGTTAAGGATCCGGTGTTGCCGTGAGCTGTGGTGTAGGCTGCAGACGCGGCTCGGATCCCGCGTTGCTGTGGCTGTGGCGAAGGCCGGCAGCTACAGCTCCTGTTAGATCCCTAGCCTGGGAACCTCCATATGCCACGGGAGCGGCCCTCGATAAGGCAAAAAGACACACACACACACAAAATATATATATATTTTCTGGGATAACATCAGTTTGAGAATGCTGTTTTGACAAACTGTTATACTGTTTATCTATTCCTATGTGACAATATTAGCACAGATGTGTCAACTTAAAAGAACAGATGTTGGTAGTTCCCACCGTGGCTCTGACTACTATCCATGAGGATGGGGGTTCAATCCCTGGCCTGGCTCGGTGGGTCAAGGAACTGGCATTGCTGTGAGCTGTGGTATAGTTTGCAGATGCGCCTCAGATTCCACGTTGCCGTGGCTGTGGTGTAGGCCAGCAGCTGCAACTCTGATTTGGTCCCTAGCCTGGGAAATTCCATATGCTGCAAGTGTGGCCGTAAACAGCCGGGGCGGGGGCGGGGGGGGGGGGACACGACAAAAACGACCCCCACCCAAAAAAAAAAAACAGATGTCTATGATCTTACAGTTTCTGTAGTTGAGTCTTTTGCCTCAGGGTATTTCAGGGTTGCCATCAGTTTTCACCTGGGGTTGCAGCCTCATCTGAGGCTTGACCTGAGATGAATCTGTTATCGAGCTTGCCAGCTTGTTGGCAGCATTCAGTTTTCTGTGAGCTGTCAGACTGAGGAGGCCTGAATATGTAACTGGTTGGTGGCTCAAGATTATTCTTGGCTCCTTGTTACAAGGGAAAGTCTCCCAGTGAGAACAATTACATTCTTATGTAATGTTCATATGGAAGTGATATCTCCTCATCTGTGCCCTGTTCTCTTGGCTGAATGCAAGTCATAGGTCATGCCCACACCCAAGGAAAGGGGATAACTTAAGATATGAACACCTGGAGACTTGGGACAGTAGGGACAGACACTATGTATCTGTCCATCATAATTGCTTAGGAAAAGTTGGCTCTAAGGAGAATGATAGCATGATATAATAATAGAAGAGAGAACATGTTGTGTAGAGTCAGGAAAAAAAATTTTTTTTGTTGGGTTTTTTTTTTCCTGGCTGCACTCATGGCATATGGAAGTTCCTAGGCCAGGGGTCAAATCTGAGTTGCAGTTGCCGTGTACACCACAGCTATAGCAACACTGGACCTTTAACCTACTGCACCAGCTTGGGGATTGAACTCGTGATGCCATAGAGACAATGCCAGATCCTTAACCCACTGCACCGAAGTAGGAACTCCCAGGGGGGAAAAAAAGAAAAGTTTAATGACATATACCAAAAAAGCAATCTGGTTATCTCAGGGCGGCGGGGGAGGGGGGGTGGCTACTTTAATTTCTCTTTGTGTTCCTTCTTTGCTACTTTCTTTACATAGGGTTTATACAATTCTGTAGTTTCTTTAAAACTTATTTAAAAATAGAACTTGGGGAGTTCCCTTCGTGGCGCAGTGGTTAATGAATCCGACTAAGAACCATGAGGTTGCGGGTTCGATCCCTGGCCTTGCTCAGTGGGTTAAGGATCCGGCGTTGCCGTGAGCTGTGGTGTAGGTCGCAGACGCGGCTCGGATTCTGCGTTGCTGTGGCTGTGGTGAAGGCCAGCAGCTACAGCTCCTGTTAGACCTCTAGCCTGGGAACCTCCATATGCCGCGGGTGTGGCTCTACATAAAGGCAAAAAGACAATAAATAAATAAATAAATAAATAAAATAAATAAAAATAGAACTTGGAGTTCCACTCTTGGTGTAGCTGGAAATGAATGTGTCTAGGAACCATCAGGTTGCGGGTTCAATCCCTGGCCTTGAGCAGTGGGTTAAGGATCTGGCGTTTCCATGAGATGCGGTGTAGTTTGCAGACACAGCTCGGCTCTGATGTTGCTGTGGCTGTGGCGTAAGCCGGCAGCTGTAGCTCGGATTTGACCCCTAGCCTGGGAACCTCCCCATGTGCCACAGGTGTGGCCCTAAAAAGAAAGAAAAGAAAAAAATAGAACTCTGGGGAGTTCCCATTGTGGTGCAGTGGTTAATGAATCCGACTAGGAACCATGAGGTATCGGATTCGATCCCTGGTGTCGCTCAGTGGGCTAATGATCTGGCATTGCCGTGAGCTGTAGTGTAGGTCACAGACGCGGCTCGGATCTGGCATTTCTGTGGCTCTGGCGTAGGCTGGCAGCTACAACTCCAATTAGACCCCTAGCCTGGGAACCTCCATATGCTACTGGTGCAGCCCTGAAAGGACAAAAGACAAAAAAAAAAAAAAAAAAAGAACTCTAGGAAGGATTATAATACTGGTGGTATAGAAATAAGAAATTAATATTTTGGAAGATTTTTCCATTTTCATTTTTCTAAATTTTTATATTGTTTTGATAGCTTTGTTGAGTATAATTTATATACTATGAAAGTTACCCATTAAAAAGTGTACAGCTCTTTGTGTTTTAGTAAATTTATACCATTTAAAGTCATCATTGTAATCTAGTTTAAAACACTAAGTATTTTTACAGTTTAAAAATTATGAAAAATGATAACTGAGAAGAGTTGGTAATTGACATGAAGAGAGGACTCAGTCCTCTGAGTCTGGAGGGGAACAGGCAAAATCGACAGGTGTAATGATGGTAATAATTGACCAATTGCTTATTTTTATTTCCTTATACTTATTGGAAGAGCTGGAGAGGTAGATGATTAGTAGAAAGAAAATAGTAAGAAAAAAAATTTGAGCATTCTTTTTTGAGGGGAGTTTTCTTATTTGTGAATATATTCTACAATAGCGTCTCTGATGGTAGTTGTGGTAACTGTGGGAAGTAGGAGATGGAAGAGAAATACAAGGTATATGATTAGGATGAGCATTCTTTTTCTACTTGCCAGGGCTTCTGTTTTCTTTAATGTCTGTAATGATAATAGAAGATTGGTGTAGAACTTTGAACTCTTTTTAGTTGATGACAGTAGTATCTCTGCAGACAGTGTGTGTGTGTGTGTGTGTGTATTTAGGATGTAAGTCAGCAATTAAAATAACTTTTCTGTATCTGGGGCCACTGAGCTACAGAAAAGACTAAATCAGAGCAGAAAAGTTGTATTTAACTGCAGAAAAATTTCTGTTTAGCAAGTTTAAGAAAAAGAGAAAAAGTTAAAGACAAATGATAATTTAGAAAAAGATGTTAACAGCAAAAACTTTCTACCTATAATATAAGCAAAAGACACCTTTTAAAAGAAAGTGAACAAATGGAGTTCCAGTGGTGGCTTAGTGGTTAATGAACCCGACTAGTATCCATGAGGATGTGGGTTTTTTTTTTTTTTTTTGTCTTTTCGCCTTTATGTGGAGCTGCACTGTGGCATATGGAGGTTCCCAGGCTAGGGGCTAACAGGAGCTGTAGCTGCCGGCCTTCACCACAGCCACAGCAACGCGGGATCCGAGCCGCGTCTGCAACCTACACCACAGCTCACGGCAACGCCGGATCCTTAACCCACTGAGCAAGGCCAGGGATCGAACCCGCAACCTCATGGTTCTTAGTCGGATTCGTTAACCACTGAGCCACGAAGGGAACTCCGGATGTGGGTTTGATCGTTGGCCTCGATCAGTGGGTTAAGGATCCATCGTTGCCGTGAGCTGTGGTGTAGGTTGCAGATGCGGCCTTAGGTTGCCTTGAGTGCAGCCCTAAAAAAAGACACAAAAAAAAGTGAACAAGGAACACGGATAGTTCATAAAAGAATGGAAAAGGACCAGTAAACATACGAAAAGAAATTTAAGTTCCAGTGATAAAAAAATGAAAAAGCAATAATGGATTGGGATTTTTTAAAAATTTGTAAGACTGGAAAAATGTAAAAGATTGATAATGCCCAGTATAGGTGAGCATATAGGCAATTTGGCATCCACACTGCTAGTGAGAGTCTAAAGTGGGAGGATAGCCACAGTATATTAAATTTGTTAGCAGATTATAGTTTCTAGTATTTCAAAGCCTGAACTGATTATCTCTCTGTGGTGGGGTAATGAGTGATTCTGCCTTTTAAAAAATAGTGCATATTATTATATCCTGATATATTTTTTAAAATTTCTAATAATCAGCATGCTTTCCCTCATAATCAAAGAGAACACTACACCTGTTTTTATTTTGAACAAACTGTAGGGCCTCGTATCTTACCTTGAGTGGAATTTCTCAAGAAGGACTTAAAATATATATATATATTTTTTGGTCTTTTTAGGGTTGCACCCGCGGCATATGGAGGTTCTCGGGCTAGGGGTCGAATTGGAGCTACAGCTGCCTACCTACGCCAGAGCCACAGCAACGTCAGATCGTTAACCCACTGAGGGAGGCCAGGGATCGAACCTGCACCCTCATGGTTCCTAGTCGAATTTGTTTCTGCTGCGCCACGATGGGAACTTCAGGGCTTAAAATCTTTAAAAAATTAGGAGCACGAATCGCTTCTCGGCCTTTTGGCTAAGATCAAGCGTAAAAAATTAGCACGAGATAAAGAAATATTAATAAACATGGAGATAGACCTTGAGCAAGTTATTTAACTGTTACAAACCATACTTTCCTGTAAACCAGGTGCTAATAATACCTATTATATATAGGGTTGTTGAGGATTAAATGAAATAATATATATAAAGTGCTTTGTACAGTCCCTACACATTGTAGCTCTGCTATAGTTATTCCTAGAAAAGGAAGAAGGAAACATCAGGTGACAGATTTGACAGGTAATACTGAGCCAAAAAAAAAAGAACTAGAGAGGGGAAGAATTTTTTTAAAGTGTCTTTCAAATACCTAGTATTCCTAACCTTCCAGATAAACCCTGTTCAAGCACCTGATAGACTTCTATAACTGACCTTTCCTGTTTAGCCAGTCTACAAACCCTCCGGATTTTATCCTCTTTCCTCACTCTGTTCTGGCTTTATACCAGGAACAGGGCTTTCTCAGAATATAGTGCAAGTCAAAGACAAAAGGTGTCGTAGAACTTTTTCTCAGAATGGAATAATTGTACCTGGGTCTGCAAGTGACAGACACATAGTCCTTGATGTGGAGATCATGAAGACCCTTCAGAAAGATCACACAGTGAAATGTTTGAGAACTGCTGTTTTAGTGTAAGAGCTTCCTAACTGTGATGTTACTTACCATTTTGTTTTTTTCTGGACGTGCCTGAGTTCCGAGGCCAGCGATCTAACCCACCACAGCTGTAACCAGAGCCACAACAGTGACAGTGCTGGATCCTTAACCCACTGAGCCACCAGGGAACTCCAAGATTATCACATTTTAGTGCCTGTCACTTAACAAAGGATCTCCAACTAAATGGTTCTGGAAATTACCCCGTGAATGCAGTTTGTACTGTGGTCACCTGTGATGGTACCTGTCCTTTGTATAGTTTTGCTCTGCTGTTCTATTTCGGAAAAGAAATCACGTGTTCTCTGTTAATCTGCTTGTGTTTTCAGAATACATTAAGATGGCAGATCACTATGTGCCAGTGCCAGGAGGACCAAACAACAACAACTATGCAAATGTGGAATTAATTCTTGATATTGCTAAAAGGATCCCAGTACAAGTAAGAAATGCCAGCCTCTCCTTGAAAACCAGATTCACCCATTTTACAGTTGGGCACAAGGGCATAGCCAAAGAATAACTTTTAATTTTATATAAAGCTTCTTTGTTGAATACTGATAAAAGCCTTTATATGGGATATCACAGACAGAGAAGGGAAAGATGGAAAGAATGGAATGAGTCAACATAATGTGAACGTAATCCAAACTGGAGGTTTGTAAGGGTCTTTCAGAGATGATTTATTCTATCCATTTCTCCTTCAAACCTCCTACTAAGTGAAAGTTGCCTATTTCCGATGGAATACTCGTAGTCCAGAGCAAGGTGATGTAGAGGAGTTTGCCTCTTCCCTATCACAGTGTTAGGAAGTTTAGGGTAAGTGTCTTAAGGACCAAAGAGAAAAAAAACTCGAAAAAACCTGCCATTTTGTATGGCAGTATAACCACTAGATATAAAAGTGGAGTTGTGTGGCCAAAGTAATTCCATCTGTGAAAGAAAACTAATGTTTCTACTACAATAGGCTCTATAGAGTCTAGCTGAAAGACTATTAGTTGAGTTTCCTAAAAAGCAACAATACTAGCTGGACCTCGATATTGATTTCAACTTGTTTTTTACCTCTTTGGGGGTTTTCCCACAATGGACCGCTTATTGTTGTTTTGTAACAAGTTTGCCAAAATCAGGTATAGAACTGGTTAAGGACTGACTGCTGTGGAGCTGTTGTACCTCTTGGAGTAGGGCCAGTCTTGGTAGAAAGTAATATGTGGAGTTCCCATTGAGGTGCAGTGGAAACGAATCCGACTAGGAACCATGAGGTTGCAGGTTTGATCCCTGGCCTCGCTCAGTGGGTTAAGGATTCGGCGTTTCCGTGAGTTATGGTGTGGGTGGTGTCACAGACACGACTCAGATCTGGCTTTGCTGTGGCTGTGGCTGTGGCTGTGGCACAGGCTGGCAGCCATAGTTCTGATTCAACCCCTAGCCTGGGAACCTCCATATGCCACGGGTGCGGCCCTAAAAAGCAAAAGTAAAAAAAAAAAAAAAGTAATACAGTTTATTGTGCTCTTTGTAGTATGAATTTTAAGAACGAATCGTGTGTTTCCTTGTAGGCAGTATGGGCTGGCTGGGGCCATGCTTCTGAGAATCCCAAGCTCCCAGAACTTCTTTTGAAAAATGGCATTGCCTTCATGGGTAAGCCTTTATGACATACTATTGCTGTCTTTGTGTTTCTTTCTGTCATTTTGGCCATTATGTCCTTCTAGATTCTGCTTCTCTTCTCTTTAATGTGCACAAGGCTCTTATTTTTCATCAAACAGTAGCTCTCAGAGTAACTTTCTTCATTTCCTTTTTTTTTTTAGGGCCACAGCTGAGGCATATGGAGGTTCCCAGGCCAGGGTCAAATCGGAGCTGTAGCCTGCTGGCCTACACCGTAGCCACAGCAACGCCAGATACAAGCTGCATCTGCTACACTACAGTTCACAGCAAAACTGGATCCTTAACCCACTGAGCGAGGCCAGAGATTGAACCTGTGTCCTCATGGGTACTAGTCAGATTCATTTCTGCTGAGCCACGATGGGAACTCCAATTGGTTTTTCTTTTTAACCCCCCTTCATCATTTCTTATACCTTGCATCTTGACTGTGTTTTCTGTCCCTGGGTTCTTTTCTATTAGATGTGGAGGAGGCTCTGATTTCCAGAACAGTGGCCCTTAAAATCTTTGCTTTTCACCTTAAAACATGTAGAGAAAGGACCTATTCTTATATAGAAAAGATAATTGAATACTTAGGTTACCTGGCAGTTGCCTTTAAATATGAATTTGTACCTTCACATTTAAGCATGAAATTTATATTCCTATAAGTGAGAGCTACTTCTTCTGACCTTTCTGCTCTCCTAGACAGAAAAATTGTGGTTATATGATTCAAAGTGTTTATATCCCTGTCTCAGAGACCTTCTACAATGATGATTATGCTTTGTAAACTCTGTTAAAGATAAATTTTCCTTTTGGGTTTCCCTCAGACCAAGAAGGGTGTAAATATTTCAGTCTTAAATGCCAGAATTTTATTGTTCTTATTTCAGGATATTGTTTAAAAAAAAAAGAAAGATTAACACTCTGGTAAAGTTGGATCATGAAAGATGAAATCAGAGTTAGATTTGTAAGGAATTTAATTTAGCATATATTTACATATATCATATTCTCACTCTGTGCAAACATTTATTACATTTGGTTCTACAAATGTTACACAGATGAGTCAAAACTTAAGTCCCTATTATCAAGTTTCTTTTTTTTTTCTTTTTTGCTTTTTAGGTCCACACTTGGGGCATATGGAAGTTCCCAGGCTAGGGGTTGAATCAGAGCTGCAGCTGCTGGCTGTGGCAGCCACAGCAACACTGGATCCGAGCCACATCTGAGACCCATGCTGCAGCTCATGGCAACGCTGGATCCTCAACTCACTGAGTGAGGCCAGGGATTTAACCCAAATCCTCATGGTTACTAGTCAAGCTCTTATCCCGTTGAGCCACAATGGGAGCTCTTTTTTTTTTTTTTTTTCTTTCAAGTTTCTGATGTCTGTGATATGTGTTGTATGGGAGACAATGCAAATATAAAAACAGTTTGGTGGAAGACAGAATGTATGTGACAGAAATGAGGCTAAAATGTTGCAGTCAGGGTTCTTTTCTTGTTTTGTTTTTTAGGGCCTCCAAGCCAGGCCATGTGGGCTTTAGGGGATAAGATTGCATCATCCATAGTGGCTCAAACTGCAGGTATCCCAACTCTTCCTTGGAGTGGCAGTGGTAAGAAATTTTTTCTTGTTTATATGTTAAAATGTAGAAAAGCTCGGTCGGATAGTTAGGACTTTGGCTCGGGTACTTAGGCCTGCTTTGATTGATTGATTGACTGATTGTCTTTTTAGGGCTGCATATGGAGGTTCCCAGGCAAGGGGTCAAATCGGGGCTGTAGCCACTGGCCTACACCATAGCCACAGCAATACGGGATCTGAGCTGCGTCTGTGACCTACACCACAGTTAACAGCAGTGCCAGATCCTTAACCCACTGATCTAGGCCAGGGATCAAACCTGTGTCCTCATGGATACTAGCCGGGTTTGTTAACCACTGAGCCATGACAGGAACTCCAGGCCTGCTTTAAAATGTTTAAAGATATTTTCCAAAAAAATAGAATCTAAGTTGATTAATGGTATCTTGTATCTCCTGGCTTAATTGATATACCTGTGATTTTTATCATGTCTTAGGGATGTAAATTTTGTACCAGAGACATAAATGCTAAATTGTTACGTTAATGATCTTGGGATGTGATTTGGAGAAACTCTGTTTTAGAAAACTCATGTGGTTGGGTGGATTCAGTTCTACTCTGGGTAGGCTAAAATCTTCCTCAGAGATGAACCTTTTAGGTGAAAAAGGCCTTTAAACCTGCCTGAGAGGTGATTGGCATCACTGAGAAAGACAGACAACCCACCTACTCAGATGTTCGTGTGCCAGTGTTTTCTGGATGTGAGCCCACAAACTTTTGATTTGTTTGGCCTGTTTAACCATTCAGCCTATTTGCCTTTGATGCAGAAAATGAGGTGAATGAATAATTAACCTTTCTTCCAGGCACGTAGAAGGATAATTTTTTTCTAAAAATGATTTATTCTTGACAAATCCCTTAAAGAATGCCATGTGAATCATTATAGCTGATAACAGAATGAACTTCATTTTTTTCTTAGTACTCAAGCAAATATACACTAAAAATCTCTTCCAAATGGGTCCTACCATTATCTTGAGTCTGAACAAATCTGAGCTCTTGTTACTCTGGATCTCCATGGGAATTGCAGAATCCTCTCTAGACCCGCTGGGTCAAATAGTTTAAAATAAAAGGTTAAATTTGTTCGTGTTTGAATGGAGAGGCAATACCATCCCCCATGTGGCTGAGTATAGGGAGTATGGAATCACGACTCTGTTGAGGCCAATAAAACTGCCCTTTCCATTTCCAAGGGCTCATAAAGATTGAATTATTTCAGACCTCTGGCCCTGGAGCAGGCCTGAACACATAAATTGAAGATATTTTGCCTGTGGAGTTTCTGTGAGAAGTTTTTCTTGTTTTTTTTTTTTTTTTTTTTTTTTTTTTGCCTTTAGGTAGAGCCGCACCCGCGGCATGTGGAGGTTCCCAGGCTAGGGGTCTAACAGGAGCTGTAGCTGCCAGCCTTCGCCACAGCAACGCGGGATCCGAGCTGCGTCTGCAACCTTCACCACAGCTCACGGCAACGCCGGATCCTTAACCCACTGAGCAAGGCCAGGGATCGAACCCGCAGCCTCATCGTTAGTCGGATTCGTTAACCCCTGAGCCACGAAGGGAACTCCTTTTCTTGTTTTTTTGTTTTGTTTTGTATGTCCTTGCATGTTTTGAAGTTGCTGCCTATTAGCTCTCTTTTGGCTTTTTCCAGCATCATAACCCAAGAGGCTAGGTCTTGCTATAGCTAAACCCTGCTAACTCCAAGGACTGATCAGGGTTATACAGTATCCTTCTATCTTCCATCTACTCTCAAATTTGGATAAATATGAGAGCATTTAAAGAAGGTCTAAGCAGAAAATTGACGAGAACTGAAGCTCTTGAAGCACTTTTAAGTCACTGTTATCTATTTCAGGTCTTCGTGTGGATTGGCATGAAAATGATTTTTCAAAACGTATCTTAAATGTTCCCCAGGACCTATATGAAAAAGGTTATGTGAAGGATGTGGATGATGGGCTGAAGGTAGGTTACTAAGTCTAGGGAGTGATTTTTTTCAATGAACCAGTGATAGTCACAAATACAGGGATTTGGAGCCTGGTTCATGATATATAAAATATATACCCATGATGGCATTAGGGTTGTAAGACCAGGAAGTGGAGTTTATAGAATGAGAAAGTGACCTATGTTTAACAAAAATATTTTAGATTTGTTTTGAAGCAATCGGCTCACCTGGACAGAACATTTCTTAGGTGGTTGAATCGGAGCTTTAAAGAGGTACTGATTGTTTTCTTCACCACCTGTTAGTATGTGTGTGTGGAGGCGGGTTGGGGGCAAATAACGCTTTTTCCTCTCCTTGAATTCAGATCCAAAATGCCAGGCAAATAGAGACCAAAATGTCAGCCTTTTTTTTTTTTTTTTAAAGAAATGGAGGTGGTGAAAATGGCTTAAGTATATGGCAACAATCAGATTTGTAAATGAGTTAAGCAGGCTCACTCATTGGTACTGGTGGTGCTGAATAACCACTGACTTTCCTCTACAGTGACAGAACTTTCGCCATTCAGTTTAGTGTGTAGCTGAGAGCTGGCAAAAAGCATATGTTCTGTGCAGTGCGCTGATCCCAGAGGGAAAAAGGCTGCTCTGTACATGCTCATTTTCTCCTTCCAAACTGACCAGTCACAGAATTTATTCTTTTTCCCTTGGGGAGGAGTGAGGGAGAGAACTGACAGAGGCTGAAATTCTTTAATTGTTGTCCATCCATGTGGGAACAGGAACCTAATAAGCAAAAGGAGATGGTTTTTCCAACATTATTTTTCCTTTCCTTCACAGTTCTCTCTAGTTTGTTCCTTTTTGAGTTTTTAACTGTTGGAGGTATCAGTTATGCCTCCAGGTAAATGATGAAAGAGGCTATATTTTAGAAAAACACACTATTCATGTTTGACTTGTGTGTTAAAGATTTAAGAGAAACAGCGAATACTCAGCTAGCTTTGCTCTGTTTGCATTTCAAGCTAAGCATCCTATAACCTTCTTAAGAAGAATTAATAGTTCTAATTGAATTGTCGATGCTACACTCTATGTACTATAGTTTGCAAAACAGAAGTAACTCTTTGTAGGGAATTAGCTATTTTTGCTTACCAATTAAAGTTCCTTTTTTTCCTGGTTATAATTAAAAATGTAAAATTTTCTAGTAGAAAATTTGGAAAGTCAGAAAAGAGACAATAAAACCACCCATAAATCCACCACCCAGAGATAAATCCTGTTAACATATTCATATATTTTCTTCCAGCCTTTTTTGATTCACATATTGATAATCTTTATTAATAGATTCCCATAATTATAATTATTATGATAATCATAAAGTTAGGGTCTTACCATATCTATTGTTCAGTAGTCCTATTTTTTTCCTACTAAACATTTGTAAACACTTTCCTTATTGCCTTAAAATTCTTCTAAAATATTTAAAAAGGGTTCTCCTTCGGTGTAGCAGATTAAGGATATGGTGTGCTCATAACAGTGGCTTGGGATGCTGCTATGTTGCAGGTTTGATCCCTGGCCCGGGAACTTCCACATGCCATGTGCACAGCCAAGGAAAAAAAAAAAGTAAAATATTTTAAATGGATGACCTGTGCCTAGTGCTTCTATATATTTTTATTTATTTATTTTTAATTTTTATTTTTTTGCCCCCCCCCATGCCATATGGAGGTTCCCAGGCTAGGGGGTGAATCGGAGCTGCAGCTGCCAGCCTACACCACAGCCACAGCAACGCAGGATCTGTGCCGCATCTGTGACCTACACCACAGCTCACAGCAACGCAGGATCCTCAACCCACTGAGCAAGTCCAGGGATCAAACCTGCAACCTCATGATTCCTAGTTAGATTCGTTTCCGCTGAGCCACGATGGGAACTCCCGATATATTTTTATTTTTTAATTTTTATTTATTTTTTCTATGGTTGCATCCATGATGTACGGAAGTTCCTGGGCCAGGGATTGAATCCGAGCCATTGCTGTGAGCTGGGCTGCAAGTGCACATTTAGAACATGTGTTGAAAATTAGTTTACTGACTACTTTTATTAATATTATGATATCTTATTATTTTTATCTTTTACAAAAAGTCAAGTGAAAAAAAAATTATAGGAGAATCCTGATTTGTTGAGTCTTATAGGTTGTCAGAAGCTATGCTGAGACCATCAGCTTGTATTAAACGAACTACTTATGCCTTTTTGTCTTTTTAAATAAACGTCATGAGTAATACACAAATACCTGCATATTATGAGAAATCCTAAAAATACAGAAGTAGATACAGTAAAAAAGTGAAAGTTTATATCCACTCATCTTCCTTTTATAATCACTGCTGGAGGATATTTTAGACTTATTTTTTTTTGTATTTACATATGAATGTGTACATACTGTCATAAACATAAGTTTTATTTTGTTTTTGACATATATGGGAATATCTTAGACTGAACCATACAAAGTTGCTAGGATGCAGCCATTTTTTTACCTGCAAAAAGTGTAATTTCTTTTGGTTCAACCCAGTACTACAAATATTATTGTTCCTTTTTTTTCCCAGCTAGTAGTATACCTTCAAGATATTTTTGTTTTACTGCATATAGACCTACCAGATCACAGCATTTTTAAGGGGAGAAAGTGCCAGTTTTCTCCTTCAGTACTAATACCATGCTTACTTCCAATTTTCCCTTTGTTCTTGAAGGCAGCAGAGGAAGTTGGATATCCAGTAATGATCAAGGCCTCAGAAGGGGGAGGAGGGAAAGGAATCAGAAAGGTCAACAGCGCAGATGACTTCCCTAACCTCTTCAGACAGGTAGAGTACAAGTTGTTTGTTTGAACTAACATCTAAGTCAGAGATATGTGATTTAACTCATAGTATAATTTGGATGTCCAGAAAATATTTCTTTTTTTGCCTGTAACTAATCTAGTTTTCTCTCTAGCCTCTATCTGCTTATTAGCAGGAGAAAAAGTATTGGTGAAATGTCCAATTCACTTTAAGGTTTTATTTATCTAGGTAATTGAATCAGTAGAGTTATTCTCTCTTATGTAAAATGACTCAGTTTCTCTGATGGCTCTTCCCTCTATGGTTTGTGTGGCTCATAAGACCTCATAGTAACAAGGAAGAGTCAATACCTTTCTACATTTTTTGCCCCTCTTCTGCTGGCATTGTAGATACAGTATGTGGTATGGTTAATTCCTGATCTGGATGCTCTTGGCTTGGCCTTACTCAAGCTCTCTGATTGACTTTACCCCATTTAGTTCAAATTGGCTGCAGACCGTTGCGTTTCTGTCCTGTATCCTGTCCCATCTCCCCTGCTGGCCCAGCCATCTGCTTCGTGGCCTGTACTGCATGGCTACCACACCCTGGCACAGGGACCCTGTGACAGGCCCATGTTCAATTAGAACCGAGAGTGGTTCAGGAAAGCTATACCTAGGATCTTTCTCAGTCTAACCCTCTGATTTGCAGCCAGGTTGATGTGGCCATACTACAAGTTGGTTGTGGAGGCCAAAGAAATTATTTCTTTTCAGAATCTTAGAATTGGAAGACAAGAGTCTCTTTTTTTCCTGCCTTCAACTTACCCTCACGTACTTGATTCACTTTTTTCCCTCCTACCAATACCCAGAAAAAGAATTAGAAAAGGAAAACTGGGACACTTTCCTAATTCTGACCTTTTCACTTTCCTAGCTGCCTGCTTTTTCTTAGTGTTCCCAGCATCTTTTACTTTATACCCCTAGCCACGTTTTATTTGCCCTTTATTTTTTTTTTTTTAAGCTATTCAGAACCAAACTTCTTGGGTCTTACATGATTTGCTATACTAGACAAAGAAAGTGATAAAAGGGGAGCTACCTTCGTGGCGCAGCGGAAATGAATCCAGCTAGTAACAATGAGGTTGCAGGTTCAATCTCTGGCCTCATTCAGTGGGTTAAGGAGCTGGTGTTGCTGTGAGCTGTGGTGTAGGCTGCAGACACGACTCGGATCCTGCGTTGCTGTGGCTGTGGCTGTGGCAAAGGCCGGTGGCTACAGCTCCTCTTAGACCCCTAGCCTGGGAACCTCCATATGCCGCAGGTGCTGCCCTGAAAAGCAAAAAAAAAAAAAAAAAAAAAAAAGTGAAAAAAGGTATTGCTTTGCTGCATTATCCTGTTTTGGGTGTCAGTATTTGAATATTGCTTGTTGTTTTCTTTACATTCCTTCTGTTATAATTCTAATTTCGTAAGTGCCTTGTTGTGGTCCAAAGAAAAGGCCTTTGCTCTTAGAAGCAAGAAAAAGCATGTTAATTTTTTTAACATATTAACTCCTTTAGGTATTTCAAAATTGCTTGGAATCAAATAGTTGAAGAATCTAAAACACAAACATTAGGAAGTTTTATGTAAGAGTCCCTAAGTTCCAAAAATGATTAACTAAGTAACTCAAATCAGTCTTCCCACTGAGAACAAACTAGAAATGGTGGATCAAATTACAAAAAAAAAAGTCTGTTTTAAGGCATTAACAATCTTTCAAGGCAATGGAAAATTGGGGGGCCAAGATATAGGAGAAGAATGAAACCTGAAGAAGTGAGCTTGGTGTTTGAGGCCATTTTTTCCATAGAGATATTGTCTATTTTGAGAAGAAGCAACTGAAAATCTGATTAGATTTTCCGACTGTCTTTTAAGACTTAAAGGACAAAACCTAGACTTTAGGGTTTGCTAAGAAGGGTGCCCTGGGAAACTTCCCACATTTTATGTTGGGATCTTGAAGAAGTAAGAATGAACTAGAAATAAACTAACTCTCAAAGGGACTAAATCTCAGATTCAATATGCTCAACCCTCGATTCCAGCTCCGTGTTATACGGGGTCCTTAGTGTCCCTAGCCACCAGTAGGAAGCAAATATAAATTCTCTCTAAAGAAACGTAACATCTAGAACCTCAAAGTATTTCTTTCTTTCTTTCTTTTTTTTTTTTTTGCTTGCTTTTTAGGGCCGCACTCCCTATAACCTCCTTATATAGAGGTTCCCAGACTAGGGGTCGAATCGGAGCTGCAGCTTCTGGCCTACACCACAGCCACAGCAAAGCAGGATCTGAGCTGGGTCTGCAACCTATACCACAGCTCACAGTAACACCAGATCCTTAACCCACTGAGTGAGGCCAGGGATCAAACCCACAACCTCATGCTTCCTAGTTGAATTTTGTTTCCGCTTTGCCATGTCAGGGACTCCCAGAACCTCAGAATATTTCTATTAATTTTTCAAATGCAATCAAGCAACCAGTTAAAAATAAGCAGGCATATAAAATTATGAGATTGAAAATCAAGGAAAAATAAAATTCAATAGATCAAGGAAAAATAAAATTCAATAGAAACAGACCCACAGAGGATTTAAATAATGAATCCATTAGACAAGAACTTTAAAGTAACTGTATTTGGAAGTTCCCTTATGGCATGACAGGTTAAGGATCTGGCATTGACGCAGCAGTGGCGCAGGTTGGAATTGCAGCATGGGTTCAGTCCCTGGCCTGGGAACTTCCACATGATGTGAGTGTGGCCAAAAATAAATAAAGTAACTATACTTAGTGCATTCAAGGAAATTAAAGGCAAGCAAGATTGAGAATTTTGGCAGAAAATTAGAAACTATAAAGAAGAAACAAATGAAAATTCTAGAACTGAAAATGTAGTAAGTAAAATTAAGTCAATAGAGGAGTTTAATAGCATATTACTTGCATTTGAAGAGAGTATTAGCAACTGGAATATAGGTTGAAGAAAATTCAGACTGAAGCATGAAGAGATAAAAAGGATGAAAATTATAGAAAAGAGCAAGTGAGAGAGTATTTGCAAAGATGACCGTGGTAACCTCTCTCACCTTTATTTACACACCCTTTTATAGTATGATTTTGCCTTCTTTCCATCAAGAAGTAGAGTCTTCCCCACTCTTTAAATTTTGGTTGGCCTTGTGACTTGTATAGACCAATAGAATGGGGCAGAAATGGTGTACTTGTTCCAAAGCCTAAACTGCAAGTGGTCTTATAGTTTCTGCCTTTGCCCTCTTGGAGTGAGTCTCAGACTTGCTTTGTGAAAAACCCAGTCTAGCCTTCAGGAAAAATAGAGGCCACATGAAGCAAAGATGAGTTATCCCAGTTGAGGCTTCCTAGGTCTGACATTCTGTACCACCCTTGAGACATGTAAGTGAGGCTGTATTAGACCATCCAACCCCAGTCAAGTTGCCAGATGACTTGACTACCTGAGTGGCTCCAGTCCAAGATTAGCAGAAGAACTGCCCAGCTGAGTCTAGCTCAAATTACTGAGAGCAGATAAAATAAAATGGTCAACGTTCATAACAAGCCAAATAAAATAAAATAAAATAAAATAAAATAAAATGGTCAATGTCCTTTGTCACTCAATTTTTGTTGGTTTGTTAGGCATTGTTGGATAACTGACACAGAAATTGATACCTAAAGGTGTAACAGTACCTTATCAAAAAAGGAAAATGTGTAGCATTGGCTTTGAGACTGGGTTAGAGCTGGAGGCTGGAAAAATGGTAAGAAGGTTGTTAATGAAAGCTGGAGTAATGGTGAGCAAACTTAGTACAGACTGGAAAAGCAGGGAGGGAGTTGTTATTACAGTTTGGAAAAAAGGTAACCCATCTTCTGTAATGATGGAATAATTCATTACCTGAAGTAACTTGGAATGTAGAGACGGTATCTAATGAACTTACAGACCTAGTTAAGGAGATCCTTTTAGATAAAATGTTAAAAGCGTATGTTGAACACTTTTGGTTGCTTTTGCTGAGGAAATCTTTCAGACCTGTTTGCTGAGTTTGAAAATAGAACTGTTTCTCATTTCTTTGTAGCTGGCAAAAGATGTTCAAAGTAAAGAATGACTTCAGAGTAAAGGCCAAATCAAGAGTGCCTGGGAGATACTTTAAGACCTCAGAGATATTTGAGATAGTACTGGTGCATTATTCTCTCAGCTAGGAAAAGCAAGGACTTCTAAGAATTTTAAAGATATTGTCCCACAGCAACCTGACATGCCCAAAGTGTTGGAGGGGTCTGTATAGAAAAGTTTTTTTTGGCAAGGAGTGCATTTTTCCAGTATGAGTCATAGGAAACTCACAAAGTTTTTAAGAGACTTGTATTGATGAATGCACCAAAGGGACTAAAAAGGATAGAGGCAGTTCAAACTTCAAAGAGGCCTCTGGACCTTCAGTTTTCTATGAATAGGAATCAGACTGGGAAAGTTGTTCAGCTGTAAGTATTAGTCCTTTCTTTTTCTTTTTTTGTGCTTTTTCTTAGGGCCGCACCTGTGGCATATGGAAGTTCCCAGGTTAGGGGTCTAATCGGAGCTACCACTGCCGGCCTACACCACAGCCACAGTGATGCAGGATCCAAGCTATGTCTGGGACCTGCACCATAGTTCACAGCTGGATCCTTAACCTACTGAGGAAGGCCAGGGATCAAACCTGAGATCTCATGGATACTAGTCCAGTTCGTTACTGTTGTGCCACCATGGGAGTTCCAACATTAGTCATTTCTAATTGAGATTTTTAAAAGTTTGGAGCCAAGAGCCCAGAGAGCTGCTAAGAACAGAACGGAGCCATGTATTAGGAAACCAGTCTCAGGGAGCAAAACACGACCTTAGAGAAAAGCAAAACAAACAACAAAAAGAAAATTCCATGCCCCTGGAGTAAGGAAACCTGACAGCTGCCCCTCTGGATTTCAGAATTGTTGGGGACCAATGACTGCTATGTACCTGCCATCCTGTCTTCTTTGAACAGGAGTATCTTTTACAGTTATCCTCTTCCCATCTCATCATTACATGTTGGGGGTTTTGGGGGCAGATAACTTGTCTTTTTAGTTCCCAGATCTTTGCATCAAGAGCACCTGAGGAGCTGCACCCAAGAAGTCTCTTTTGCTTGTGGACTTGACTCATGAGAAAATGGACCTCCAGCCTGATACCATGATTGGATGACTTTGGGGGTCATGGGAGGGGGTGAGTCTGTTTTGCATGTGGGAGGTATGTGAATTATTGTGGCCAAAGGGTGGACCATAGTAGACTGCAGAGATGGCCACAATAACTCCTCCCGTCCTTGTATGTATATCCCTCTGCAATATGACTTTGCCTTTCCCTCCATTAAGAGGTGGCATCTCTTTTCCCACCCCTTGAATCTTAGCTGGCCTTGTGGCTTGCTTAGACCTTTAGAATGTGGCCAAAGTAGTGTTGTGTAAGTTTTAGAGGCTAGTACTTGTAAAGCCTTGCAGCTTCTGCCCTCTTCTTGGCACACTGCATTGAAGAAGCTTGGTCTTGCTTACTGGAGGATGAGAGGCCACACGCAATAGAGATGAGCCATTCCGGTCGAGGCACCATAGACCTACCAGCCAACAGTCGGCATGTAAGTCAGCAGACACTTGAGTGAGACCATTCATCCCCGCACAAGCCACCAGAAGATCAGATGCACATGAATGTCCACAGGCGAGACCAGAATAACCGCCCAGATGAACACAGCATCACAAAGAAATAAAATGGCTGATGTCCTAGGCAAACCACTGAGTTTTGTGGTGACTTGTTATGTAACAAAACAGAACATAAAAGATACAGAGCATAAAAAAAAGGGAAATGATCAAACATCGTGTACCTTGAGTGTCAGAGGAGAAGACCATGTGGAGCAGAAGTCTTTGAAGAAACAATGGCTGAGACTTTTTCTGAACTAATGAACTAGTGGCTAAGAATTTTCTGAAAAGATACCAAGGACAGAGTCAAAAAACACTATGAGGCCTACAAGAAGAAGTACAGAGAAAACCACATCTAACCTTTTCAGAGTAAATCTGCCACCCAACTCCCCTAAAAGAGAGAAAATGAGAAAATTTTACAGCAGCTGGAAAAAAAAGGTTACCCTCAAAGGAATAATAATAAGATTGATAGCTGACATCTTAGTGGAGACAGTGCAAACCAGAAAACGTTGAGATATCTTTAAAATGCTGAAAGAAACTAATTGCTGGTGTAGATTCTATATCTAGTGACACAGCACTTTAAAATTGAAGATGAAAGTCCTTTGACAACAAAAACACTGTATATAGTGTAATGTGAACCAGGAAAGTATACAGTCTGGAGCACGTTGTACATTTGGCTGTTTGGAATTGATGGCAGTATTTTACTCTTTTGTGGAATTTGTGTGTTTTCAAAATATTTTGTTCTTTACTTTTGTAACGCCCTGGATGTTCATAAGTTTTCATATTCATCAGTTGATATTGGTTATACAACTAAAAATGCAGAATCTTAAAGATAGATCGGGCATGAACGCTATTGATTGTCTCATTTCTAATGGTTAACGTGGTCTCTGACACTTCCAAGCCTGTTGAAATTGCAGCAGCTCATCAAGATAGAAAAAGCGCTTGCCACTTAAGAATTTGTCCTCATTTCTTTTCTAATATAGGTTCAAGCTGAAGTCCCCGGATCTCCCATCTTTGTGATGAGACTAGCCAAACAATCCCGTCATCTGGAGGTGCAGATCTTGGCAGATCAGTACGGCAATGCTATATCTTTGTTTGGTCGGGATTGCTCTGTGCAGCGCAGGCATCAGAAAATTATTGAAGAGGCACCTGCTGCTATTGCTACTCCAGCAGTATTTGAACATATGGAACAAGTACGTATATGAAAAGCTCTAATTTTTGTTTTGTTATACATGGAACTACAACTCAGTTCATACACTAAATTGAGAACAGTGGAACTTCAAGCCATGATTCTGGATAGTTGATAAGATGATATCCTTTTCCTAGCAGAAACAAACCAAAAAATCTGCCTTCTCCCTCCAGTACAGTTACCAGCAGACACTTCAAGCTCAAATTAGTTAACACTTTTAGCAAAAAATCAGTATACTGATTTTAAGTAAGGACAGAGAAGAGAAGTGTTTTTGGGATTTTTTTTTTTTTTTTTGTATTTTTAGGGCCACACCCGTGGCATATGGAGGTTCTCAGGCTAGGGATTGAATCAGAGCTACAGCTGCCGGCCTACACCACAGCCACAGCAACATCAGATCCGAGCCACATCTGCGAACTACACCACAGCTCACGGCAACGCCGGATCCTTAACCCACTGAGTGAGGCCAGGGATCAAAACCACAACCTCATGGTTCCTAGTCGGATTCGTTTCCACTGCGCCATGACGGGAACTCTGTTTTGGGATTTTTTAATCTTACTGTTTGGTGCTTTAACAAGCTCATGATAAGCAGGTAGTTCCACTTTCTAGATTGGTTATCCTTGAGTCGTCAGATGAATTTATTCAAGCCCATTATCTCTTATTAAACACTCAAGTATCTTTAAATTTTACATATTCTGTATTTTTGTGTGGAAAAGAATCTCTCAACAGTTTTAAAAGGGCTCTTGGAAATAGCTTTGGTTTAGGAGTCTGAACATGATCTTTTCTGGAAGCTTGAGCAATCTTCATCCTTTTGGAGATTTGTTTACCATCTGTTTCTCTCAGATTTCCAAGAAGCTAAATTTATGATTGCTTCTGATTTAAGTTTAATTTTTACATGTGTGTGTGTTTGTGTATTAAGATTTATTCTTTTACTGCCGTAATAAAGAGGCCTCCAAAAAAAAGGTGGCTTAAACAGGGTGTAAATTCTCTCTCTTATCGTAGTTCAGAGATGAGCTAATGCCAGGGACCCCAGTTTATTGCTTTGCCATTTACTAGGAGAGGAGTTAGCAAACCACAGCTAGTAGGCCAAATCCAACCTGTCACCCATTTTTATAAATAAAATTTTATTGGAACACAGTAAGCTAATTTATTTATGTACCATCTATGGCCATGTTATCACTGAAGTGACAAAGCTGAGTAGTTATGTCAGAGACTGTGGCCCATAAGGCTGAAAATAATTATTATCTGGCCTGTACTGAAAAACTTTGCCAGCACTTGTCCTGAGGGGTCCTCATCTTCATGATTAAAACTAGCTCTCAAGAATATGTTCACACTGTAGCCTGTGGGAGGGAGAGAGAAAAAAAGGCAAACATATACAATATGATCCAGAAGCCACACGTATTACTTCTGCTCACTTTTCACTGGACAGAATTCAGTTACACAATCCCACCTAGCTGGAAGGAATGTTAAGAATTGTCATCACAAGCTGGGTGGCCATATACTCAGCTGAAATTCAAGATTCTGTTACTAAAAGGATGATGCATCGAAAAACCACTGGAGGTCATTTGACAATCTGCGCCTAATTATGCTTTCACACCCTTTTTCTCACTCTTAGAACATACTTAGCCTTTCCCAAGGAAGACAGCCCAAAGTCCATGATCTCTAGGCAATGTGCAGTCTTCACTGTTAAATGTGCTTGTGGCTTTTCATGGGCCAGTGACCGAAATTACAAGTTACCTACCCCTTGTGATTCCTTCTTTCCCCATATACAGTCATGGAATAGGAACAGGATAACTCCCTTTTGGAAAAGAAGAATGGAAAAAAAAAAGCCAGTAATCATTGGTCCATAGCAATTATTAAATTCTTGTAGGCGGGAATTTGTGGTGATTTCCTGCCTCGTGGTGGAGTAATAAATACCTCAATTAGCCCTCTGGCTGCCCCTGGTTCCGCTCTCTGGAAGTAAATTCTTCGTCCATCATCCCTCAAGGCATCTTTAAGCCTTTGTCCTCTGAGAGGTTTTTCCTGGTTCAGTTTTCTCTGTGGTTGTGCTTTGGGGCCCATGCCTTCTTTGGCAGCCTTCACAGGTCACTTCCTGCTGGTAGAGGATTGGGGCCACAGAGAAGACTACGATTATCAGGCATAGATTTTGAAAGCTCAGGTTTGTGGTTTGTTTAGAAACACAATTCCTTTAAAACTTAGTTAAGTTTCTGGACTCTTTGCTTCTAGTCAGCGTCAGGTAGGAGTAACCATACCCAAGATTTCTGGAGATAGTAACTTTTCCTCTTTATTTACTGCTTTTGTGCTCAGCCCTCTTTTTCTCTTCAATTCAATACTGGCTACCTTGAGGCCAGCTGAAAGTAAAACAGCCACCTTGATCCGATCTTTGACATAGAGTTGCTTCAGGGTGAGAATCTAAACTTCTGGTTTTGGGGTACAAACACATTTGGCTTTTTTTACATTCTGACTTTATCTGACCATTTTTTTCTTAGGGCTTAGCTTTTTTCTTTTTCTTTTTTTTTAATGGCTGCATCTGTGGCATGTAGATGTTTCCAGGCCAGGGGCTGAATTTGAGATGCAGCAGCTGCTACTTACAATGCAGCTGCAGCAGCGTCAGACCCTTTAATCCACTGTGCGCTGGGCTGGGGATCAAACTTGTACTTCTGCAGTGACTGGCGCTGCTGCAGTGAGATTCTTAACCCACTATGCCACAGCAGGAACTTAGTTGATGTTTTATCCCCATTCCAAGTTATTGTAGGAGACAGTTTACCGAATGTTTTGTTATGTCAGTTTTCCAGTTTGCAGTATCTGTTTTCCTTGACAGCTACTACTACCCTGTTGTTAAGTCATCATCACATACTTTAATTGTTTTAAATAGCAGCATCTTACCTGTGATAGCTTCTATATTGGTTAGGGTACAGGTTAAGCTGTTGTAATAAAGAGATCCAAAAACTACAACCACCCACATAAGATAGAAGTTTATTTTTCCTTCCAATCATAATCTTAGGTGATCTCTCCAGGGCCGGTAGAACCGTTCTGCTCCATGAGAGCATCTGGGGGTTCAGGTTCTTTCTGTTTCGTTTTGCCATTCTTAGTGTGTTCTCAGCTGCACGGTGAAATGGGCTTGCACTGTCAGGGTCATGGTCCAGTACGCAGAAGGGGAAAAGCCAGGAATAGAGGACAAGCGAGTGGTTGCTTTTCAAAACATGATTCAAGAATTATGCGTATCACTCCCCAGTGTTGACGTTGCATTGGTTAAAACTTAGTCACTTTCTGTAAGAGAAGTTGGAAAATCTAGTTTCTAGCTGAACAGCCATGTCTCAAAGAAGAATAGTAGAAACACTAGAAATAAGGGTGCACTGAAGAATCTGCCACAAGATTATTTTGCTTGTTTGTCCTCATGCCTGATAGTTGCCTGTGACTCCAAGTGAAAAAGCTGTGTTTTCACCCAGCTTTGAATTGAGTTTGTTTTCCATATCTAGGAATCTTGTGTGATAATCGAGAGAGGGTGAAATTTACTCTCATATGGTAAAAGCCTTTGGTGTCTTTTATACACCCTGATGTTTGAAAGGGAGAAGCTTTAGAAAAGCAGTGGCCCATCAGGTGGACGAGATGAGATTCTCACGTGGGCTCATCTTTCTTCTTTCAGTGTGCTGTGAAACTTGCCAGAATGGTTGGTTATGTGAGTGCTGGGACGGTGGAGTACCTCTACAGCCAGGATGGCAGCTTCTACTTTCTGGAACTGAACCCTCGGCTGCAGGTGGAGCACCCCTGTACAGAGATGGTGGCTGATGTCAACCTGCCGGCAGCACAGCTCCAGGTGAGTCAGCCTGATTTGGGCTCAGAGAGTTGCCTAGAGAAGTTTGGAATGTCAGAGATGCCTGCAAAACTGGTTCCGCCAGCATCTGATAAGAGAAAAAAGCACCTCCTATCTGAGTATAATGTTCAGCTCTTGTGCTGTATGGCTTGTGATGTGTGGGCTGGTTTTCCTGATGTGGTCCAAATCTAGGAATATTTATTATTTTTCTGCCAGACGCATCTGATATAAATGGTCATATTTTAAAAGAAACTTTAAAAATAGTATGTGTTCATCATAGGAAACTTTACAACTTTGTAGTTGTCCTACTCCTTTTTACTAGTGTTCTAAATTGGGAGTTCCTGTCGTGGCGCAGTGGAAATGAAGCCGACTGGTTACAGGTTTGATCCCTGGCCTCGCTCAGTGGGTTAAGGATCCTGCGTTGCCGTGAACCATGGTGTAGGTTGCAGATGCAGCTCGGATCTCGCATTGCTGTGGCTGTGGCATAGGCCAGTAGTTGTAGCTCCGATTAGACCCCTAGTCTGGGAACCTCCACATGCCATGGGTGCGGCCCTAAAATGACAAAAGGAAAAAAAAAGGCAAAAAACCTAGTGTTCTAAATTGGAGCAGTTCCATCTTAGAGTGCTGATTGAGGTTTTCCCTGGCAAGAGTGTGGTAGTGCACATTTATTTTTGTAATGTTTAAACTGCTATCAGTTTTATTTTCTCCATTCAGCCAGGAAACAAATGCTGTACTAGTATTTGTAGTAGTTAATGATGAGCCTGATGTTATAACATACTCCTTGCCTACATGGAAACCACTTCTGGTCCCCAGTGGTCTCTATTAAGGAATCCAGTAAATAAAGATTTATATACTTCCTCCAGTGACTTGTGGGGATAATTATGATGTAATTATAATGTGATTAGGACGTTTTAGCTGTCTGAACTGTGTGGCTAGCCACTGGCACTGCCTCTTCCCTTGGATATTTTCATTCTCATTCCTTGATGGAAAAATGACAATCAGAGGGACAATGTCTTTTGCATTAGGGATATGGGCACTTTTTCAGGAATGGGAAGTATTTATCAACTTATGTGTGTTTTGTTTCCAGTGACTTAGAATTACTCACTCAGTGATTGTAGAATACAGGGTATAAAAATAGGGTGTTTTAGGTGGTGGCTACTAAAACGAAAAATCTTACTGGTAATTGGATAGTCTCCACACATTTTAAGGGAAGTAACTGAGAAAAATGAGTGATGTATGTTTTATTACCTTTCAGATTGCCATGGGGATCCCTCTGTACAGAATCAAGGACATCCGTATGATGTATGGGGTATCTCCCTGGGGCGATGCCCCCATTGATTTTGAAAATTCTGCTCATGTTCCTTGCCCAAGGGGCCATGTTATTGCTGCTCGGATCACTAGTGAAAATCCAGATGAGGTAACCCATCCCTTAAAATGTTTACATTTCTTCCCCCCACCACCGTGGGCTTAACTGTTAAGATGATATCTGAGGGCGTTCCCATTGTAGCTCAGCGGTAACGAAATAGACTAGTATCCATGAGATGCAGGTTCAATCCCTGGCCTCACTCAGTGAGTTAAGGATCTGGCATTGCTGTGAGCTGTGGTGTAGGTTGCAGATGTGGCTCAGATCTGCTGTTGCTGTGGCTGTGGTGTAGGCCGGCAGCTGCAGCTCCAATTTGACCTCTAGCTTAGGAACTTCCATATGCTGTGGGTGCGGCCCTAAAAAGGAAAAATAAAAGGTGGTATCTGAAGACACATCTGAAATTTCGCAGGATTTCTCTGGAGAGGGAAATTTATATAGGTTTCATCAGGGCAGACAAATAAGTGATCCCTGTTCCATTGGTCATTTAGTCCTTTAGTCACTGTAGAGTCCTCACTGAGTCTGTAGCACTGGACAGTGGCTCACAAGTCTTTATGATTTTCGTGCATCATCTCTGCTTTTGTGTGTGTGTGATTACACAGGACCTAAACAATGAACATGTGCCTGAATATTCTCTTCCCCAAATTCTTTATTCTCCAACAGGGTTTCAAGCCAAGCTCAGGAACGGTTCAGGAATTGAATTTCCGCAGTAATAAGAATGTTTGGGGTTATTTCAGTGTTGCTGCTGCAGGCGGACTTCATGAATTTGCTGATTCTCAGTTTGGTCACTGTTTTTCCTGGGGAGAAAATCGAGAGGAAGCAATTTCGTGAGTATAATAGCTTTTGATTGCATTTCAAAAAATAAGCTTGTGCTAATCTTCAGTGAAGATGTGAGCATGAGAATGGGAGTCATTTATTCGCTGCAAAAGTACTAATATGGACAGCCGCTTTGAGGAAACATATCTGTAGTTGTCTTTGCCTTCATATATTAAATTAGGAAGTGTTTGGCAGATGTTTTTCTGTCTGTTGCTCTGATCCCTTTCAAGTATTCCTGCTTACATGTTTGTTGGATGAACTTATAAAAGTGATTGCTTTAAAGACATCATATTTTTCTATAGAAACAGTATTGTTATCGGGGTGAGGTAGATTCCTGACCAGGAGCTTATTAGCATTGTATAAGTCATGGATAAGATCTGTTATTTGTCATCAAAATAAAGGTATAGCTATAAATGTCTTATAGTCATTTAAAAAAATAAAACTGCTTCTTACATGAAAAAGGACATAAGGGAACTGTCCACCTTGCTTCTATGAGAGACCTCAGTGTGCTATGAAACATACTCACAGCTTATACAGATATAAAAGGCCTGTCGTCAGTAGTAGTTAATATTCTGTTGAATATAAACATTAAATGTTTAATAGCAGTTTTGCTTGCCTGAAAAGTAGGACTCTAGGAGGTAATTTTGACAGGTTAGATATTTTGGATCTATCCAAAATTGATCTAGTTCTTTCTATTTTCTTTTTATCATTTTAGTATTTTTATTTTTTAGGGCCATGCCCACAGCATATGGGGGTTCCCAGGCTAGGGGTCTAATTGGAGCTACACCTTCTGGCCTACACCACAGCCACAGCCATGCCAGATCCGAGCCACGTTCATAGTCTACACCACAGCTCATGGCAACGCCAGATCCTTACCCCACTGAACGAGGCCAGGGATTGAGCTTGCAACCTCGTAATTCCTAGTCTGATTCATTTCCACTATGCCATGACAGGAACTCCCTAGTTCTTTCTATTTTTTTAATTATCTATTTCTTTGGACCAAGTGTGTAAAACTATTCCCTGGCCTTTGAACTGTACACATAGGTAATCAATAAGTATTTGTTACCAATGTTGGTTTTTAATAATGTTTTTAGAAGTTGGGGAAATATCTGTTTTTTCCTCTGTTTTGTCCTCTACAATTCTTCCCATTTATTTAAAACTATAAGTAGAGTTTTTAGAATTAAAGCAATGCTACCAGAAAAACCGTCTGCATCAAGTTGCCCTTTTTTCCTTGCACAGCTGTGTCCTGCTCTGCCAAAGTGAGGAAGGTTTATGCCAGTGCTTGCGAGTGGATGGCGGTCTGACTAGTCACAGCCACAGATGTATTTTGATTGGCTTATAGGATGTTAGGTTTTGTAAGTCACCAATATTTAAAAATGGGGAGATTGAATCCCCATTTCTGCCTGGATTTCTGCCTTCTCTTTAAAGATGGGATGCTGATAATATTGATTTCATTTTCCATTTGGCAAAGGTTAACTCAAGCTTTGTGTGACCGCTTCTTTCAGAGGAAACATGAACTCTGCACTTAACACAGCCCCTGTGCCAGTCTGCCTTACTCATTTACATCCCAGAGTGGCCTCTGTTGGAATTTAGGGTTTACAGTCCTGGTTGGCAGGCCACAGAGTATTTTCTTCCTCCCACCCTTTCCTTCCCTCCTCCTCCCCCCTCCCTCCCCTTCCCTACCCATGGTGTATGGGAGTTCCTGGGCCAGGGATTGAATCCAGGTCACGCCTGTGACCTAAACCATAGCTGCAGCAACACTTCCTGTGCTGGGCCGGGGATCAAACGTGTATCTCAGCCGCTGCAGTCAGATACTAAACTCACTGTGGCAGAGTGGAAACTTCCTCTCAGTATTTTCTATAAGATGTATCTTATGATCTGGTCCAAAAACCTTGCTTCTTACTTCCTGACCTGCTGTGTATATTTCTCTACAGTGTAAAAGCTACCCAGTTAACTTCTAGCATGTGAAGGTTATGGTCCCTACAATAAGCTTGCTTCCTGACACCATGCCAGAATTCATTCTTCAACTCAGAGTTTGTTTGCTCTTTCTTCATAACATTAGGTCTATATTCTTCAGCTTGGTGTTCATATTCTCCTCCAGAATAGCCCCAACCCATATTTCCCCCATTATTTCCCAGAGATCGTAATCTGAGTACCCTGAGAACAGGACTGTATCTGTCTTGTTGCTGCTGTATCTCCTGAACTTAGTAAGCGTTCAGTAAACGTTTGTTGGATGAGTGGACTTGTCACTCGTCCCTGTCCTTATACCTTCTGCTTCAATCATAACATTTCCCTGAACACAACCCCTAATTTCCTTTTTCCCTTTCCTTACTATTCCCTCTGTCCATTCGTTCATTCACTCCATTTAACAAATATTTACTGAATATCTCATGGTTATGGAGATTACTGAGAACCAAAGCAGGGTCTGTGCCCTCATGGAACCTTATGATCCAGAGTAAGAGAGGCAAGTAAGCCATTCAACACGATGTAGTAAGTGCTGTCTGATAGTGGGATTACATAAGGGTGTTAAAGGAACACAGAGCCGAGTCAGCTAACTCAATCCCGAAAGGCTCAGGAAAGGTTTCCCAAAAGGAAGTGACATCTAGACTGGTATCTTAAATGTGTGTAGTAGGAGTGAGCCAGGCCCAGGGAGGGCCTAGAGAGGAGGGTGGAGGTAGGAGACAAATCTGTGTTCTAGGCTGAGAAATCTGGGACCACCTGAATAATATTTCTGTCACTGTCATAATCCCAGCTATACTTATATCCCATTGCAGAGCTCACCTTTTTTTTTTTTTTTTTTTTTTTTCTTGCTGAGGTTGGTGGCATGTAGAAGTTCTGGGGCCAGGGATTGAGCACATGCCACAGCAGTGACAACACTGGATCCTTACCCCACTGAACCACCAGGGAACTCCTTTTTTTTCTTTTAACTGAAGAATAGTTGATTTATGATATTGTGTTAATTTCAGATATATAGCAAACTTATTCAGTTATACATCAATATTTTTTCAGATTATTTTCCATTATAGGTTATTACAAGACATTGAATATAGTTCTCTGTGCTATACAGTGAATCCTTGTTGCTTGTCTCTTTTATGGATAGTAGTTTGTGTCTGTTAGTCCTGTAGTCTCCTCTAATTTATCCCTCCTCTCCCCCTCTCCTCTTTGGTACAGTAAGGTTTTTTTTTTCTCTGTCACATCTCACATGCTTCATGAAACCATAGGGAAGTAGATTTTCTCCCCTCTTAGAACCTCTCCAGCACATTGCTTATAACTCTACTGATATTTATGATATTCTGTCATATATTTTTAAACTAATTATTATATCCACATTCTCTCTCCCTTAAGAGCCTGGGATGTGTCTTGAGTCTGTGAGATGCATAATAAATATTTGTTGAAGTAAAGACCTACCCTGTTCAGGATGGCGCTGGGCAGAAATATACAGGGAAAAATCCATAGTAGTTGAAATTTTGTGAAAGATCATTTAACACTTAATTCGCAAGTAGTAGAAGTAATAAGCAAGTCATTCACAGATGACTAAAATGGAGCTTAAAAAAAAAAACGCACTCTCACATGCAGTGTCAGGATGATGACCTGGCTTTCCCCAGCCAGTTACCTCCATTGCATGGAAATCTTTAATTTTAAGGTATTAGTGTTTGTCAGAATTCATTGAACAGTATACTTAAGTATCTTTTATTATATGTCAATTTTACCTATATAAAATTTAAAAGGGTTAAGGAGGGACGAATTATGCCCTAATTCTAGTTAGCCAGCAATAAACGAATGGGATGATAGAAACTTAGTCATTGAAAACTAAGGGTGGTTTGTACATAATGTGTTCTGTATTCTCTATAATGAAATGTATGTGATTTGCTGATGCTCTTGTAATATCAGTCAGACTTATTTTGCTGTCTTCTTGGAAATTCTGTTCTAGGGTGAGCACACATATATCTGCACCCTCATTTGTTCTTGGGAGCGATCTCTCTCTCCTTAAGATGCCAAAGAAACAATTCTTGGTTATGACTGAAAAACACTAAAACAGCTGTTGCTGAAACAGTTCTGTTTCTCTCCTTCTCCCAGAAACATGGTGGTGGCTTTGAAGGAGCTGTCTATTCGGGGTGACTTTCGCACTACAGTTGAATATCTGATCAAATTACTGGAGACTGAAAGCTTTCAGCTGAATAGAATCGACACTGGCTGGCTGGACAGACTGATAGCAGAAAAAGTACAGGTGTGTGTGTATTTCTTCACTTACACAAATGGCTTCTGGGATTGGGTTTTTATAGGTTTCATGGTGTGATCATTCCATGCCACTAGATAAAATTTGATTCTGATATAAATGGTTCTTGGTCTATGTGGGAAAATCTAGGAGTTTAGTGTGATTTTAGCACTGTATGAGTTCTTGTGCCTGTGTTACAATCATTTTATAGGTTCTAGTGTTAACTTCTAAGGGTCTGTTTGAAAGGCATGCCGCAGGGGTTGAAATACTGTTTCCTCATCTGATGTCAAATCTGGTTCAGAGTTACCAACTTTTACATCTACTACCAAGTGTTGATGACGGAGGCCTCGTTTATTTATTTACTTATTTACTTATTGTCTTTTCAGGGCGGCACCTGAGACATATGGAGGTTCCCAGGCTAGGGGTCGAATTGGCACTACAGCTGCCAGCCTACACCATAGCCATAGTAATGCCAGATCCGAGCTGAGTCTGTGACCTACACCACAGCTCATGGCAACGCCAGGTCCTTCACCCACTGAGTGAGGCCAGGGATCGAACCTGCATCCTCATGGATACTAGTCAGGTTCGTTACCACTGTGCCATGACAGGAACTCCCAGAGTCCTCATTTAAATTAGCAGAAGTTACCTTCATTCCTGAACTGTTGGGCTAAATTATTCAGGATTTCATGTCAAATTATTAGATTCATGTAAATTACCTGAAGGTCCAGATTTTCGTTACACACCATTTTTCTTTGAGATTATCAGTAGCCAAATCTTTGCACCTTTTTGAATTCATTTGTGACAAAAGCTTGTTTTTGAGCTACTCTTTAATTGACTCAGTGGTACCTTTGGTGAAGGTAGGGGGAAAGGTGTTTTTTGTTTTGTTTTTGCTTTTTAGGGTGCATATGGAGGTTCCCAGGCTAGGGGTTGAATCAGAGCTGCAGCTGCCAGCCTGTGCCACAGTCACAGCAATGCCGGGTCTATGACCTACACCACAGCTTACAGCAACGCTGGGTCTTAACCCCACTGAGTGAGGCCAGGCATCGAACCTGCATCCTCATAGTTGCTAGTCAGATAGGTTTCCTCTGAGCCATGATGGGAACTCTGCGAAAGGTGTTTTTCATCTCCATTCAAATGAGACTTCTATTCCGTTTTTTTAAATAAATATGTTTTTGTCTCAAAAATCAGTTGGGCAACAATGATGGAGATTCTCAATGCTAGCTGATTCTTCACAGCACATTTGAGCTGGATTTAAATTAAGGGGCTATGGTGCCAAGCGACCATGTTTTTGATATGCCCTCTTTTTCTTCCTTTCAGGCAGAGCGTCCTGACACCATGTTGGGAGTTGTGTGTGGGGCTCTCCACGTGGCAGATGTGAGCCTTCGGAACAGCATCTCCAACTTCCTTCATTCCTTAGAGAGGTAGGCTTTGTTTCTCATAGTCTGTGCAAGCTAACTGATGGTTCTGAGTACAGGACTAACATTCAGAGGCCCATTCATTCTTCTCTCTGTTCCTGCCACCTTGAGAGTGCTATTTATTATTCACTGACCTTGGGGGCAGAGGAGAGAAGGGATGTAGGAGTTTATGGCCCTCCTTGGGGGCTCTAGGTGCAGGTTCTAGAAACTGGTTTATACCACAGTTGGAACAGATGAATAGGTTGCTTTTTTTTTTCTTTTCATACCCATGGCATGTACAAGTTCCCAGGCCAGCGATTGAACCCATGCCATAGCAGTGACAATGCCAGATCCTAAACCTGCTTAGCCACTGGGAACTCCTAGAATAGGTTGCTTTTTAAAAAACTGTAGTCTAGCTGAAGTAAACTTTTAGTTCTGCACAAGCATCAAATCTCTCTAAGCCCTGGTGATGAAAATCTGGTGTTTTTTTTTCTCTAGCAAGGAACCCTATATATTTCATATATTACCTGCAACACCTTTCAGGAATTAATAATTGAGGCCGATATTCTTAGTGACCTCATGAGTCTTTCAAGCTGAGGATCAGAGTGTGTGGGACTAAACTCATTTCCAGCCATGGTTCTGGAGACTAAGCTCTGCCTTTGAGTCCTTGGAGGAATTGTCCACAAGGCTAATCATTTTAAAATACTTTAATCACAGGCACTTTAATTCCTTCTGTGTTGTTAGACTTATATCAGCTCCCTTTTGAGGTGTCTGAAAGGAAGAAAAGAAACGAAATTTTAAAAATTGAACTGAGATTTCTGCTATTCAAGTCTTACCGTAAAGATCTTTGTTTCACTTACGTACTAAAACCTTCATCAGCTCCCATTACTCTTCTGTCTCCAAATCCCTCAGTGTGACTTTCAGGTCTCTGTGTACTTCGGACCTTTTTACCAGCCCATCCTTACTCATTTCTGTTCTGCAACATGCAGTCTCTAACTAGTAAAATGGTTTCCCTACTGGTGTACAAGTGTGTCCCACATAATTTCCTGTACATGCTCCCCCTACCTTTTTAACGTTATTTTAAATTTATTTATTTATTTTTAAAACTTGTGTTTGAAGTAATTTCAGACTTGCAGAAGAATTGCATGAATACTATAAACAATTTCTGTGTATTTTCCCAGATTTACCAATTGTTAACAACTTGCCCCACTTACTTTATTGCTTCCTCCTTTGGTTATCATCAAAAATCTTTCTTGGTAATATTTCCTTCCTTGGCAGTGTCCTTTCCTTTCCCCTCCACCCAGCCATGGCCTACTGCCTTTTTTTTTTCAAGACCCCAAATACAGTTCAGTTAATGGGAGTAGATGAGGGGTGCTTGTACTGGGGCTTTTCTCTTTTAAGTTTCAATTTCATTTATTTTGAAGCATAGGTAATATAGACATAGGGGTCAACATTCAAAAGGCACAGAAAGGTATAGAGTGAAAAGTGTCCTTCATTCTCTGGCTACCCAATTTCCTTCCCTGTAGTCAAACCATATTACCAGTTTTTTTCTGTAATATGGTAAATTTACATAATCATACATATGTAATACTTGTTTCTTCCTACCCCATATTTTTTTCTTTTGGGCACGCCCATGGGATGTGGAAGTTCCCAGGCCAGGGATCAAACCCATGCCACAGCAGTCAGCCGAACCACTAAAGTAACAATACCAGATTCGTAACTCACCGCGCCACAAGGGAACTCTTACCCCCTCCCCTGTTTTTTTTTTAAAAACACAAATGGTAGCATACTCTGAAACTGTTCTCTGTTATTTCACTTGCTTTTCTCACTCACCAGTGTATTTTAGAGAGTATTTCATGTTAGTGCATAAAGGGCTTCATCTTTCTTTTTAATGGCGGCAAAATATTCTGTTTTTTCTTGGCTTTTTCCTAATTTATATATCACTTCTTACTAATGGTCCTTTAGGTTGTTTTCAGTCTTAATATTCCAGGAAATGCTGTTACCAATAACCTTTGAGATTCCCTTATAAACTTAGAGAACTTTCTTGAAGTGTCTCTTACATTGTCGTTCTTTCAGGGGTCAAGTCCTTTCTGCTCACACACTTCTGAATACAGTAGACGTTGAACTTATCTATGAGGGCATTAAGTACGTACTGAAGGTATGTTGAACCCCACTGAAGCCTCTGCCATACTTCTCACCTCTCTGTTAGTTTGATTCCTTCAGGTCAAGAGATGGGGAAAAGTTTGGTTTACCACAGGGCTGGATGTGAGTGAAGTCACAGTCATTATTATCTTCAGTAGCCTTGTGTCAGAGCAGTATTTGATGGTTCTCTGAAAGTGTGTTGGCTGTTGCTCAGCTTCACACATGTAGCCAAGAGATGCAGGAGACAGAACCACCAGAGCAGAGATGTATCCAAAGTCCCTCTCTTTGCTTGCATCAGACACCAGTGCTAAGGGCACCAGTGCCCTGAATCCCTTCCTCTCTGACAGAGCTTCCTTACCTCGGTCCCTGATTGACTGACATTTTGTCTGGACTCCATCTGGAAGACACCCACTGACCTGTCCCTTCGGGTTCACATTTCCTACAGGTGACTCGACAGTCCCCTAACTCCTACGTGGTGATCATGAATGGCTCGTGTGTGGAAGTAGACGTACATCGGCTGAGTGACGGAGGCCTGCTCTTGTCCTACGATGGCAGCAGTTACACCACGTACATGAAGGAGGAGGTGGATAGGTGAGTGGCTGTTTGAGGTCCAATTGCTGTTCATCGTTTCAACTTTTTCTCCCAACAGTCAAGAGTATTGAAAGTGTTAATGATTTAAAACATTGTCTCTCTGCCATTCCAGTGGGAGGAGATAAGAAAAACAAATTTCCCTTTTTATAAGGTATCACCTTAATAGTTTCTTTCTTTTGTTTTTTTTTTTTGGTCTTTTTGGGGCCACACCCACAACATATGGAAGTTCCCAGACAAGGGGTTGAATTGGAGCTGCAGCTGCTGGCGTACGCCACAGCCACAGCAGTGCAGGATATGAGCCTTGTCTGTGACCTATACCACATCTCACAGAAATACCAGATCCTTAACCCACTGAGCAAAGCCATGGGTCAAACCTACATCCTCATGGACACTTGCTGGATTCATTACCACTGAGTCATGATGGGAACTCCCATGTTAACAGTTTCTTATATGTTTTTGTAGGAATTTTGCATGCATATTCAAGTTGTGTTTATGTACATAACTGTGTTTTTTTAAAAATACTTTCACAAATAAAAATAATCTTTAGCTTTGCACCTTATTTTTTTCCTTTAACATATATTGTAGACTGTTTAACACCAGTTGTTCAGGGTTGTTGTGGTAATTAAGTGAGTTAACACATGGAAAGAGTAGAAAACATTGCCTGGGACCTGGTAAGGGTTCAAAAAACGTTAGCTATTACAGCCGTATCATCTTCAGGTTTGTTGTTTTCCTAATGGCCTGGGACCTGGTAAGGGTTCAAAAAACGTTAGCTATTACAGCCGTATCATCTTCAGGTTTGTTGTTTTCCTAATGGAGGTGCCTATTCTTTTTAATGGTCAAATAGTATTCCATTAAAGGGACGTACCACAATTAATCTGACCCTTATTGAAGGAAATTTTGGTTATTTGGCATTGCAAACAAAGATGCAATGAATGCTGTGTGTGTGTGTGATAGAATGACGTTTTCAGGCTTTTTTTCCTAAGATTGAATTATTCTGCCATATTCTTTACAACTTGAGGTCCTTTATTGATGTACATACTCCCACTTATTTCCTAGATATCGCATCACAATCGGCAATAAAACCTGTGTGTTTGAGAAGGAAAATGACCCTTCAGTAATGCGCTCACCTTCTGCTGGGAAGTTAATCCAGTACATTGTGGAGGATGGAGGCCATGTGTTCGCTGGCCAGTGCTATGCTGAGATCGAGGTCAGGGTATAATTGGGCCTCCAGGTCGTGTGAGGGATGGTAGGAAAAGGGTTGACGGGGACAGACTAGGACTCAAGAGTAATAGGAAGAAAGTAGAAAATAGGAAAGAGTATCAGTTGGTTTAACTGGGGTTATGAATGTTAAGATTTTAAAAACAAAAAGCTCGTAGTTTTCTTTGACAGATGAAACAACTCTAGCTCTAAAAATAGATACGCGGCAATAGCAGTATCTTCTGTACAAGTGTTGGTTTTACAGAAGAAAGGTGGTAGGTGGAATAGGGCCACAGACAGACAAGTAATGAAATAGAAATTCCGAGAGAGCCAAGCAGAGTGCAGAGCTGGGCAGTCACTCTGTAATAGAACAGATGCAGAAAAGCAAGGAACAGTGTTTAAAGGTGAAGGAACAGCAGTGGGAAATGGCAAGCAGAGGTGCTAAATGATTAATCAGAGTTTGAGATCATGAAGGACCTTATAAGACATACTAAGAAGTTTAGACTCTTGAAGGCAGGTGGGGAGTCATTGATGTAAATGTGATATGATAAGATTTAGGCTCTAGAATGATTGCTTTTATTGACCTCGTTGCAAGTTCATAGCGAGTAGGGAAGTCTGTTGGGAGGGTTTTAAGTCCTCTACACCAGAAATGATGAGGGCCTAAACCATGGAGAGGGTACAGAAGGAAGATTTTTGAGGGAAGTTGAAAAGATGCACTTGGCTGTGCTTGGTGACTGGTAGGTAAGGGGAGAAAAGGAGTAAAGAATGATCCTTAGGTTTTAGTCTGCATATCATAGGTAGACAGAATGAGTACCTAGATCCACAGGCATGAGGAGGATATATTGTTTCTCACTTCTAAGTACAAAACAAGTAAAAACAGAAACTATGGCAATGTGGATTTGAACATTAGAATGGGAGATGTCAGGAGCTGTCATTTATCCCTATAGCTAGGTACTGAGAGATTTTTAAATTTTTCATTGTAGGTAATGAAGATGGTAATGACCTTAACAGCTGCAGAGTCTGGCTGTATCCATTATGTCAAGCGGCCTGGAACAGCTCTCGACCCTGGCTGTGTCATAGCCAAAATGCAGTTGGACAACCCCAGCAAGGTTCAGCAGGTGAGGAGGAAGATACTTTTCGTATCGCTCTCCAAGAGCTGACTACATGCTAGAGGTAGTTTGGAGAGGCAAGGGATTTCAATGCTTGGTTTTCTGGTTTTTCCTTAAGCTTTTTACTGCTGACTTTGTGCCTTAGTTTGTGTCATTAGTATCACGGAACTAGAGTTTGGGAGAGTTAACTGCGATACTAAGATTCTGTGATTCTTCCTTTGGCTTCTCTCCTTGTAGCTGGGCATGGTGAAGGGAAATCTTGATTTTGCACGAGGGATCTAAGTTGCAATGGTGTGTTTGTACCCTGAATAGAAGGTAGTGGATGACTTGATCTCTCATTGGGGTTGACAGGCTGAGCTTCACACGGGCAGTCTGCCGCAGATCCAGAGCACAGCCCTCAGGGGGGAGAAGCTCCATCGAGTGTTCCACTACGTCCTGGATAATCTAGTCAACGTGATGAATGGATACTGCCTTCCAGATCCCTTCTTTAGCAGTAGGGTATGAATCCCTGTTCTTGAGGGAGGGAGGGAGAGGTATACGCAATAGGGGACCTGTTCTCCAGTACAGTTTAAAAGTCACGTAAAGATTTGTTATAGAGGGAGGGAAAGAAAGCTGTTTGTTTGATCTTGAACTCTTTCACCTTTTGTTGTGGGATTTGAAGTCTTTAAATCCTTGCTTCTTATCTGTGCCATTGACTTCACGTTTAATTGGGATTTAAACCAGAGAACGAGGGCCATGTGCATGTTTATATTACAATTCCAAAGTAAGATATTGCAGATTTGGTTCCCAACCATATTACAAGAAAGCAAGCCACACAGCTTTTTAAAAATTTTTTTTTGGTTTTCCATTGCATAGAAAAGTTGTGTTTACAGTACACTGCAGTCTACTAAGTGTTCAGTAGCGTTATGTCTAAAAAAGCACATTATCTTAATTTAAAAATACTTTATTGCTAAAAAATGCTAACCGTCATCAGAGCCTTCAATGAGTCAGACTTTTTTGCAGGTGGAGGGTTTGAAGTATTGTAAGAATTACCAAAATGTGACAGCGAGACATGAAGTGAGCAAATGCTGTTGGAAAAATGGTGCCCATAGACTAGTTTGACATAAGGTTTTACAAGTCAAAATCTTCATTTTGTAAGAAGGTGAACTTTTTGCCACGTGCAGTAAAGCAGTGCACAAGAAAGCACGGTATGCCTGTGCTACATGGCAGTGCATCTAGATGTATCATTTTGTCGGGGGGGGGGATTGTGTTAATTTTGTCTGGATCCTATTTTATTTTTTCCTCCCTCTCAGGTAAAAGACTGGGTTGAACGGTTGATGAAGACCCTCAGAGATCCCTCCTTGCCTCTCCTAGAATTGCAGGATATCATGACCAGTGTTTCTGGCAGAATCCCCCCCAATGTGGAGAAGTCTATCAAGAAGGAAATGGCTCAGTATGCAAGCAACATCACATCAGTCCTCTGTCAGTTTCCCAGCCAGCAGGTATTTATAGAGTAACACTGTCAGTTTCTACAGGCTGCCCACAGGAGAGTTCACTTTGTAGGATTCCTTCCTGTTTGGATCCTCCTTACTGTCTGGACGCTGCGCTTTTGAAGTTTTAAGCATTGTGCTCTTTATGAAACTATCTCATGATCGAAGCCCAATAATGAAAGTACCATACGTAAAATGTAAAATATCTATGGTTATGAGAAAAGCATATTGGCCATGTACCCCATACGGCTTTGTTCTTGGTGGAAGTGTGCCCTAATTAGAGGTATTTTTGTGAATTTAAAGTAGACAGATGGGAAGTTCTCTTTGTGGCTTAGTGCTAATGAACCCGACTAGTATCCAAGAGTCTGTGGGTTCGATCCCTGGCCTCATTCAGTGAGTTAAGGATCTGGCATTGCCGTGAGCTGTGGTGTAGATTACAGATGCTGCTTGGATCTAGTGTTCTGTGGCTGTGGTGTCGGCTGGTAGCTACAGCTCCTATTCAACCCCTAGCCTGGGAACTTCCATATGCCACAGGTGTGGCCCTAAGGCCAAAAAAAAAGGTAGACAGAGGGAGTTCCTGCCATGGCCCAGGAGGATAAGAATCTGACTGCAGTGGCTCAGGTTGCTGTGTAGGTGCAGATTTGATCCCCAAAGTGGTTCCACAGCTCCAGCGTAGGTTGCAGCTATGGCTTGGATTCAATCCCTGGCCCAGGAACTTCCATATGCTGTGGGTGTGGCCACACACACAAAAAAGGTAGACATGTATTTGTAGTTCTGTTATCAGAGACTTCCTTACTACTTCAGCAGCCTGCCTTTTACCCTTTACCTATAAACCAAATTTACACATAGGGAGTAGAGCTAGACAAGTGGGGAGTTAAAGCATATCTTGCTTGTCAGAGCCTCTGGTAGAGATGGTAGCTTTTGTTATGTACTCATTAGTTCATCTGGAAATGGGTGAAGAGAAATAAAACTTGCTTTCTTATTTAACATGAATGAGCCCCTAAACTATGCCCAGTAACTTTTCAGCTGCTCTCAACATGCGAGAGATAGAAATTGTCATGTTACAATTAAGAAGATTCCTAGGAGTTCCCTAGTAGCCTAGCAGTTAAGGATCCAGCATTGTCACTGTTGTGGCACAGGTTGAATCCCTGGCCTGGGAATTTCCACATGCGGCAGACCTGGCCAAAAGCAAACAAACAAAGAAGATTGCTAGTGTTGATGCTATGCAGGCTAATGCTCTGGGTCCCTCTGTTGGGTTGGGCTTCAATTTTTTTTCCCCTTCTTATTATACTTTAGATTGCCAACATTCTAGATAGCCATGCAGCTACGTTGAACCGGAAATCTGAACGGGAAGTCTTCTTCATGAACACTCAGAGCATTGTCCAGCTGGTGCAGAGGTAGTTACACATAACTCAATTCCCAGACTTGCCCCTGCCCCGTATCCTTCTTTCTTCTCAGTAGTCACAAAGAGGTTTGACTCAGAGAAGTTAGAAAGCACCTCATGTCTTAGAAAATACCTTGTATCTCCGAAATGTCTTAGAACTGTGAGCTCTCATTCTCAGTGTTTCTGAAGACTTCTTTCTACTCTGCGTCTTCCAGTTAGTAAGGCACAGAAATCTCATTGTTTTCTTTTTCCTTGTGATTTTGATGAAACTCTTACTTTTCCTTCTGGCACAGGGCCCAGTATGACATTTATTCTTCTTAGCTTTTGGAGCCAACTATTGGACTACAGGGATCTTCACGGGACCTTTTCAGCTTTACAGTATTCATAAATTTTTCAGATACCCCTTAGCCATTTCCAGGGTGTGGTAATCATTTCTACTTAGCAAATGGGAACTGAAGCAGGGTGTTGTTGTTAGGTTGGGCTATCAGGTGGGGTTTTTTGTTTGTTTGTTTTTGTTCTTTTTTTCCTCTACTCCTTTATAAGAAAAAAAAAGTCTTTCTCTAGGCAGATTTCTTTCTGGCTTGAATTTAAATTAACCCAGTTAGTTGATTCTAGGCTGGCTTCTGTCCTGTCAAGTATTCAGAGGGAAAGCAATTCAGGAGAACGTCTAGAAAGTAAATCTGAGCTCTGGGTGTATTATTTAATAGTCTGTTTTTAACATTGTTAGCCTGTCAGGTGTTTCACTGGAGACGTCTTCCATCTGCCCAGGTACCGAAGCGGAATCCGAGGCCACATGAAGGCTGTGGTGATGGATCTGCTGCGGCAGTACCTGCGAGTGGAGACACAGTTCCAGAACGGTAAGCTCCCTCCTGAGGACTCTACATCCTAGAAGGTTGCCCTTGAGGACTGGGCAGCAGCTGAGTCAGTTCACCCTCTCACTAACACTTGATATTAACAAGCTCTTCCTCCTTTTCCCAGTCCCTCAAAACTAAGCCTCTATATCCCATTAGCGCCAAAGAAAGAACAGCAACAAAACACAGCTTGGTGAGATTGTGAATCCAGCGTGCTTCCGGGAAAGAGCCGAGATCATTTTTCTAGCCGAGATTAGCACTCCCCGCTGGCGTCTTGACCTTGCCCAGTGAGAGCTGGTTGAGTCATGACCGGGCTGAAATTGAGAAACCCTATCTAAAGAGCTTGCCTCTCAGCAGCTAATCCACGGATTGAACCACAAGCATTTGAAAAAGGCTGAGATTTTTCCAGTGCTTTTCACTATATTATTTAGTTGGAATTTATCCCTGGCTTTCTCTGTTGAGCTTTGCTAAATGATGTTCCAAGTCCCTAACTGTGAAACTCTGGCTAAGATCTCAAAGCTACATACTGCTGACACTGCTTTCTGTCACAAGGTGGCAGTGCAACACCACAGAAATTGAAAGATTGCTTAATACTTTCTTTTATCTGTTTTGCTCCCTTTTCCATCCTTAAAGGATGATGACAAGCAGGAATACTCAAGTGAATCTTGCAAACTGAATCCAGCAGCGTGTAAAATAGTACATCACAACCAAATTGGCTTTATCCCACTAGTACAAGCCTAATATTTGAAAAACCAATTAATGTCATTTATTGTGTCATAGACTAAAATAGGAAGAAACATGGCCATCGTCTTACAGTATGGATAAAAACAGCATTTGACAAAATTCAGTATCCATTAATGATAAATTCTTGGCCAACTAAGAATGAAATTGAACATTTTATCATGAAAAGTTCCCTCACAAAATATCTATAGGATACATTATACACAGTGGTAAAATGTTGAAAGCATTCTGTTTAAGATTAGGAGTAAGACAAAGACACCTGCTATCATTACTGCTATTCAGTATCATATTGGATATCCTAGCCATGAAGTAAGACAAGAAAAAGAATGAAAAGGTGTAAGGATTGAAAAGGAGTAAGGAAATAAATCTGCCACTATTAGATATGATATGAGGTCCACCTGGAAAACCTCAATACATCTATCTATTTATCATTAGAATTATTGAAACTCTAACAAAGTTGTTGGATACAAAAGTCAGTACACAAAATTCAAATTTTATAGTTGAACAGTCATTTTGAAAAGCAGTTTAGGAAAACATTCCTTTTAAAATAGCAACCCTTGGAGTTCCTGCTGTGGCGCAATAGGATCGGCAGCGGCTCTACAGCACCAGGATGTAGATTTGATCCACTACAACACAGCAGGTTAAGGATCCAGTGTTGCCATAACTGCAGCTCAAAGCTGATCCCTGGACCGGGAAGTCCGTGTGCCACGGGCAGCCAAATAAAAAATAAGGAGTTCCCATTGTGGCATAGTGGAAATGAACCTGACTGGTATCCATGAGGATGCGGGTTCAATCCCTGGCCTCGCTCAGTGGGTCAGGGATCTGGCATTGCCATGAGCTGTGGTGTAGGCGGCAGACATAGCTCAGACCTCACATTGCTGTGGGTGTGACCTTGGCTGGCAGATGTAGCTCTGATTCGACCCCTAGCCTGGTAACTTCCATATGCCACAGGTGCAGCCCTAAAAAGCAAAAAAAAAAAAAAGCAACCCGAGATATGAAATTCTAAGGAATAAGTCTAACAAAAAATTTACAACTTCTTTTGAAGCAGATTATAATCAGTAAAAATAATAAGAAAGTTATAAATAAATATCATGGCCTTGAGTTGGAATATATGCTTGAAAGTGTTGATTGCCCCTGAATTCATCTGTATCTTCATTGGCATTCCAATAAAAATCTTACAGATGTGTTTTTGTGCAATTTGTCAAGCTAATACTACAATTTACATAAAAGAAAGGCAACCAATATCCTTCTAAAGAAATGTACTGTGGAGGTATTTGTCCAGTTAAATATGAAGATTTAATGCAAAACCATAATAATGAAGAGATTGTGGTATTGGTGTTGGACAGATTAATAGGACAATGGAACTCTGAATCTGTTAACCTTGAAGTAGATCCATGCATGTATGAAAACTTAGTCTGAGACAAAGGAGCAGGTTATTGTAAATCATGAGGAAAGGATAAATAATCCATCGTCCTAGTATCATTTATTGATAATAAATGATATTTATTATAAATGATAATCATATTAATTTTATTAATATTGATAATAAATGCTAATACATGAAACTGGAACAATGGATTGTTCACTTGCCAAAAAAAAAAAAAAATGAAAAAGGTCCCTCCCTCAGGCCATACACAAAAATTAATTCTGGATGAGTTAAAAGCTTAGACATGTACTACAAAGGCAAAGTTATTAAGTATTTGTCACATAAGATACAGCATGTACAAATTCTAAAGAAAAAGTTTGAGTAATTAGACCCTGCTTCTGTTCATGAAAAGATACAAAAGACTGAAAATAGAAGCCAAAAAGTGGAAGAAGACATTTACTAAAACAGCAACTAACAAAAGGTTAGTATCTAAAATCTATAGAGAACTGCTTTGAATCAATAAGACAGCCCAGTAGAAAAATGAGCAAAAGATATAAAAAAAAGAGATAATTCACAGAAGAGGAAGCACAAATGATCTACAAACTCATGAAAAGGTGTTCAGTCTCATTACTAATTAGAGAAATGTGAATCAAAACCACAGTGAGACTGGCAAAATGTAAAATTCACATCATCTTCTGCTGCTTCTGTGAGTAGAAATGCAAATTGGTACAACCATTTTGGAAAACAGTTTGTCAATACCTGATGGAGTTGAACTTGTTTATACTCTTCAACCTAGCAATTTCACTCTTACACAATATGCTCTAGAGAAACTGTAACACACAATATGCTTTAGAGAAACTGTAACACATGTTGATTAAGGAGACATTATACAGGACTGTTTGTGGCAGCTTCATTCATTAACAGCAAAAAAGACTGGAAACAACTCAAGTATATGCAAGTAGAATAGATTATTGAATTCTAGTTTATTCCTGCAATGGATTACTGTACAGCAGTGGAAGTGTTTGAACCAAGTGAACAAAAGGATGAATCTCAGAAACATAATGATGAGGGAAAGAAAGAAGTTACAGAAGCATCTCTACCCAATGATTCCATTGTTACCAAGTTGAAAACAGGAAAAATGAAACTATACATTTGTGATAAATGGAAAGAAAAGCGAAAGAATGATTAACATAAGATTCAGCGTAGTGGTTGTTTTTGAGGAGGAACACTTAGGATCCTTCAAAGATACTAAAAATGTTCTGTTAAGGTAGATGGTAGTTCCATGAGTGTTTCATTCTTCTGTTTGTCTATTTCTCAACAAAAAGTTTTTAAAAAGAGGCACTTGGTATCATTTTATTTCTGCCTAGTGTCTCTGCTGCCTCTCCCCTCGGTAAATATTGTTTTGTTTTTTTTCCCTTTTTTTTGTTTTTACGGCAGCACCTGCAGCATGTGAAAGTTCCCTGGCTAGGGTTCAAATTGGAGCTGCACCTGCTGGCCTATACCACAGCCATAGCAACGTGGGATCTGAGCCACATCTGTGACCTATGCCTTACCTTGTGGCAATACCAGATCTTTAACCCACTGAGTGAGGCCAGGGATCCGGCCCACATCCTCAGGGATACTAGTTGGGTTCTTAACCCACTGAGCCACAACAGGAACTCTTAAATATTCTTTTTATTTCCCTTGGAGTTAGTGATTTCTGTTACCAAGGTATATTTCTGTTGTCACTTCAGAGCTAAGTCTTGGTAGGAGAAATATGAATTTATATAGGACAACCTTTTAAACTCCTTCCATTTTTTTTCCTCAGTGAGTCTTTTGTGACCCTGAACACCGTGGTCCATTGTTGTTCAAATATATTTAGTTTCATTTAGGGGAAGAAAATCTTAGTCTCTCATGTTTAAAACAGACAAAAGCAGAGTTGCTTTGGTGGATGTAGGAATCCATGATAAGGTAGTTTGGACGTCACCATTCTGATTTGTAACTTGACAGGGAGTCTGAACTGAGGGGGTAATTCTTTATTTTGGTCTTTTTTTTTTTTTTTTTTTTTGTCTTTTTGCCTTATCTAGGGCCACACCTGCGGCATATGGAGGTTCCCAGGCTAGGGGTCTAAGAGGAGCTGTAGCCACCGGCCTTTGCCACAGCCACAGCAACGCAGGATCCGAGTCGTGTCTGCAACCTACACCACAGCTCATGGCAATGCCAGATCCTTAACCCACTGAGAAAGGCCAGGGATCGAACCTGCAACCTCATGGTTCCTAGTCGGATTCGTTAACCACTGAGCCACGACGGGAACTCCATGAGGGGGTAATTCTTTAGTATTTTCATGATTTCATAAAATTCTGACCCTCGAGACTATTCAAACACTAATTCTCCTTTACTCAGAAATTTAATTTGGAGGTAAACTGTTTTCTGAAGAACTGAATGTTACTTATATCCCATGGTAGATATTACTGCAGTACACCCAAAGCTTATGCTTCTGTTGCAAAACATAGCTCTGCTAGCCAGAACTAGCCTGCCCCTGGGGGCCTAATGCAAAGGCCAGTGAAAATACGCATAACTGCACTCTCCCTGTAGACCTTTAGACTTAATGCAAGGCTCTTCTTGATCTTTGCTTTAGTTTGGATTTGGACTTCCTAGACATTGCTTAGCTGTTTCCCCGACTCACAGGGGAAACTGTCGATTCCAGAGGTAGCATCCATCCTTCTTGTGGATACTGATAAGTTTGTGTGTTTTGTTTTATTTATTTGCTTTTTAAGGCCACCTGTGCAGAAGTTCCCAGGTCAGGAGCGAATCGGATCTGAAGCCTATGCCACAGCCACAGCCACACAGGATCCGGGCTGCCTCTGCCTCCTATGCCATAGCTCACGGCAGCACCGGATTCTTAATCCACTGAGCAAGGCCAGGGGTCGAACCTGCATCCTCATGGATACTAGTTGTGCTTGTTACCACTGAGCCACAACAGGAACACCTGTGTGTTTATTTTTGAGCTATAGGTGTTCCTCCTAGTTAGGATGAAACGTTTCCAGCCAGTCAGACGTGGTGGAACCAGAAGCTCTACCTGGGGTAGATGTTTAAGATCATTGGGTTAGTAGTATTGACATTCCTTTTAAGCAGCTGAACCCTCTTTTCTAAGGAAATCATTCCAGGAAGCTAAGTAAGAGAGTTTAAGTAAGGGTAGGGAGTTGGGGTTTTCCTCAACAGCTCAGTCTCTCAGATACACCCTTCCCCCTCCTCTCAGATTATTTTTTGTAACGAAAATAAAGTTTAGTGAGGTAAAGTGATTTGCCCAGGAGCACACTGTAAACTGGTAACAGAGCCGGGCTTTGAGCCAGGGCTTATACGAGATTGCCTGACTCCTAACCTAGTATTGCTTTTACTAAACTACACTGCCAGTTCTGTACAAGTCCACCTAAGAAAATTCTCAAGATAATTTTTCACTGCTTATCAGCTGAATTATAGACATTAAAAAACACAGGAAGGAGTTCCTGTCATGACACCACAGAAACGAATCCTACTAGGAACCATGAGGTTGCAGGTTTGATTCCTGGCCTTGCTCAGTGGGTTGCCTTGAGCTGTGGTGTAGGTTGCAGACGCTACTCAGATCTGATGTAGCTGTGTCTGTGGCATAGGCTGGCAGCTGTAACTCCATTTGACCCCTAGCCTGGGAACCTCCATATGCCGCAGGTGAGGCCCTAAAAAGCCCCCCCCCCCCAAAAAAAAAACCCACAGGAAGTTCCCCTATGTTGTGGCAGATTAAGGATCTGGAATTGCTGCATCTGTGGCACAGGTCACAACTGCAGTGTGGCTTTGACACTTGGCCCAGGAACTTCCGCATGCCACAGGTACAGCCAGAAAAAATAAAGACCAACCAACCAAACCAAAACAAACAAGTAGCAGGTAAATGTGAACATTCATAGATGGTTGAGCACCAGTTCTTGCTACTTTCAGGTCACTATGACAAATGCGTGTTCGCGCTTCGGGAGGAGAATAAGAGTGACATGAACACTGTCCTGAACTACATCTTCTCTCACGCTCAAGTCACCAAGAAGAATCTGCTGGTCACAATGCTTATCGTGAGTACCATTTTCCAGAACAAATGATGGTTCTGGAAGGATGCAAGGATGGTTGATGATATGAGAAAAGCATTTCCCCTTCCTATGGCTGTGGTCAGGAAAAGCTCCTGTGTTTTGTGATTGTGACATGAGTGGGGTTTGGGCTATGGATTAACATTTTCTCACATCTGTCTTTGTCCTTGACCTGAAGGAATCTGCTCCAGTCAGGAATGGATTGTTCTACCAATTATGCATATAATCTTAAAAGAGAACTCAAATCTCGACTCAGAGATGCCCTGTGTTTCCCCGTTCCTGTTGTCACTCATGACAGTAGAGTAAAATGCAGTCTTATCTAGGCTGTGTACTTTTCCATTATAACTCTTGTATATTCCATAAATGTCAGCAATGGCACTCTGATCCAAAACTTAAAAACAAGAAAACAACCATTAGAAGTTGTGTAATCATCCTCCTTCACCAAAGACATTTAAATTCATTCCATACCTTCCTTGGTCCTTTTCTGCTTTATTCACATAGACATCTAAGCTCAGATGTATTAGAAGTATATACATGTTCTTGTCTCCATAACCCAGTGATATGAGAATTAATAGAAAGTAGGAATGAGAGGTGAGACTAGTTAATGTGAATAGGAATGATGTTCATTTTACCAGTGGGTAGAATTTTGGGGGACTTAAGGAATTTTAATGTTGATTTGTAAATTCTCTGCTCCTGGGTTTCCTGGTAAATTCTAGGAATCAGAGAACAATAGACCTGTTTTTAGAGATGTCCTCACCCCATGAGCAATTGATTGCCTTGTTGCTGCATGTTTGTCTTTTTTTTTGGGAGACTATAGTACTTTTTCACTCCCGTGGTTTTCTTTCTTGTCCCTTTGTGGAATTGGCATTCTTGGTGCCTTAATTCCATCATTTCTTCTTGGAGGAAAAGAACTATAAATCTTCACTGCTGTTTTGTATTTCATGTTTCAGAATGAAGGGAAACTATCCACCTCACATCTCTGGTTAACATCAGTGCCACTCATTCAGTTATCTGCCTCGCTGGCTAACTCCCGAGGAGGTAACCTCTTTTAGAACAGCCACTTTTAAAAATATGTAATCAAATTGACAGAACACTGTAAACCAACTCTAATGGAAAAAATAAAAATTAAAAAAAGACGTGTAATCACAGGGAGCATTCGTTACCTTTGCTGCCTTAGAATGGCTAGATGGTGGGGAAACCAGAAGTTTCATCTGAAAGGAAAACAAAATATCACCACACGTGTAATATTTCAACTTCCCAAAGTGACAGATTTCAGCAAAGAAGTGATATTGTCTGTGGCAACTTGCTGATTTTCTCAATCAAAAGAGGGAAGAAATATCTGAGCGATTAGATTTTTTTCCTTAAATTTTAATAAAAGAACTGCCGATATTCCTTTGGATAAAGCCAAGATTTCTCTGGCAGAAAAAGCTAATGATGAGGGTGTGGAAGGATCTGTCAGTTTGGACCTCGAATGGGGCAGAATTTGCCCTTTTGGGAAACTAATTATGGTGAGTTTTCGTTTTATTATGATTACCTTTTTAAGGACTTTAACAGTTTCTCTGCACTAAAAATAGACCAAAGCCCAGAATCCTTGGAGCAGCAGAAGAGTAATGATCGTCCAAGACTGTCGCTGGGTTTCTTAAATTCTAATTTGTAAGATATAGGGGCTCGGCTCGCTCTTTTTGCGGAGTGATTGTAAGTAACGCTTGCCTTAAGAATCTCATTATTGGAACACGGAGCCATATTTCCTCTGAGAATTCTGGAGTAGCTTTGAGCCGGGGCTGTTCATTTCTCAAGTAATCACGCTGGTGTGATGGAGAGAGAAAATGGCAGCTGTTCGGAGCTCAGGCCTTCAATTTTCTTCAGAGTCCAGTCACTCAAGTGTGTAATTACACGGGGGCTGCTGCAGAGGCGTTGGGCCCTGTCAGAGACCTGGTTTGAGGCTCTGCTTTCTGCCTTTGCCAGTCAGGACGGGCAGTGCCAATGGGACCCTGACTTGCTGCTGTTCTTTTCTCCCCCATACCTTGTCATCCTGATTACTTCTTACCTGCATGGGTAGTGCCCAAACTTTCTTTCCAGGGCTGAGCTCTTCGGAGAAAAAGAGCTGTTTGTTCGCCTTTGGGTTTAGATGAATAGGACGGGGAGCAGGATGGGGAGTGGAGGGGGGAGGGGAAAGGAGGAGGGGGGGGGGGAGGAAGGAGGGGAGGGGGGAGGAAGGAGGGGAGGGGGGAGAAGGGGAGGGAGGGGCGGAGGAGGAAAGGCTGAAGATGTGAACCAGAAAGATGGATTTGTCCTTTTCTTTATTTTGGCATTTCACATTTATCTTTAAAAAGCAAAAGCAAACTTGGTAAGCATCTGCAGGCTTTTATATCGTTAAGTTGCTTTGGAAACATCAGTTATTTTCACGTCATCTTAGAGATTTGGAAATCAAGAAGTTAATTGCTATGACTGAGCTGAGGGCCAGCTAGCAGTGACTTACAAGGCAGGGCTGAAAGCCGAAAACGTGCTCCTTTCTGATTCGCCTTCTTTGGCAACAGTCAGGTCCTCCCCCGCAACATCAGCATGATTGGCGGTAGCTGGTGAAAGCCATTTTCATTGTTTGGAGGACTCTTTCTGTAGATCTTACTGCCCTTTATGGATTATCACCCGGACATGGTAGCGTTTGATTTCCCCCAGCTTGTGTTCTCTGCTGGTCCCCCTTTCTTTGCCTACCTTGGCTCCCTGATTGATGATTATGTGCCCAGCATTCCAATCTCAGCTTTCTAGAAGCAGGACTGTTGGTGGTGTCCTTTGCTGAACTAGATGATGATTTCTGGGGCTTTTGAACTTAGAGGGAATCAAGAAAATCAGGCTTCTGTGAATCAGTGTTTGCAAGAAGGTGGGCTCCCTCGAGGAAGCCTCCCCCACCCCCGCCCCCAGGTGTTAGCATAAGCGGCCTGGTGGTACCTTGCCTCATGGACCCTCTAGCAAATTTCTTCTAATCTTTCACTGTATCCGGAGAGCAAAATATCAAGTAAAATGCCAAAGTCCTGCCAGGTTTTCTCCATTTGGAGGAACATCATGCCATGTTGAAAACAAAGTTTACATTTTGAAAGCTCTTACTTCTTAATCTTACAGGAAAAAGCTTAGGACATTGTCTATGTTTAGAGATATTTAAGGGACTCTTTAGCCAAATTAAGCAATTGCGTACCAATAAAAAGTCTCAACATCCCCTTAGCTGTCTAGATGGCGAAGGACATATCCTCTAACCACCTTGATTCTGAGTAGTCTTCCCCTCACTTGCTCACTTCTTATTTCTGGTACGGTCTTCAGGAACGCGATCCGTGCTTCCTCAGGAGTAATGCCATGTGTCCATGAGCCTCTGATTTGGTTTAGACAGGGATCATTTAAAATGCTGGTCAGTACCCTTCCTTCCTCCCCTCAACCTAACTGCAAATAATTTTGTCCAACCTTTAAATAAAAGGAGGAAAGTCTTTCTCAGTAAACCTAGGTTTACTGAATCAGGGTGATTTCTTGTTAAACCTGTCCCACAACATCCTTGGAATGTCAAAAAGTCTAGCTGTGACTGGAAGAAGCTACCAGTTCATTTTTCATATTGGAGTTAGTGCCTCACCCAGCGGAACAGCAGTTAATGTCTTGAGAACATTGCACATTCTTTTCACTTTGAATTGCCTTGACATCTTAGGATGCTAGGATCAAGCTGAACTATACTGGGGTCTCCTGGCAGTCGGCTGCATAACTTGGGCTATGTTTTTAACACTAAAGCATGCTTGTTACAATTTCTGCAAATCTGAACTCTTCCTTGTGGTTAGCCACCGTCCAGGTTAGGAATGAAAACAAGAAGTAACTGTGGTACCAGTCTTAACCATCATTGAATAGTTTTCACATGGGCTTGCAGATTTATGCGAGTAATCCTCAAATCAGGAGGCTCATTAAGTGAACTTGCCTCTCATCATTGAGGAAACACAGGCTCCATACAGTCCCATTTAATGTTGCTGACACAGAATGTTCACCAGCATTGGATGGTGATTCCGGGCTGCCTAGTTGCCCAGAGGACATCTGTCTCTAGGCTAGGGGGCCATGAACTTCCTTTTGGATGTTTATATCTTAGGGTGGGTGGTCTGATGAACAGAATCGTCTTGTATCCCTGGAGGTTTCTTTCAGGACCTGAACACTTTGTCCATGTCGAGGACTGGAGAGGGTTGGGAAGGTTACTCCACACATAAATTTCCATTGCACATGTTTTTCTTTTTTTTTTGTCTTTTTAGAGTTACACCCGCGGCATATGGAGGTTCCTAGGCTAAGGGTCAAATTGGGGCTGTAGCCGCCGGCCTACGCCAAAGTGACAGCAACCCCAGACCTGAGCTGCGTCTGTGACCTACACCACAGCTCATGGCAACATAGGATCGTTAACCCACTGAACGAGGCCAGGGATCGAACCCGCAACCTCATGGTTCCTAGTTGGATTCGTTTCCGCTGTGCCATGACGGGAACTCCTAATTACTTATTATTTTTTCTAATCTCCATAGTTCACTTTTCTTACAGAAAACAAGCATCTCCACTCGCTCCCTCTCATAGTGGAAAGATGATATGAAAAATTTGTTTTTAAAAGAAGTAATTGTGTGTTTTAGTTAGAATGAGATCTGTAGTTAGGCAAGATGATAATTCCTTTTTTTTTCTTTTTTTTTAAGAGCTGCAGGTGCGGCCTATGGAGGTTCCCAGGCTAGAGGTCAAATCAGAGCTACAGCTGCCGGCCTACGCCACAGCCACAGCAACGCCAGATCCAACAGATCCAAGCCGTGTCTGCGACCTACACCCACAGCTCATGGCAATACCAGATCCTTAACCCACTGAGCGGGGGCAGGGATGAAACCCGCATCCTCATGGACACTAGTTGGGTTCGTTTCCACTGAGCCACAAACAGGAACTCCGGTAATTCCGTTTTTATTTATTTTAGTTTAATCTCAAAAGGTAAACCTGGATTTCCTTTCAAGGGAAACAAGTCCATACAAATGTGGCGGGTAGGTTGGGTAGGTGGCTGGTGTTCTTATTTTATCACGTTGGACTTTGTCGTTAACGTTGAGACTTTAACCTGGCTATTTGCAGAGTAGCTGAGTTTTATTACCTGGGATGCCTCTTTAGTTTTTGGATCTTTCAGTGGATCATTCTGATGATTGAAGTGCCTCAGAAAAGAGTATGTTTTCACTATTAGGAACATTAGGTAGAGAGGGATTTAGGTAGGAAAAGCTTGTCTTAGTTTCCCTTCCCACTGCTGTCTATTTCTTCTTTCCTTCTCATTTGTTATGGTCTCATTGCTGGTGATTTTATATATTCCCTTGAAATTGTTTTGCTCATTAGTTCTTAACCCAAGGTGAGATGGAGTTGCATTTTCTTCCTCCTCTTTGCTTTCGTGCCGTGGGATGGGAGGAGCAGGTCCTTCAGCCTGGGACTACATGTTCAATCAAACTCTGGATTCATACTCACTTTAATAGCAGCCTTTCTTCTTCCCACTCAGATGAGTGAATCCCCTGCACTGAATAGGTGAAAACAACACTTGTACTGCCTTAACTATAAATTCCATCATGTGGCTAACGACTCTGGACAGTTGGAACAGACCTCTGGTTGGTGGATTGGGGGACTAGAAAGCATTTCCTTTTTAAAAATATTGGCAAAGCCATTTTTCCAGCATACGGGTATTGGGTACTCCAAAACTGTTTACCCTGAGACGTGGAAAGTGGTAGGGACTGTAGAAAAAGTGTTTGGGGAAACGCAGCTCTGCCCCCAAAGCCAAAAGGCCGACGCTTCTGTTTGCATTGCTATGGTAAAAGACTGCAAGGAGGGTCCCTGGGATGGGGATGGTTAAAGATGAAATGGTGATTCTTCAAGAAAGAAGGCTGAAGTTCCTGTCGTGGTGCAGTCAGTGGAAATGAATCCGACTAGGAACCATGAGATTGCGGGTTTCATCCCTCTCCTCGCTCAATGGGTTAAGGATCCAGTGTTAATGTGAGCTGTGGTGTTAGGTTGCAGACCGCGGCTCAGATCCTGCTTTGCTGTGGCTGTGGCATAGGCTGGCAGCTGTAGCTCCGGTTAGACCCCTAGCCTGGGAACTTCCATATGCCGCAGGTGCGGCCCTAAAAAGCAGAAAAGGAAGAAAAAAAAAGCTGATAATCAAAGGAGGGCACCAATTAAAAGGCAGCAACAGGAAACCTTTGGGAATCTGGTTGTCTTTTGTGTCGTATTTGATAGTAGGGGTTGGGAGAATAAAAATCCCCTGAAATATAACAGCAATTATGTCAAACCCCAAGCAGAGGGAAATATACCTAAATGTGTACATTTTAGGTGAGGTGGTATTAAGAACTAGTATTACAGGAATTTATGCTGTGGTGCAGTGATTTGAGAATCCAACTGTAGCTGCTTGGGTTACTGTGGAGATGCAGGTCTGATCCCAGGATCTGGTGTTGCTATAGCTGCGGCATAGTTTGCAGCTGTGGTTCGGATTCAGTCCCTGCCCTGGGAACTTACATATGCTACAGGTGCGGCCATAAAAACAACAAAAAACCTACTATTACAGGTTAAAACAACTACTAGGCAACTATAAGTTTCAAAAAGGACATTTATAGATGAAAATTACATGGGTAATTGTTGAATTTAGGGAATAAATATTGCACTGGAGAAGAAATATTTTTCTCAAAATATGAGATTTTTGGAAGATAAAACACCCAAAACTGAATTAAACCACAGATTGTATTAGTAGGAGCTTGGTTCCCTCTAAGGATTCGCCGTGTTTAAATATGGAGGACTGATTCTTGGTACGACAAGAGAATAAATGATTTGTGTAGAATTATCAGAATATGAGATGGCATTTTTATTTATCATGTGTTTATAAATGAATAATTTGTGCTTGTGTTTCTGTTTCACACCGTCTTGGGACGCTGAACATTTGGTTTGTGGAATGAAAACCACCAGGAGTGGTTCCTTTGCCTTATTCCCAAAAGCAGGACAGGGAACAGGAAAGCTTATATGCCCTATAGTATTTAAAACTGTCTTAAAACTTTGAGACACCGTCTGTTATTTCTTACTCAGAATCCCTTGATGCCTTTTAATGGTCTCTGATGATTGCTTCTGCATGCTTATAGTGTTGGTTTATGAAGAAATACACTAGGAATTTTTAATCTGAATGACTGAGGGATTTGGGCTTCTCCTCAGCAGCAACTTGCCCTGGGATCTCTTCACCACACTGTTTAGGGAAAAGGAACAGGACATTCACATCTTATTAATCCAGCTGTGTTTGTTACTTGGTTTTTGTTCCCTTTTCCCATTTGAAAGTGCTCTCCACCTCTGATTAACATGGATGTGTTTTTTCTCACCTTCACAATTAGGATCAGTTGTGTGGCCGGGATCCCACTCTCACTGATGAGCTGCTGAACATCCTCACGGAGCTCACTCAGCTCAGCAAGACCACCAACGCTAAAGTGGCGCTCCGCGCACGCCAGGTGAGGACTCGGCTTGGTTATCTGGAGGGAGGAGTGGTGGTGCTAGATTGGCAGTCCTGGGCCAAGTGAGCTCTTGTTCCATCACCTTCCATAGTTCAAGTGTATGTCCCATGGCCCTCAAAACAAACACTCTCATGTGGTTATGTTTTTTTTAAAGAGAAAGGAAAAGATAAACGTTGAATTTCTGTAAAATAAATAGGAACCCTCTCCCCATTACAAAATTTGTGTTATCATTCCCTACCCTTCGTGGTAAACCAGTGCCATGTGGAGGAAAGGAAATTCAGGGAAGGCAACGGATTTAATATTTCTTACTTCCCAAAGGGGCTTTAGAAGCTGGTGGAAACTTTTAAGCGTACAGGGAAAAAACGAAGTCGGAAAGCACAAAGATAATGAAATGAATCTTGGGAGCTAGCAATCAGCCCAACCCCAGAGCAGTCCAACCCCATAGTCTTCGTTTCCATTCCAAAAGGTTTCAGCAGGGAAGCCAAGGGTTGGTGCTCCCTTTGTGCTCTGGCGCCCAGGCACAAGGAATCAGCATTTGAAGCTGTTCAGTGACCTTCTGCTTTCTCGACAATTGTATCCATGTCACTGCGTTGCTCAAAGTTACTGAACCTCTCAGTGACCTGCTGAGGGTATTCAGATCCTACCACGTCCCTGTTTGTTTGTGATACCCTCTCCTGCCCCTTGCATGGCACTGGTGTTCCAATGTGACGCCTCCTCCTTGGTACTGAGGACCTGGGGCCGTCAGAGCAGCTTTTCCTAGTCTTTCTACCTCAGAGTTGCAAAACGCTAGCTCTGGTGCACCCACCTTCCCTGCAGCTGCTCCCTGCCAGACCCGATTCCCAATTAACAGCTAGTCATGCAGTCCTCAGGACTAGCAGCTTTGCAGTGGTAAATCACATGCACTGATGGAACTTGATTGAAGCTGTTTTCTCTCCTCCCCGCTTCCCCGCCCATCTCCCATGGGAAATTGCTCACAACACAAATCATGGTGAGAGTCAACTGAGATGCCGTATTTGGTGGCATTGGCTTTATGTTACAGGCCCTAGAAGTTGTTTTACTTGGTCTCTGTTTTATCTTTGATGCCTGCACTTACAGATTTATATTTATTGCTTTTGTATCAGAGCTGCCTAATAGGAGCCTAGAATAATCACTCCCTCAGGAACTTATGCCTCTTATTTTGCTTGCACTCTAGGTTCTTATTGCCTCCCATTTGCCATCATATGAACTTCGCCATAACCAAGTAGAGTCTATCTTCCTATCAGCTATTGACATGTATGGACATCAGTTTTGCATTGAGAACCTGCAGGTACACAGTATAGCCCTTTTCTACCACTCTCCTCTTGTCCCCTTTACTCCCAAGCTGAGTTTAATTAAGTAATCAATCAATCAATTTTGATTTTCTGTGTAATGAAGTTTCCGTACCTTGACTTTCTAAAATGATTTATGTTTATATATTTTTCTTATAAAAATGCTGTTAGGATTGTGGTTTAGCTTAGAAATCAAATTGGCCTGCCTTGATAGAAGTGTCCTGGGAGTTCCCATCGTGGCTCAGTGGTTAACGAATCCTCCTAGGAACCATGAGGTTGCGGGTTCAATCCCTGGCCTTGCTCAGTGGGTTAAGGATCCGGTGTTGCCGTGAGCTGTGGTGTAGGTTGCAGACGCGGCTCGAATGCCGCGTTGCTGTGGCTGTGGCGAAGGCCAGCAGCTACAGCTCCTATTAGACCCCTAGCCTGGGAACCTCCATATGCCGTGGGTGCAGCTCTAGATAAAAAGGCAAAGACAAAAAAAAAAGAAAAGTGTCCTACTGCAGCCTTCATCTCTTAGACTTTTATCTAGGTGTTCTTGAACAGAATCAAGCGGTAGCTCTGGGTGATTTCTTTCTCTTCTGTTTTTTTTCTTTTTTTTTGCTTTTTAGGGTCGCACCCGCAGCATATGGAGGTTCCCAGGCTAGGAGTCCAATAGGAGCTTCAGCTTCTGGCCTACACCACACCAACACCAGATCCGAGCCACGTCTGTGACCTACCCCACAGCTCACAGCAAGGCCAGGGATCGAACCTGAAAGGTCATGGTTCCTAGTTGGATTCTTTAACGGCTGTGCCATGACGGGAACTCCTCTGGTTGATTTCTGATACTTGAATCAGACAGACAAAAACTGTCTACAGATAAAACTACTTAAATAATCATCTAATTTTATTGTAATGCTTACTACTATGCTTTATACAGAGCCAATGCTGTAAAGGGATATTGACTAATTTTACTACCGATGCACAGAACCTTGACTATTATTTTTTAAGCAGTATCATTTTGTCAGGAATGACTTTGTTTTTCTACATGGAAATAAGGATGGTATTATTATATCCAGCCAAGGGAACCTTCAGGCTTTCTCTCAGATTTCCTCCTGGGCAACCCAGAGAAAGAGGAAGGATGTTTTTGTTTATTCGATTCATTGTTGAAATAGAGGGTTCAAATCTATGGTGGAATATTGAGACAGTATTTTAAGAGTTAAGAACAGATGTATGTCAGAAAGGATAATAATAGCCATAAACACTTGATTTGGCATATAATTAATGTCCTGTTAATGCATTATTCTAAGAATTTTACCTATATTAACTCTTCTAAAGCTCAACAACAGCCCTATGAGGGTAGGTATTATTTTGCCATTTGGTAACTGAGGAAGCTGAGGCAGAGAGAAGGTAAGTTCATACATGACATCCATAGACACAATCCTTAAGTTTCACTAAGTGCTTCAAATGCTAAATACTGTCCATTGGAATTGTTCTCTTTTGAGTGTAATGGCTTAAGCTTGTCCTTGTACCTTCCAGAAGCTCATCTTGTCCGAAACATCTATTTTCGATGTGCTACCAAACTTCTTCTATCACAGCAACCAGGTGGTGAGGATGGCAGCGCTGGAGGTGAGCTTTCACAGTCATGTGACCTTTTTTTTTTGGTTTCTGGCTAAGTCCTTCTATAGGCTTGGCTCTTGTTATCAGCCCTTTTTCTCTGGCTTCTTGGTTCTCTCGAGTCTTCTTTTCCTCTGAAATAAATGCTGAACTTTGGTCTTGCTTTTACTCAAGTGTTAACCACCAGTTTCTGGGCTCCAATCACAGGAAAATAGCTGCCAGCATTTTTCAATAGTCTCTATTTTCCAGCTATTTGAGTTCTCCCATTTCCTAGTGATTAGGATTCCCTGCAACACGATAAGTGAAAAAATATGTGGCTGATCAGAACAGGGCCATTTTGTGATTTGGGCCAAATAAAATGGATTTTAGTCGTATTCTGAATTGTCAGGCAGTTCTTATGAACTATTTCAGCGTGAGAGAGAACGTAATAACATTTAATGCACAACGTTGTAGGTGCTTTACTTTATTTTTCCCATTTAATCGTACTTCACGAAGTAGAAGAGAGACGCTGAGAGGTTAAGTGACTTAATCCAAACTCGTGTGGATAAGTGGAGGAGTTTGCATTGGAACCCAGGTCCATCTACCCAAAGACGTTTCTCTTTCCGCTATAGCACACTACTTCATTAAACACAAAAACTGCAGGCCCCAAATACTGCTCTAAAGTTGCCAAGGAGATGTGTTTGGAAGATGAGGAAAAGGAGGGTTGGGGAAGATTTTATGTAATATGACATCACTGCAGTCTTTTGCAAGCTCTTTTGGGTTACTTTTTATTCCTATTCTGTGGGTAGACTGCACTGTATCCTACTCAGTAAATGCCAAAATTTGAAAATATTTAAGTGTTTGCCAGTGCTCTCATGCCATTTAACGCAAAGACTCCTTATATACCTCCCCTGCTGATAGAGTCCCACATTCTTTCAAATTTTTATGTGTGTGGCAAATCGGCTACGAAGTGGGTGAGTCTGGACAGTTTTTCCTGAGACACAGCCCATTGCTGATCTTTAACTTTAAGTTAGTATATTTGAGATAGTGTATACCAAATTATGCCTTCCTGATTTTGCCTATGGTTTGGGGGATATAAACAATGTAAGCTTGATTTGGGGCAGTGGGAAAACAAAACAGAGATACAAGATAGTAGAAGAGTTAGACTGGGAGTGCCCGTTGTGGCTCAGCAGTTTAAGAACCTGACTAATATCCATGAGGAGGTGTAGATTGGATCCCTGGCCTCGCTCAGTGCAATAAGGATCTGACAACAAGCTGTGGTGTAAGTCGCAGGTGCAGCTTAGATCTGGTGTGGCTGTGGCATAGGCTGGCAACTGCAGCTCCGATTGGACCCCTAGCCTGGAAACTTCATATGCCATAGGTGCAGCCCTAAAAAGAAAAAAAAGAGAGAGAGAGACTGTACTTCAGTTGTTTCTGTCTTCTATCTTCACTCCTCAGGTGGCCCAGAATTAGCCCCTCTCATTTTTCTCGCTATTTGCTTTTATCCTCTGTTGAAGTCATTGTGCTTAGTGAGTTAATAGTCATAGTATTCTACATGTCTCTTTTGCTAATGGTCCAATCTTCTCTGGAGTTTAGGTTAGTGTGAAAGGTTTATAGCATACCTGGAGGTGTCCAGCAGAGAGACCAGCTAGTTTTGTTTCCATTTATAGTCAGGGGTATGGTTTTCAGACTCCAGCTTTATTAATTAAAGCCAGGCATGTATGTACGGGGCCTTGGCACTTCTGTCACCACAGACCACTTTCTTCTGCATCAGATACCTCTTTTCAGGATGGTCCTTTTCCTGGGCTGTCTCTTGGTTTCTGTTTTTAAAGTGTATTTAACTGAGAATTACTTTCTAACCAGGTGTATGTTCGAAGGGCTTATATTGCCTATGAACTTAACAGTGTACAACACCGCCAGCTTAAGGACAACACTTGCGTGGTGGAGTTCCAGTTTATGCTGCCCACATCTCATCCAAACAGGTAAGTTTGAGCTGGTATGTGCACCTGGGCCAACCACAGCCCTTGTCAGGAGAGCTAAGTGGGGTGTAATACGTACAGCCAGTCTATGAGGGGCTTTTAGCTAAAAATGTGGAGCAGACAATGAACATATTTAAAACATGAGAGAAGAGGCTTTAGTGTCCACTTTAAAAAAAATTTTTTTTGGGTCTTTGACCTAGAGAGGTAAGTATGGTCTAGCTAACATTGAAGTTTAGGATTACTCCATTCATTTTTGCTTATATTCTGTCACTGAAGAACCATAGTTCTTTTCCCTCCTTTTTAAGTTAGAATTTGCTAGCATTTTACTTGCTGGAACTTTGCCAGAAAATCTTTTTTTTTTTTTTTTGCAGTTTAAATCAACAGAATGTAAAAATATTTTGGGTGGAATGCTTTTTTCTTCTGTTTGTTTGCTGTGGGTTAAGGTTATACCTGAGCCAGCTTCATCATCTCCCTAAAAACAGACACGTGAATTTAGCAGTTGAGACTCTGTTTTTAAAGATCATACTTCAGAAAGCAAACTTACAGTCAAGTAAATTACTTAATTAAGGCATGCTAATTCCATTAATTTTTCCGTCTGAAGCCCGTTAAAAAATGAAGTGTATATATGTAAATTTGTTTACAATTCCAACAAGGAAGTATTGCTGTGGTTTTTAAGGTGAAAATACTTTGTTACTCTCATCTATTTTTAAAATATTCAGAGGCAGTGAAGACCTAGGAATTTCACCCACACGTATGTTCATCTCCTCCAGTATTTTTATTCTTTTCAGTAATACCACAGGAAATATAAATAACCCCAGCCAATCTTAAGCTGCCCCCCCTTCCTTTCTTCTTTATGGCCTTTGGTTCTTCACTTTGTATTACAAAGTACCATGTCTTTGGGGATCCTTAGTTATAGACAACAGAAATGGTTTTGTTCTGAATTGCCACTTCACCCAAAGCAATAGAAACTCTTTCTAGAGACAAAGAAGTGTGTGCTGAGACTTTCGGCCACTGGATGCCACTGTTGATCCAGCAGAGGTCAGCAGACAGTGGCGGCCTCTTCAGAAAAAGTACTTCTTTGTCTCAGAAGGACCTTTTCACTTCTCTACCTCGAAAATACCTTATGGCTGGCAGAGAAAAGCATATATCCTTGATTTAGAAAGCATCTCTTGGTACATTTCTGCCTCCCTGGATTTCAGAATCTCATTTCCTAGAAACGAATGGTTGTCCTTCAGCAAGCGGCAAGGTACTCATGGCACACATGGGCTCGGCACTCGGGCTTCTTTCTTTTCCCGCATTCCTTGAATAATTGTGGAGAACTACATGCTATACTTACTGCTCTTTGTAATTCTCAGGACATTCTCTTTTTCTTCCTGCTTTCCACTACCTCTTCCCTCTGGGCGGTGATTTGTAGTCTGGCTCAGAGCCGCTTCTGATTTCCCTCCCTCCTCATTGTTCCCCTTGTCTTTCCAAATTGCTCTCCTCGTCCCACTTTTTTTATTTGAGGCTATGTGCCCAGTTTGGTGAGGGAAAGTCGATTGGAAAATGAGAGAAATGCTTCTTCACTATTTCTGAAGAAATCGTATTCACCTTTCCACCTCAAGGCTCTGAATCTCGGTTATTGCTGATATGGTTGCAAAACTTGTATCCCTGTCCTTCTCGACATCTGAGGTGCACACGTACAAAGACCAGTCCTGAATAGAGCTGTAATCTTTTCATCTTTTTAAGTTCTTCTTTGGTTGTCTGTGTATGGAATTATAAACTGCTGGGTGATTATTATTATCATTATCATTATTATCAGTGTGGATATAAAGGTGAAGACAGATCAAATAAAGGAAGATAAAATAATCTTTGTGAAAGCCAGAAAAAAAATGTTAAAATTGCTTTTTCTTTTTTTCCGGGCTGAGCCTGCAGCATCCAGGGATCGATTGTACACAATGGCAGTGACAACACCAGATCCTTAATCACTCTGCCACCGGAGAACTCCTAAAATTGCTTTAATGTTGGAGTTCTTGTTGGGGCGCAGTGGGAACGAATCCGACTAGGAATCATTAGGTTGCAGGTTCAATCCCTGGCCTCGCTCAGTGGGTTTTAGGATCTGGTGTTGCCATGAGCTGTGGTGTAGGTCACAGATGCGGCTCGGATCTGGCGTTGCTGTGTCTGTGGTATAAGCTGGCAGCTACAGCTCTGATTAGAACCCTAGCCTGGGAACTTCCATATGCATGTGCGGCCCTAAAAAAAAAAAAATTGCTTTAATGCTTATTTAGATCTAAAGTCCTTTTGGGAGTTCTCATCATGGCTCAGTGGTTAACGAATCCAACTAGGAACCACGAGGTTGTGGGTTTGATCCCTGGCCTTGCTCAGTGGGTTAAGGATCCGGCGTTGTCGTGAGCTGTGGTTTAGGCTGCAGGCGCGGCTCGGATCCTGCCTTGCTGTGGCTGTGACATAAGCTGGTGGCTACAGCTCCAATTAGATCCTTAGCCTGGGAACCTCCATATGCCATGAGTGAGGCCCTAGAAAAGGCAAAAAGACCAAAAAAAAAAAAAAAGTCCTTTTGTTAGTTTAGGAATATAAATAAAATATATCATCAGATTTAATTACAGAATGCTATATTAAATTTTAGTGCAGAGTTTATTTGGTTATTATAGATTTGCTACTTTAGTCTCATAAAAATTTTTTTAACAAATGTTTTTATTACAATTTGGAGTTATAACCTTATTCTGACACCAACTGGTGCACTGCACTTCAGTTTTGACACTACCTAGAGTTAGATCACATGCCACAAGTTAAGGGCTCAGTTCTTCTGAAACTGCCCCTATTTCAGATGTGGCCAAAAGTGGGCTTCCCAGGCCACCCACACTTCTGACCAACTAGCTGCGAATTTGGGGATTCCCGTGATCCCCTCAGGTTCAGTCATTCACTAGAGTAACTTAATAGAATTCAGAAAAGCACTATGCTTAGATCACAGTTTTATTATAAAAGATACACAGCAGGACCAGTCAAAGGAAGAGATACATACAGTAAGGTCTGAGTGGGTCTTGAACATACAGTGTTCCTGTTCTTTCCCTTTGGAATCAGGGACTTTATCGGTAGGATAACTACCAGCATGGCAATGTGCTCACCAACTAAGAAGTTCCATCGAACTTCAGTGTCCAGAGTTTTTATCAGGGTTTTGTTACAGTGGCATGATTGATTGAATCCTAGGCCACGTGAGTACTCACTCTCCAGCTCCTTTCCCCTCCCCACAGGTCCTGCTGACCCTTTTTTGCATGGTTGGCCTTTCTAATGAGTAGCCCCTGTCCTAAGTTATTTCATCTCTTAGCATAATTTCAGGTGTGAGCCAAGGGGCTCATGAGTAATAAAGGCACTTCTTTTCTTGAGAAATTTAAAGGATTTAAAGTCTCTCTCCCAGGAACCAGGGACAAAGCCCTGATTATTATATCATGGGCCTGCACACCTTACAAAAGAAATCTAGGGTATCTGAAATTCCCTGGTGGCCATGGGTTAAAGATCTGATGTCACTGCTACAGCCTGGGTTCTGTCACTGGCCCAGGAACTTCTGCATGCCATGGGTTCAGTCCAAAAAAAAAAAAAAGGTATTCTAGGATATCTTAGTTTTAGTTAGTTTTTTTTTTTGTTTTGTTTTTATTTTGTTTTGTTTTGCTCATTAGGGTCGCAGCGGTGGCATATGGAGGTTTCTAGGCCAGGGGTCGAATCCAAGCTACAGCTGCTGGCCTACACTAGGATCCAGCAACGCAGGATCCAAGCCGCGTCTGCCACCTACACCACAGCTCACAGCAATGCCAGATCCTTAACCCACCGAGTGAGACCAGGTATCAAACCCACAACCTCGTGATTCCTAGTCAGATTTGTTTCTGCAGCACCACAACAGGAACTCCAGTTTTAGCTAGTTTGGAGCCAAGTTCCGACATTTTTTTTAACTTCAGTACTTTCATTCTTTTCCATTCCTACTGTTTAGAACAAGCAGGAAATAAGCATTATTGTTTCTAATTCTAGAGAAATAAATTACAGGAGACTATCTACCAGTTTTCATTCCACTCCCAGACTTTTAAGGCTCAAGGACACAATTATGTCCACTACCCTCTAGATTAATGATTCTCAGAATTATCTGCAAGGTATTTTAAAAATGCACATATTGGGTTCCTAACTCACAAGATTCTGATTGATTTTGAACCAGAGTCCAGGGGACCACTTTTTGAAGAAGGTTTTCTGGTAATTCTGATGAACATCTACAGTTGAGAATCATTACTACTGTCCAAGAGAAGTATAATCCAAGCCACGTGTGTAATTTTAACTGTCTTATTGGCTGCATTTAATAAGAAATAGATAAAATTACTTTTAATAACATTTTAACCCCTTTTATCCAAAATAGAATTTTAATATATAATAGTTATTCCTGAGATACTTTCCATTCTTAAATTCTTTGAAATTTAGAGTGCATGCTATACTTACAACATGTCTAATACAGGCTAGCCATATTTCCAGCACTTCCTAGCACTATAGACAGCTCAACTGTAGGCCAAAAATTAATTAGTACAATCACACTGAGTTCTCTTTGTTTTATATTAATGGTAGTGCCCCAGGAGAGAGTTTTTTTTTTTTGCAAATTCGTATGTTACTTAGTCTTAGTGGTTACAGAAATTGTCCACACCTGATATTATAGACATACTACAATATTTTATGCATGCTGTAAAAATTATTCAGTGAGAACAAAGAATAGGCATACAAATATACATGTTTTACTTACCCAGTGCAAAACAGAATTTTGTAATATTTTCCCAATTGGGGATGACCAACCAAAAATGTGGAGAAAATGGGGAGAAAGCACATACATTCTTTAACCAGTTTTTGGCGTTTTTCTTTCCTGGTACATAGTCTTCCCATTCCTAGCCAGACATTCATTTGAAGTAGACTAAACTTGCCTAGCAAGTCCTTAGGAGTATCTTTCTAAGCTCAATTATCAAAGCAAGACTACAGTCTCTGTTACTGCAGTTTATTTTTGACTAGTGACCTAGCCTCTTCCCCACCATAGGTTGGGGTGAAACATGGCTCTCTGTCTGCAAACTGACAACAGCAGGGTTTTTTTTTTTTTTTCAGGAAAATGCCTTAGGTGCCATTTGGATTGAAGACCATGTCCCATTTGCACGTGTTTTGATTTTTAGAGAAGTAGGCAAAACACAAGCAATTGAGAAGGGAGAAGACTTTTTTTTCTTTTTTTGTCATATTTGGGTACTTAGCATGTGGCCAACATGTTTGGTGCCTTTTTGTTTCTGTTTTTTAGATTCATTGTGGGGCTTTGTATAGTTTGACATTTTAAAAAAGAATTTTTTTATTATAGTTGATTTACAATGTTCTGTCAGTTTTTGCTGTACAGCAGAGAGGACCCAGCCATAAACACACACACACACACACACACACACACACACACACACACACACACACACACACATATTTATATATATTCTTTTTCTGATCTTCCATCTTGTTCCATCACAAGTGACTGGATATAGTTCCCTGTGCTGTATAGCAGAACCTCATTGCTTATCCACTCCAAATGCAGTAGTTTGCATCTACTCACCCCATACTCCCAGTCCATCCCACTTCCACCCCTCGTCAGCTACAAGTCTGTTCTCCATAGCTTGACATTTTTTTATACTTAAAATTATTTTTATTTTGTTGTGGGAAGAACATTTAGCATGAAATCTACCTTCTTAACAATTTTTTACGTGTATAATATATTATAGTTCAATTTAAGTACAAGACTTTCCCAGCATATTTCTTGCTAGGTAGGCTTCGACCAAGGTATGTTATCTTCCTCTTGATCTTCTATGCAAGACTTCCAAATTTTTTCTGGGAACTGTAGTTGCAACTTATTTGGCATCCTCATGTCTTATTTACCAGAGGATCCAGTTACTAGATCTTCATTAAGGGAAGCTTCTGGTGTAGATAGTGCCCTTTTCTTCTTAAATTTCCTTCACTTGAATAGCATCTGCAGAGAATTTCCTGATTTAAGCATAGTAGAAAACATATATATATATATATATATATGAGACTCCTGTGTAGCAATTTTGTGTGTACTTTTTCCCTTCTTTATCTTCTTAGCATTTGAAGACTATGTCCTGTTATATGTGAGATATTTTTGAGGGGAGGGGATTTTTGCTGTCATTTTTTAAAGGTGTCTTGTAGCCAGTTACCAGTTGTCCTTAGAGGAGAAATGAGTTTCTTCAGTCATTTTCTTGGTACAGGAGCAGTCAGAACAGCTGGTCTGTACTAAGAGAACATTTGTTATCATCCAGACTTTTTAGAACTTAATTTTTTTGTCTAAGGTTCCATCAGGCCAGCTCTTCGGTAAGTTCAACCAGTATTTTACAGGGATTAATACTGGAGCTCAGACTGTTATCATTCAGCATTCCTTTTTCTCTGTTTTCTCTGTCTTCGTCCAGTGAGGCTCAAGGTTTAGAGCCTAAGGGTGTGTGTGTGTGTGTGTGTGTGTCTTTTTTCTCATTCTGAAACCCTAGTTTATCACTCACTGGTGCTGGCGATGGAAAACCTTGTTACACTAAAGCATCATCCTGAATATATTTTTGACGATTCATCAAATCATTTGACATTCATGATTTTACTTAGCTTTGGACATGTTAATTCAAAATCATCTGGAAACAAATTCTTTAGTCAGCCTATGTATTTGATCTTCTAAAATATAGCTATATTTATACAAACATATGTAAAGTATATTATCCCATAGACTCTGTGGCTGTGCTTATGGCTGTGCATATTATGACAGTCTGGGAATATGAAATTTAAAACTCCAAATGATTTTCATAAGTCATACACATGAGTGAGCATAGTTCCTTTTTAAATTTTTTAAATCTGTGATTCAAATAAGAAACATCAAAATGGATGCAGGAGATGGACGTATACTTTAGTGTATTTGTATATTTCTGTACATATATGATGGGTGAGGACCTGTTGGTGTTTATTTCCACCTATTTCTTAGATGGAAATCCATGTTTTAGTTGCACTGCACTTTCTCTGCTCTTTGCTCCTTGTGAAATCGGCCTTCACGTTATGTTTTAATTCAAGCACTGTCCTTTTCTCCTGTCTCATATTGAGAAGAGGTCGGCTGTGTTGTCTCCTGATGGCACATGTCTTAGTCATGACTGAGTTTAGGCTGCGTGGCAGCTTCAGTGTTTAGCTGTCAGTGGGTGGCCTCTGGACCTTCTTTTTATGAAGAAGGCTATAAAGAGGTTTAGAAATCTGGAGCCTTCCGTATGGCTAATCAGTAGACCATTGCCATTCTTGAGAATTCAGATAATCTTTGACACTAAGAGATTAGATCCATCTTTGGCTTGTACCGAGACACTCAAAAGTCATCTGGCTTTGTAGCGTATTTTAGCCGGGGGAAACGCTTGGTTGTAGTTAGCAGGCCAGAATGAGCTATAAATACATAAAATCCTACGGTGCCTGCCTCCTTCATTCAGGGTAGTCTGCTGATGAGATGTAAGCATCTGGCAGAGGAGAAGATTCTCAGCAGGTTTAAGTGCTTACCAAAGTGCTTTCCTGTCTCCACAGCTCCGCTTCTGGTCTCCGCTGTGTTATTTTGGCACTCTAGACTTAGGAGATTGGAGAGTCGAGTTTAAAACTCTCAATATATCATTAGAGTAGTCCAAGGTCCCTTCTTGTCACGGAAGACTAGCTGATTCCAAGGGGAAAGAAAAGCAGAATCCAGGGCACCTGTAAATCCCTGTAGTTTTGTGCTGTGGATTTGGAGCTAATTATACAGCAGACAATAGTAGTATGCTTGTAGCTCTGTTGGCATACTCATTTCAAAGAAGAGCAGACAGGGAAAGAAGGGGCTCTGAAGGGGCTGCAAATGAATGAAGCGATGATCATTTCATCATGAAACAAAAGCTTTGCAGTGGAGTCAGGGCATCTGCACTGCAAGGAGATGTGGTGGGGGAACTGCCAACGGAAATACATGGTTCAGATGTGTTTTCCAGCTCTCAATTTGGATTCTCCTGCAGAAACATAGTCACACAAGGAGACCACCACTGGTCACAGCCAGTCAAATTGCTCTTTCTCCTATGGTACTGCTGTTAGTGACTGCTAGTAGGTTATTCAGCTGACCTCTTCTGATTGTGCTTTGCTGCCTGATTTCAAAGGATTTGCCCTATCCTGGCTCTCAGTCACAGCTTGATGTAACTACTGCTTGTTTGCATGCATCCCCATCATTTTCATATAGGGTCTTTTTTTTTTTTTCCCAAGTTAGAAGGCAAAAGAATCGGGAGCATTTTTATATGATAAGAGATTTATGTAGGGCCAGCTAGAATCAAGCAAAATGAAATTCAGCTGAAAGGGATGGTAAAAGGCTCAGAGAACTTGTTCTTGCCAGAGAAGTCAGTGTTCCTTAAATAAAGAGGGTTCAGCCAGCAGGCAGCAACCCTGACTTTGCATTCATATTGAAGCAGGCTCTCCAGCCATTCCAGGCAGGCAGATCAATAAAATCAGAGGTGACTTAATGCCGAGGCCCTCAGAATTCAAAGGATTTCTCTTGTCCTTCTTTAAATGTAGTATATATTGATGCGGAATGCTAGCCTTGGGAGCTGAGATGAGAAAAATGCCAGGTCTAGATTCTGGTATATGATACCATATTGAGCAGTGTCCTTGGAAAGCATCCCCTTTGGCTTCTCAGTTCTCACATCTGTAAAATGGAGCTAACCTACTGGAAGGAAAATGATTCTAATATTTTTTAAAACATTGTGAATAAAGATTCATCATAAGTGCTTGGAAGAGCCTAAACAAATATCTCTTAAGTGAATTTATACCCCTTTTATGTATTTGAAAATGCAGTCAATTGCCTTATCAGAGATTGAGCAGTTGGGTTATTTTTTGCATGATGAATATGCAGTGAAATGTGGTAATTTTATTTTTAGCTATATAAGTGGAATATTTGTTTCATATACAATCTCTGCCTTGGTTGTTTATTTTTGTGCAGACCACAGATCGAGGTTTCTGGTGTATCACAGTAGTGTGCAGTATGCCACCTTGGTCATTTTCTCAAATTGATCAACTAGCCCCTGTATAGAGTAACAAAATATATACATGATTATTATGGACATGGCTAAGTATTTCCTAGTAGAGAATTTGGCCTTCCTTGTCTGGTCATCTGCCCCACAGTCCCACAGATTCTAATTCTACCAAGAGGATAAGCTTGCCTCTTATGTGGTTGATTTGAGGCTAGTCCTTTAAAAACTGGAGATGTTGGGAGTTTTTATTTTTACCCGATACTGTGTAGTTGGTGCAGGATTCCTATAACAAAGCAGCAGGGGGCTCCCTGTGAGAGCTGGAGGGTTGCTGATGGAGAAGGGCTGGCTTTTTGTTGGCGATGTTCTTTTCAGGTCAAGCCCTTTTCTACTGAAACTTGGCCCTCATCCTCTAAAGATTCCCTAAGGGATTAGAGTGTAGCCACAGAAGCAGTGAGACCATTTTATTAGTGTAAGAAGTTGGTTAACAGCTGAGAGAGATTATATTGTTTTCCAAATTCCAGAAACCTGGATGGCTGGAGCTTAGGGTTGCTTTGATTGTAGGGTTCTTCTCCCTGAACTGAGGTTCATAGTTTGGAGACTGCACAGGCAGCCCTGTTCTTTAGAATCTTTTAGAGAGAGTTCCCTGGTGGCCTAGTGGTTAGGACTTGGTGCTTTTTCTGCTGCAGCTGGGTTCAGTCCTTGCTCTGGGAGCTGAGATCCCACGTCAAGCTGCTGCATGCTGAGGCAAAAAACAAACAACGCACTCTTTAGAATCCTTTATATCTCAAAAGGAAGACTTTCCTATATTCTCATTAGCATTTACTATTAGTTTTTTGCTTCTGCTCAAGAACCTGTGCATACTTTTTGTTTGTTAATGAGGGCCAAGTGCATTGTAACTAAGGATCTCTTATAAAATGAAACCCATTCCCCTGATGCTCAAAGCTTCCAAACAGTAAAGGGGCAGGTTTTTTGCACTCAGAGGTTGCTCTTGCTGCCTTATGAATTCACTGTGATACAGGTTTGATGCAGAGAGCATTGCTACTCACAAATCACACGAGGTATACAGTTTGTGTGCAGTGATATGTCACAGCCCTTTATTTATATGGCCAGCTCAGTCTATTCTGCTCCTTTCACTGCCGTGGAAAGTGCATCATTTTCCTCCCTCTCTCCTCCTTCCCACATATCATCAGCACCACCCACTATGTTCTGCCCATTAAGCCCTCTGTGTGCCAGAAAACCCCAACAATGATTAAGTGCTGATAAAAGAATGTTAGAAGGTTAAGATATCAACCAATCAACCCCCTTACAGGACTTCTAAATTGTGGGTGTTTTCTCTTTTAACATTGAAAATAAGAGGTTTTATTTGTTTTTTTCCAATCGAGGAAATGGCTGACTGTCAAATTAAAGAGAAAAAAAAAAAAAAACACATTGGTGGCAAAGACCAAAGAGAATGCAGGAGACTTGCTGCTTTGTAGTTTCCACTCCTAGTCTTTCTTTCACAATTTGGAAACATTGTTTATCAGAAAGTTCTAGGGCTAGCCAAATTTAGGTAAGGTTTTATTTATGGAAGACCTAGAGTTTTTAAGCTTATAACAATTTTAAAAAGTCATTATCACCCTAAATTCACTTAATTTTTAAAAAATTTTAATTTTTAACAATTTATACCACTCACGTCATAGATTCATTAATCATCACATTCCTGCATGATTTTCAGTTCTCTGAAGCTCCTATAGCAGAAAGTACCCTCCTGTCCTACCCCACCCCCACCCCAGCCCAGGCGACTTAGGGTTAAAGAGAATTGGAAAAGTAGCTGGGAACCCACATTCCTGCTTCTTTTCTTTAAAGGAAAGTTTGTAGGTTCATTACATGTCCTGGAAAAGCAATTAAGGTAGGAAAGGCTGTGGAATCAACTTCTCTGATCTCCTTATTGCATTTTCAGTAAAATAGGAACCAGTAAGAAGATTCTCTAAGAATCTTGTCAAGACTTATATTTCATGTCGACGCATAAGATAATATACCATATCGTATAGCTTGTTAATTTTCATGAGCCTGTGTTTTATCCTTACTCTGCATTATTTTTTTGTAATAGAGCTATAAAAAAAAAATCCATGGTAAATGCATTTTCATCCACAGCTGCTGTGGGGAGGTAGGTCAGGAGGCAGCCTCTTTGGAGGCACCTGGGGGTTGGAGGGTAATGAGCACTTAATTACGTCTGCTGAATGCCAGAGCTGCCAAATGGGGGCTCCTCACGACTGGTCTGTATCTGCTCTGACAATTCTTTTATTATGGCTTTCACTAACCTATCAGTAACTAACTGTGGTTGTTTAATTACAGAGGGAACATCCCCACGCTAAACAGGTACCGTACATTTAGTTGTTTGTTTTTTTTTCCCAATTAAAACCACTTTTTTTTTTCCTGTAACTTAGTGAAATCAGGGAAAAAATAACTACACCTGATAAGATGTTACATTAGCTTCTGTTAGGGAGTCCTGAGCTCCCTTTTGGACATTCTAAATTATTGTTTCAGCTTGGAAAACATGTCTTCAGCTTTTCTTCAGCCATTCAAAAAGCAATTGAAAAACCTCATATGGAACAGCTCCCATCCAGCTGTATATGATCAGGGAATCATCTGCCTGATGTTCAGCTTTGCTGTAAACATCTTCTTTTGCTAAGTTCTCTGTGTCTTTTTGGCTTTCAGAGGAGAAACTCCTACGGTTACTCCAACCCTGGCAAATTGTTGATAATTTTATTTCAATTTATAGTTTCTCTAATTTGCTTCTTCTGTTAGAGGAATGCAAATGCAGAAATAGCTGATCTCATGTTTTTATCCATTTGTTAGCTGTTTTTTTTAAGTGTCGAAGAGGTATGATGAATGATTTTGCAAGTCAAGTTTTATTTCAGACCTTTAATAAGATTAACATTGGAAAAGTATATATGAAGTTTTGATGTGTGAAGATATTTCCAGACAATGTAACACAAGTGATGTTTTAGTATATTGAGTTTCTTCTGCTCCTGAGCCAAGCTAGGCAACACAATGCAAGTTTGAGAGGATAGCCCAATTCTGATTGGAATCCACAAAATGCTAAAGCCATGACAAGTTAGTGCTGACGTCTTTGTAAATGACCGTTTGTACATTGAGATATTTATAGACTTATGTTTATTTTGTCCTGCTCCCTTTAAATATTAAGTAATCACAACTGGTTCTAGCTTTTAGCATCCAGTTTGGATGGGGAGAGCAAAGGGAGTACTTTTGTTTGGTCCTCTACTCTGCTCTTGGAGAGTGGGCTTGCTTCTTTCCTGCCTGCCTTTAGCTGTCCTGGCTCAAGAGCGTAGTAGTTCAGTTGGGAGGGCGGAGGGTACTGAAATGTGGATATTTCCCATGGGGTTCAGTTGAGTGAAAAAGATTCCTAACTCCATGTTTGCCACAAACATAGCCTGTTAGCTTATTCAGAGGGAGTTCCCTTTAAGGGTTACCTGGATTACCTTTCCTGTCTAATGCCAGGCAAATAGAAAAGATACAGTGCCTCACAAACTTGCTCCTTTACTAAATATACTTGGTGATCCTAGAAAAGGGGATGATAGCATTTCTGAGTTCATACAACTCCGAATCCCAGTTTCTAGTGAGCACCACTGACGTGTGTTCTAGTGACTTGCTTGACCTGTGTTTCGTTTGTCTGTTTCGTTCATGGCGTTGATGGTTTCCTCTCCCAATCTACCTTTCTAGTCCCTGGTACTATCAAAAGATGAAGTACTTTTTCATAGTCATCATTCACCAAAGGGATGAAAACCTGGAGTGTCTGTCTCTCTAGTCTGTGTGAGCAGCACGCCCATTCTGTAAAAAATTCCACTGCCTTTTATCATTACAATTTTCAGTAATTGAGTACAGAATGTACCCAGGTCTGTAAGCCTGCCTGCTGGCTCTCTCCCCCCCGACCCCCTGCAGCGCTGCTTCAAGGAGAGTTTTGAGCAGCTCCCCAAAGCTCAGGTGCCATTGTCTGGCTCCGAACTTACTTCAGATCAGTATGTCAGTAACGTGTCCGGCAAGTCCTGGAGGCATCCTTTAGCTCGGTCCTTCCTAACAGTCTGTCCGGATTGACTGGCCATTCACAGACACTTCTCAGTAGTACTTACCAGTACATACTGCTGAGGTGCATCAAGGAATATCCAGGTTCATTATGTTTTTAGATTGAACATATCAGTCCTTTTTGAGCATCTACATTTACACCTGTGTGTCATGCTTACACATACTTTGAGACCCATGGTCTGCCCTCTTGTATCTTGCTGGGATTAATTAAGAGCTTTTAATAAAGATCTGTTTACTTTGGTATAGAAGTCCTTAAATACAAAAAAGGAAATTTTGCAAAACTGTCTCTTTCAAAAAGGGAGAAGCTTTAATTCTTATAACTACTCTCCCCAGCAGCCCATTAAAGGAAAAAGCAAATGCTACAGTAAAGTTCCTTTTATAGACTGACTTGTTTCTTTATGATGAATCATGTTTTTTTATAATGATTTACTGGACCATTTCAATGAGTTGTACATGCATATCTCTATCTCTGAATACTCAACATATACTTAAAGCATTTTTTTTTCTCTAGGAATTGTAATATATTAAGTGTTGCCTAGTTACAGCTCAACTTGGCTTGCTTACATCCTGTCAAAAGAGGGAAGGTTTTAGGGAAGGGGAAGATGCAGGATGGTTTTTAACCCGTATGCGCTTGTCATTCATTAGACGTGTCATGACATCATGTATTAAAAACCGCCATGTTGTTCCTGACAGTCCTTAGATTTTTATTTGGAGAAATGTGGGAAATGGTAAAAAGTATTATTTGTGTGGAGGGGAAATTCAAATGCAGGGGTTAATGTGGATCTAGCAAGAAAGCCTTATCCATAGTGGGTAAATAAAAACCAAATCTGCTCTGCACCCTAGCCCTACTCCGTTTCCTCCCAGCGCCTTTTCCCTGTTGTTACTCTCCCAGTCCTTGCTCCTACCCTCCTTGTCTAATGCACTTGATTGAATTACCATTTAGAATGTCCTTCTCCTCCAACCTCAACCACTATGGCATGACTCATGTAGCTAGTGTCAGCGATGTGCTGTTGGACAACTCATTCACTCCACCGTGTCAGCGGATGGGCGGAATGGTCTCATTCCGGACTTTTGAAGATTTCGTCAGGTAAGGCACTATGGAACTGCGTCTGTACAAGGGGAGGCTTGGACGTTTCAGATTTCTGCCAAATGAGTAGAAGTCCCCAGATTAGCCAAGAGCCAGCTAAGGAGATGGAGCCCTGGCTGTATATGCACTCGGAGAGGTCTCTGTCCTTGCCTTTCCACCTCTCGTGCACACTCTGCAAGCCTCCACTTGTTATATGAGCCTGGTCAGAAAAAAAAGAAACAAAAACCATGTTTTCCTTAGTAGCTAACAGAAGAAGCTGTCTGCTCTGTGATGAGTGAAATGTCAGGAGAAATTAAACACAACACTAGAGTGAGCCCCACCAGAGACGATACATCTTTTGATTAAATGCATTCAGCATCTCTCTGTTGATGTATACTGATGCATTACCCTAGGGGGAGGGGTAATTACATTGGTCTGTCACTGCTCTCGTCCCAGGCTCTTTCTGTGACTTTAAGACCGATGATGACAGCAGCGCTCATATCTTACATATGGAAAAAACAAAACAAAAAGGCTTCAGATCATTCTTTTTTAAAAAGAAAAGATATGTATGGTTTATTAAAGTTTAAACAATCCATCCTCCTAATTTCTGCCGCTTGGTGAAATTTTGCATGTCACCTCTAACCGCTGGTGATTCTATTCAGTTGGCCATGGGGCACAGGGTAGGATAGACTCTTCTTTTAGACATAGCTGGCATTTCCTGCCATTTAGGTTTTCTGCCACTTGGGTTTTCATGGTGGGCGTTTCTCTGGTATTTTTCAGGATCTTTGATGAAGTGATGGGCTGCTTCTGTGATTCCCCACCCCAAAGCCCCACATTCCCCGAGGCAGGTCACACATCTCTGTACGATGAAGACAAGGTATAGTGTCCCCCTGGGGAGATGGCTTTGCTCCTTCTCATAGGGAAGAATTCATCTTTTTACCCTGCTTTATATTACTTAATTTTATATGTCTCATCAAAGTATTTTTGGAAGCAGGTGGAATATAAATTCTAACCTGTAAATAAAAACAACTGTATTAATCATGGAATCTGTGCTATAGAATGAGCCTGGCTATATCCATTACAGCTGACTCTGGGTCTCTGAGTGTAGTTTAAAAGCCTTGAGCTTCTGTTGCTTTAATCCTTACTCAGTGACGGCTTGCATATTTGCAGAGTGGTGCTGTCATAGTCTTCAGGGAACGGTGGACTTCAGATAGCAGGGAAAAAAATAGGCCTTTGTTTAAAACTTTGTCCTTTTATTAAATCCCTCTTTTCTCTTTTCATTCCTCAGTGAACAAAGCATCCTGTTTTTTTCCCTACCAGGATATTTTGCCATGTGGTTGGATACTTCCTTTGTTTGATAAATTGTTAGGAAATACACTATGTGAGAATACGTCCAGATGGCTTCTTTTTACTCCTTTTTCTTTACCTTCTGTGAAGGGCCTTGCACGTAGTTTCATTCCCATTTTATTGATGAAAAAGTTGAGACATAGTGCTCTTCAAGTTCATATCAGGTCAAGATATGAGGCCACCTCTAGCTAACACCATTGCTGCTTCAACTTTTAAAAGTTAAATGGCTTTATTTAATCCCTATTGTGGGTCTTGGGCAGTGGTTTCAATTTGCTTATTCACACCAGTGAGCAAAGCAAAGTGCCCTTTGGGTATCCCACCAAGTACTCTGACTTCTCTCTGCCTGCAACTTAGCCAGCCTCCTAATCTCCTTGTCGTGTGGCCTTGGGTTACAGGTCCCCAGGGATGAACCAATTCACATTCTGAATGTAGCTATCAAAACTGACTGTGATATCGAGGACGACAGGCTGGCAGCTATGTTCCGTGAGTTTACCCAGCAAAACGTAAGTCCTCAACTGGATGGAAACTGGTGATGGCCCCTCTCCTTCTGGCTGTGTCTCACATCCCTCCCTTTAGCAGTTGCTACTTAGAAGGCCCCTCACTGATAATGGCTATGTCTTTTTCATAGTTCTACCTATAGGTGTAAAATTCCAAAATGATTTAATAGTATAAAATACCTTTTTTTTAAACATGTAAGACTATTTATTAATTTATCTTTAAGTTTTATTGAGGTATAGTTAATTTACAAAGCTGTGATAATTTCTGCTGTTTAACAAAGTGACCCAGTCCTACATATACACATATCCATTATCTCTCAGATTCTTTTCCCACATAGGTTATCACAGAATACTGGCTAGAGTTCTCTCTGCTGTATAGCAGGTCCCTATTGGCCAATCATTCCATATACCTCAGGGTGCATATGCCAGTCCCAAAGCCCAAATCCATCCCTTCCACCCCCCACCCCCAAAAGTGCCTATCTTTTTATTATTTTACTTTTTTATTTTTTTGGCTTTTGTCATTTTTAGGGCCATACCTGCGGCCCTAAACTTCCCAGGCTAGGGGTCTAATCGTAGCTGTAGCTGCTGGCCTGTGCCACAGCCATAGCAACGCAGGATCCGAGCTGCGTCTGCAACCTACACCACAGCTCACGGCAACGCCAGATCCTTAACCCGCAACCTCATGGTTCTTAGTCGGATCCGTTAACTGCTGCGCCATGACAGGAACTCCTGCCTATCTTTTTATGTCAAGAAAAATTCAGACCTCAGATATTTTAACAGGAAGGGAAGTTGTGTTCCTAAGTCTTTTCCAGAGCTTCAGTCTTGAGCTTCCAGTCACCTGTTGAATTTCCTCTGGTGACTTAACTCCACATGTTAAGGCCCAGACTCCCCTCGGACCCCCTCTTTGTCCTTCCCTCCCAGCCCTGAAAATATCAGTTGTACATTCATCCTCCTTTCAGTTTCATATCTTGCACTGGATATCTTGGATATCTTGGATATCTTGTGTTGACACCAAACTCTGTAGTTTAAACCTAAGTTCCTATCATTTCCTTCACCTCTACTGATTCCGCCCATTCTCCCCTCAAAACTAAACAAAAACAAAAAAACCTAGGTAACCAAACCCTTTGTCCCAAGCCTTCAGCAATCATTGACTTCTTCCTTTACTTTGCTCTTCCGTTATCCTATCCCTCCTTCCCTCCCTCTCTCTTCTTTTGGTTTTTTAATTGTCACTACCATCTGTCTAGTTTGGACCCTTCCTCACCTTCATACCTGAGACCCTGTAGCAGGTTTACCTGTGATCTTCTCCCTTTCCCTCCAGGTAATTTCCATTCTGCTGACCACCACACAATTAAATGTCTACAAATGCCCCCTTACCAAGTTATTCTCCCACTCAGCAATGATTCTCTAAGCTCAGGATACCTCCTTACTTAATAGTTAATATCAGCCTGTTAATGAAGGCTAACAGTCTAGCTTTTGCTGTTACACGAAGAGACCTATGTCTTTGTCTCATCTGCCTTGTTTGCTTGGTCTCTTCTACTGCTCCTCATTTGGAATCTTTTCCTCTTTCTTTCCTTCTTCTTTCCCTCCCTCTCTTCCTCCTTTGTTTCTAAATCCTGCTTGTTTTAAGAACTGTCTCAGTTCTCTTGTGATGCAACAGGTTAATGATCTGTCATTGTCACCACAATGGTGCAGGTTCAGTCCCTGGCCCAGGAACTTGTACATGCCTCAGGTGTGGCCAAAAAAAAAAAAAAAACTGCCTCAAATTTTTCTTTTTTATGAGGACCTCTCCAAATCACCATAACTAAAATGTGTTTCCCTTAAATTTCTAATTGGTCAGCAGAAATTTATTAGCAATAATACTATTATGTATAGAGACCTTCTATATAAGGTTTTTTTATTTGCACCTAACCACAATTCCTTGGGGTTAGATCAGTCAGGAATTATTCCACTTGTACAGGGGAAGAAAAGCTCAAGCTCAGAGAGATTAAGGCCCCTTAATCACCACCTCATAAGATGATAGAGCAAAAACCCGAATTTAAAGCTTTGATGCCAGAGTTCCCGTCGCGGCTCAGTGGTTAACGAATCCTGCTAGGAACCATGAGGTTGCAGGTTGGATCCCTGGTCTTGCTCAGTGGGTTAAGGATCCAGCATTGCTGTGAGCTGTGGTGTGGGTCTCAGATGTAGCTCAGATCCTGTGTTGCTGTGGCTGTGGTGTAGGCCGGCAGCTGCAGCTCCGATTCGACCGGTAGCCTGGGAACCTCCATGTGCTGTGGGTGTGGCCCTAAAAAGACAAAAAGATGAAAATAAATAAAAAATAAAGAGGCAGTGTCTTCATTTTCACTATTTATATTTGTAACATTAACTGATGATAAGAAATTACCTTTTTCCTTTACTGGACTTGTAAACTGAGGCACAGAGAAATCCAGAACCTTTGCCCGTGGCTTCTCAGTAGGAGAAGGGTGGGCTGTGCCAACATTCCAAGCTTGGAGAAGCTATTCACTGTGTCAGGTACTGGGCTTATCTAAGAATATTAGGCATTTTCAACTACTTGTTTTGAAAAAATATAAAAAGAAAAGGAAAAGCAATTTTAAAAGCTGAAGTGATAACTAGTTTTGTTTTTCACTTCATGATCATGCTCCTAGCAGTTTAGAAAAAGTTTTTTTTTTAAAGCACACATTAAACTATCAAATAGGTTGATCCAAATTGTCCAAATAATCTAGTCCCAGCATGTCTTTTTTTCTCTCATAGAAATTAGGATCATATATTTGTAAATGACTTGTGGAGGAGATTGAAGCAGTCAGTGTAAATGGAGTTTCTCCAGGTGCTGACGCCTAATCGCTGGGTAATAGCTGTGGACTTGCTGTGAGACCCGCATTATTACAATGTAATCAGAATCCTGTTGCTCTGCTGTTATTGTCAGCCACTTGTGGAATTTTTAAAGCAATAACAATTTTGATTTTAAATCATGGCATTATTAAAGTTATTTTCTTCCCTTGCCAGAACATAGCTATTGATGCTTGTCTTTGAAGGACTTGGCTGTAGTGGAATTCTTTGCTAGTGTCAGAAGAAATGTTTCTGTTCCTTGTCACACAGAGAGACAGAAACAGAGACCCACCACTGCCCCACCCCACCTCTTTCATCCTTTCTCCCTCCCCCCCCGCCCCCGGCTTTCTTCTCTTATTGTAGTACCAGTACCTGGTTATTTAATGGGAATGATGCCAGTACCAATCATGTTCAAATGTAGTTAAACCAAAAATTTCTTTAAAATTGACCTGGAAGTATTTTATTAGGAAGTAAATTTTTCCAATTATCTTTTGCTTATGCTGTTAATTAATTTTGTTACTAAGCATTGCCATAGTGGAAATGGAAAAATAAGAGGAAATGGCCCAGGGATGTGCTTCTTTATAAAGGGAAGCCCTTTTGGATTTTAAAAATATACATCAGGAAAGTTAAGAATTGGCTTATGAATATATCTCTTGGTTAAAGTTAAGCAAAAAATATGATCAAATTAAAGTCTGGATGTAGGTTGCGAAGGTCCACCTATTTTTTTCTACTGTGTTCTTCACGTATTTTTTCCAGTCATTCAATAAGTGGGATTGCTTTTCTACTTGCTGCCATGTAGTCCTCCTTTATTAGAGACCTTTAAGAGCATGTCTTTTACTTAGTTCATTAATCTGTTTCTTTGTCTCTGCCTTTTGAGATGAGTGAGCAGTACAGGATAGAGGAAGGCTTAGATCCAAAGGCCCAAGACTTAAGTAAGCGGCTGTCTTGAAACTGCTGGTCTCCGTTTACTTCTAATATACTGCTTGCCTTTGCCAAGCATAAATATGAATAATCACTAAATTTCAAAGCCTGTTAGGCATTGTTTTTAACAATTTTTCAAGAGACTCTTTTAAAAAATGCCTTCATATAAATAGGAATTTTTTTTTTTTTTGTCTTTTTGCCTTTTCTAGGGCCGCATTCATGGCATATTGAGCTTCCCAGGGTAGGGGTCTAATCAGAGCTGTAGCTGCCAGCCACAGCCACAGCCACAGCCACAGCAACGTGGGATCCAAGCCACGTCTGCAAGCTACACCACAGCTCACGGCAACGCCGGATCCTTAACCCACTGAGCAAGGCCATGGATCGAACCTGCAACCACATGGTTCCTAGTCAGACTCGTTAATCACTGTGCCACAATGGGAACTCCAGGGAGGAAATATTTTAGAGCCTAGAAGGTTAGGGTTTGTTAAGTTAGATTCTAGTAATGCTATATCAAATGGTAGGTGATATCTATAATTTAAATAACAGTCTAGGAATTGAATTTTCTGGGTTTTTTTGGAAATTTCTTCTTCCTCTACCTGACTGAAGTGATTTCATGTAGCTTCTGTAGCAGCACTGATATTCACATTTAAATACATGCCCATTGGTGGGTTTGCTGTAAGCGGAAATTGTGTTAAGGTCTACCTTGATATCTATCAGTCTTTAGAGAATTTAGGTGACTTCATATGACCATTTCTTCTTCATAAAATTCTCTTTCAGTTTTGTCTAGATCGATGTATGAATCCTATTCTGTAAGACTTATTCCCAGGAGCCAGGTTGAGGTTTGTTTATTTGCAAGTTTGAGGCACCGAGTCAGATATAGATATCCAGACCCTTAGCCTAATCACAGCCTTCTGAGTACTGAATGCGCCAAAATTTAGCGTGAATGGAGATCTCACCTGTCTTCTGTTTTTGCATGTTTATTTGTAGAAAGCTACTCTGGTTGAGCATGGGATCCGGCGCCTTACTTTCCTGGTTGCACAAAAGGTATTGTGAATTGTGTACCTCTTTAATAGTTTTTATGCTTCTGCTTGGACTTTGAAAAGTGAAAAATGGAATTATATACTCACTCATAGAATTTTACTGTTTTACTATAAATTTAATCAAGAAAAAGTATTAGTTTAACTCATCACCATTTTTTTTCTCTATTTGTTTTTAATTTTATCACTAATTGCCCATTTCTGTCTTTCCTTCCTTTCTCTCTTTCATTTGTTGAAAGGATTTCAGAAAACAGGTCAACTATGAAGTGGATCAGCGATTTCATGTAAGTAAAAGGAACTGGTGGGAGATTACTGACTGTTCTGTTAGCTATAGATTATTTTGGGTCATTTAGAAGGGCTGGATTGACGTTTGGTTCCTCGTCTTGGAAAAAGTGTTATAATGAATATTCAGTTCTTCTCTAGACTGTTTAAACTGAAGATATTTCCCCTTTTTTCCCCTATAATGAATTCAGTATATCTCTGAGAAATAGATAAGAATGAGCGTATGCATTTATCCAGATAAATAAGGTAAAAGCAGGTGCTAACTGGTCTTTTTTTTCTGTGCACACAGTGAATCAATAATCAGGGACTGCCAATCGTACTTGCGGTCTTGGCTTCTACCAAAGATGGACTCATGTTCTATTACTGAGAATTCTCAGTTCTGAAGAACAATCATTTATTATTTAAAATGCCTTAACAGAGCCCAAATTGGTGTTTTTGTCTTTATGTTAATTTGAGAAGGAGGAAATAAATAAAAATTAAGCTGCTTATTCTCCCATTTAACTGAAATTAACTGTTAACAATTATGAGATTAAAAATTTTATTGAAAACCTTGCATAAAAAGAGCAAAGTCGATTGCCTGGCATCTGAATGTTGGTATAGATGTATGTGACCACACCCAGTGTGGTGATAGCATGAGAGCAGTAAGGCCAAGAATTCGGTTTTTAGTCAAGATGTCATTCTCTGAAAATGGCCAGAGTCAAAATATTTCTTTAAAAATTGATCCTAACATGGTGAAGTAAGATTCCAAAGGACATTGAGAGGTGTTAGCTTTTCTGATGAGGATTTTTTATTTTGTTTAATTTTAGCAATTAAGGTAATTAAGTTAGATTTCAAGCCCTGCTCACTTGTGATCATGAAGAGAATATTTGGGATTCTGGAAAGGACTTCCTCAACTCAAGGACCTATGTGATTGTTTTTATTGCCCTTTTGTTTATTAGGTCTCTAGCACTTGACATTTTGTTTTCCATCTCATGGTTCACCTTGTTGGTCTAGTCTATAGAGAAACAAAAGAGCTTAGCCTGCAGGCTCTTTAGCTAGGATTTTCTGAAATGCTCTAGGAAATGTTGTGGACTGCACAACTCCCATGTATTATTGATGTCAGGAAATCAAGCAGAGTGCAGATGTATATCAATCAATAACTGCAGATAGGAGACTGGAAGCAGTGGAGAAGTATGAGGAGCTTAAAGAGAACCCCGGGGCTTTAGGAAGAAAAATCAGGAGCTTAGAGAGTAAAATTGATACTTGGGGGTAGAGTATGGGAGCCCATGAATTAAATACTAGGGCTGGAAGATGCCTATCAGAATTCGGGTAGACGCTCCAGAGCCAGGCCTGGATTTGGGAAGAGCATTGGGCTAGGTTCTTAAGTGTTAAAGTGATTTTTCTTTTCTCAATGACTTTGGAATCGTATATTATTCTGGGAAATACTACTGAATTTGTAAAGTTGTTTTCCTTTTTCTAATAGTTCAGAGTGTCTTTGTGTCTATTGCACACTAACTAGTTTTCTATAATAAGCAGTCTATGATAAATTAAAACTCTCTACTAAAAATTTTAAAAAGCCAAAGCAATTAATTTTCACAGACATTGGTTTTTTGTTTGTTTTGTTTTTGGTACTTTCTTGTCTGAAACTATATCCTGTCCTTGAATGTATCTACAGCTTTAAAACATTTTTTTCTCCCTGCTCTCCTAATGTTTCTGGATTTATGTTGAAGAGGGACATGTATAAGCAAAATCTGCTAGGAAATGAGCCCAGCAGGGGGTCTTCCCTGGGACTCCCTGTCCAGTTTCTGTGTATAGTGGCATCAAATGGGAAATCAGTTAAATTATCAAGTGCCTTGATTTGTCATGAGGCAATGTTGCTTTAGGACGTAGAGAACATTAAGGTTTCAGCATGGACTGGATTTGCTTTGATGAATTGGATGGCAGAGAATTTGGGGTGCTTTTATGTTAGACCCCCAAGAACCGAACATTGGCTACGCAGGGGACAAGGGCAATTATTACTGAACTCTGGCCAGGATCTGCAGTCGCAGGGAAGGCTTGGCAGGAGTTGTGCAAATCCAGGGCTCACTGTCACGGTGCTGTTCTGAGTTCCTCTGCTGGTGGTAGCTTGAAGCATGCTTAGCCTCTGTCATGTCATCTGATGTGTGCTTGCCCCATAGTTAGTGTAGTGTGAAAAAGAGGAAGCTTTCCGGGAGTGTTAGAGACGGATCCCTTGATCTCTCTGGCTTCTTGGTAATCCACTGTGATGTGTGCAGCCTCCCCGTTCTACACTGTGAAATCTCTGTGTTATTGAGTAGAAGAGAGAGTGCACCCAGGAGGGGGCAAGGAGAGGAGGAAGGTTACCAAGTGTGATTCAAGAATAGCATTGGCGGGAGTTCCCTTACGTGGCTCAGTGGTTAACGAATCAGACTAAGAACCATGAGGTTGCGGGTTCGATCCCTGGCCTCGCTCAGTGGGTTAAGGATCCGGCGTTGCCGTGAGCTGTGGTGTAGGTTGCAGGCGCGGCTCGGATTCCGCGTTGCTGTGGCTGTGGTGAAGGCCGGCGGCTACAGCTCCTGTTAGACCCCTAGCCTGGGAACCTCCATATGCCGCCAGTGCGGCTCTACATAAAGGCGAAAAGACCAAAAAAAAAAAAAAAAGAATAGCATTGGCTGGTGTGGAATTACGTGGCCTTGGTGTCTCGGACTGCTTCGGAACCAGAACGAGGCAAATAAGGGCCAGGCAGAGTGGAGCTTCCTAGAGAGTGTGAATATTGTGAGGGGTTTATTCAGATGCTAGCGGAGGCTGTGATTATTTCCAAAACCTCGTTTAATCGTACAGTCCCTGGAGAGCTGTCCACCAGGATGTCAGCTGCTGCCAAAGCCTTTTGGCTCTACCTGGAGACCTTTCTTCTGAGCAGGCAGTGGTCACCAGGGTTAGGGAGGTCTGGTGTTGAGGATGTTTCCCATAACCATCTAATTAAATTGGGCATACCCATAATGGGAATTGAATAACTGCTTAATGTTGATATTTAAACTGAAAGTTTGAGGAAAAACAAGTCTATCCTTGTAAATATCTTCTTCATATTTAAAAAGGAAAAAAACAAAACAAAACAAAAACCCGAAGCCTCAAAAGGAAAAGAACAGGCTTTTTGAATTTCTGCAATTATATAAGATGCAATTCTCTAGGGTGGGTTGGTTTGTTTTTTTGCTTTTTAGGGCCATACCCGAGTCATATGGAGGTTCCCAGGTTAGGGGTTGAATTGGAGCTGGAGCTGCTGGAGCTGGAGCTGCCGGCCTACACCATAACCGCAGCAGCGCGGGATCTGAGCCGCATCTTTGACCTAGACCACTGCTCACGGCAACACCGGATCCCCGACCTACTGAATGAGGCCAGGGATTGAACCCGCATTCTCGCATTCTTGTGGATATCAGTATGATTCGTTTCTGTTGAGCCACAATGGGAACTCCAGTTCTCCAGTTTTATGTAGTATTAAGTCATTATTCATTCATTTCAGATCTAGAATTCCAAAAAGTGCAGCAGGAAGTGCTATTTAATTGGAATATAAGCATTAGACTTTTTGAAGCTTTCCATATTATTTTCAGCGAAGTTTTGTTAAAGATACTAAAATGCATACTTTCTGGATTTCTTCCCATTTGCACCTAAACAAAAGCATTAGGTTCAAAAGCCATGATGAAACTCTAAATCAGTTTTGCATCTGTAAGTTTCCTTCTCCCCCCCTTGTTTGTAAGGTTTCATAAGATTTTTAAAATGCTGCTGTAAATTACCTAGGAGATAATTGTATTTTTGCTGATTTTATGTGAATGACTCCTACTTTAAAATTAAATGTTTTATAATTTTTTTTGCGCCTGAAGGAAGAGCCCACTATCAAAAAGTTATCATGGTTAGTAGTTCATTTCTTTTAAAAAATTGATATGTCAATTATGTCTCAATAAAGCTAGAAAAAAATTGGTAGCTCTTTTTGCTAGTGGATCAACTATTAGTTTTTCAGAAGGTTTGGTTTGAGTTTTTGTTTTAATTACAGTCTATATAATTAGTTCTCAGCGTGTTGAGGTAAAAGAGAATTGCACCAGCAAGCTTCCAATTTCTTCATCTCATTAGGTTTTTAACACGATTATTAGTATCATAATCAGCTATGATGTTTTCTGTTGCAGGTTTTCACATTCTCTGATTTGCAGGGTGTCTTGATTGGCTAATTTAGGCAAATTATTTTGATTGTCTTGATGATGGTTGGCTGATTAGAACACAGCAGGGGTATAATTTCTTCCTGAGAAATGTTGCATTCTTTTGTTTTTTTGGAACCAGAACACTAAGAGGGTTTTTTCTTTGTGTACATTCAATTATGATATTTGCCCATAACACTAGTAGAATGCCTGGAAAGCAATTACATTAGTGATGGAATAAGCATGAATGCCGTTAGTGGAAAAATTGGCTGTATGAGGATGTGATAGGATGAAGGAATTTTCTAAAACTATGAGATTGGGGAGTTCCTGTCGTGGCACAGTGGAAACAAATCCGATTAGGAACCATTAGATTGTGGATTCGATCCCTGGCCCTGCTCAGTGGGTTAAGGATCCGGCGTTGCCATGGCTGTGGTGTAGGTCACAAAGAAGGTTCGGATCTGGCGTGGCTGTGGCGTAGGACGGCAGCTGTAGCTCCAATTAGACTCCTAGCCTGGGAACCTCCATATGCCTTGGGTGCGGCCCTAAAAAGCAAAATAATTAAATAAATAAAAATAAATCTGTAAGATCGGACTTTAGGATTTCTTTTTTTTTTTCTGTTTCTTGTGTTTCTATGACTTTTGAGCACCTAAAGAAGTGACTTTCTATATAAATCCTCAGATTTCCGTATCTTCCAAAGAATGGCTCATTAATCCTGCTCTCCCATTGCCCAGAAGTGCTTTCCATCTCCGATTCTTAATGATGCTTTTTTTTTTTTTTTTTTTTTTTTGCTTTTTAGGGCCATACCTACGGCGTATGGAAGTTCCCAGGCTAGGGGTCCAGTCGGAGCTACAGCTGCTGGCCTGCACCACAACCACAGCAACGCGGGATCCGAGCCGCGTCTGCAACCTACACCACAGCTCAGGGCAACACTGGATCCCCAACACACTATGCGAGGCCAGGGATCGAACCCGCATCCTCTTGGATCCTGGTCAGGTTCGTTTCTTCTGCGCCACAATGGGAACTCCTGAATGCTTCATGTTTAAATTGAGGACTTTACTGTGAAGCTAAAAATTTACTTGAAAGTTTAAAACATTTGCTTTTTTGTCCTCTCATAACACCTCTTCTTAGCTGACCTTAGTGAAACTGATTTTTCTGATTAGTAGTCTTTGACCACCTCTGCCAAGAATTCATCAGTCTCTGTCATTATTTCTAGTAAAGGTATTTCCATTCACTTATTTGCTTTTTGTGCATTCTAGTTACAAATTTGGTTAGTGGTAAGAAAAGCACGTTACCATTGTTATTTTTTTGAAGGAAAATCATTTTATTCCTACAGTTGTACACACTGAATAAAGGGTATACTAAGTAACCATTTTAGTTAACTGATTAATTAATTAAAGTTATGGCAGAGTAGAAGAGTACACACTTAAAAGACTGTATTATTGCTTTCCTTGACTTTTCTGTCAGAAAGTTTTGTGGAAAGATTTTGTTACCTTTTTTTAACTCGTGTTACTTTTTAGCTAAAGCTCTGAAAGCCGTACTTCTCAAGAAAACCAAAACCAGACTGTATAAAGCCCTAGCATGAAATTACTGACAACTGAGCTTGGCATCTTCCTGCTTAACCTTGAAGTGATCCCCATGCTCTTCACTGTCATTCAGGGGAATGAGAGAATTATTTAGGACACAGCATCATCAGTAAAAGATCAGTGCTGTGTAAAACTCACTTTCAAAGGGCTTTTAAAGACCCAGACCTGGACAAGTGGTTTCTCGGCCTTGCTAAACAAGCTCCTAGAAGCCTGTTAAATGCCATTTTTGCAGTTAAAATGCTAAGGAAAATATAAAAAGATTTATTAACTGTGCAAGTCATAGTTAAGGTGAGGCATAAGACTTGTGGAAGGTATTCAAGAAATTCTCAGTAGGAGTTCCCGTCGTGGCTCAGTGGTTAACGAATCTAAGAACCACGAGGTTGCGGGTTCGATCCCTGGCCTTGCTCAGTGGGTTAAGGATCCAGCGTTGCCGTGAGCTGTGGTGTAGGTTGCAGACGCGACTCGGATCCCGCGTTGCTGTGGCTGTGGCGAAGGCCGGCAGCTACAGCTCCGACTGGACCCCTAGCCTAGGAACCTCCATATGCCGCGGGTGCGGCCCTAGAAAAGGCAAAAAGACAAAAAAAGAAAAGAAATTCTCAGTAAGTTTAAGAACCATGAGTTTCACTTTGTTTTTTATTGTTTGTTTTTATCTTTAAAGTTTGAATTTCTTTTTGTTTTCTCTTTTTCTTTTTGGTTTCTTTGAAGAGAAGTCCTCTAAATAAGAAATTTGAATTTTAATAAGAGTAAAAAGGTGTCTAACTCCCTACACTCCAGAGGTAGAGTGGTAGAGGTGAGAGGTCATGGACTCTGGCATTAGAGAGACCCAAAGTCATGTGTGGCTCTGTGATCCTGGGCATCAATTGGCTGAGGGTTCCCAAGCTGTAAATTGGGGTCACTCTGCTTACCTGGAGAGGTTGTTGAGAGCACACAAGAGCGCCGGCCACCTAGAAAGAGGGCTTTCAGTTCATGGTTCCTGAAGTTCATTGAGGGGTATTTAAAGCAGCTAGTCTTGATCTCTTTGCCTTGTACCAATAAGTGTTTGATTACATTGCGCTCATAATGAAGAAGATGCCTAATGAAACCTCCTATAGAGACAGATAGTAATGACTTGATTCCAGCATTGCCAGTGGAGCTTCCCATCCGAGAAACAGGGGTATTTGGTGTTAATAAGTTAAATTTCAGAAACTAATGGACTCTACTAATTGAATTCATCTTTGTTAATTAATTAAAAGCAAATTGGTTGCTTTCTTGTGTAATGCCCTGCAAAAGAGCAGTAAGACCTAATGATTACAAGTTCACCGGTTCCACCCCATTCTTTTCCTATGCATATAGTGGTAGCCACCAAAGTAACATCTACTTTTTTCCTTTTTTTTGTCTTGAAATGTAATTGTTTAAACCTTTGAAATTATTGACTTGAGAGTGAATGTGGAAAAAAAAACATGGACTGGGGATTCTATGGTGTCTGGCTAGTTTACATTTTAAGAGTTCCTTAAGGAGAAACTTGGGAAATCAGTCCAGTAACTACTATTGTAGTGCTGCAGCGTAAGGGTGTATTGGTCTTATTGGCTAGATCCTGCCAAGAGCAATCCCCAAGAAGGCTCTTTTCACTTGGGAGATGAAAAAAATACTGATTTCCCCCCCCACCCCCCCGGCAAAGGGTAGCTACTAAAGTTAGGTTAATGGTGTGATGATGCTAACATTTGTAAGTGGGGTCAAAGTGACGGTTACCTAGAGGATCATTCATTTTCTCCAGGCTAAGCTTAGGTAAGGAGCATGTTTTCTAGGAAACCGTCTTCTAGATGCTTGACTGCTTCTGTGCTATGTGTTTATCCCCAAAGAGCCATATCTATGAAGGACTGACGTGTTTTCCCTCCTTTAACGCAGAGAGAATTCCCTAAATTTTTCACATTCCGAGCAAGGGATAAGGTAAGGATTGACTTCCCCCCACCGTTTTTTAATCTTTTGCTTTTTTCTTGAAAGCCCAAGAGTGGCTTGTCTTTGCCATATGTTCTTCTTGCCATTCTCCCTTCTCTAGCTGAACTTCCACTTCCCTTTGGCTAGTCTCCCTTCTGAAAGAGTTTGGTTTTAGAAGCAATCAAATGTATTGACCTACCCCAGAAAGGCAGTAACTTCCAAAATCATCCCTATGCCTGAGGATAATCCTAAGGATGTAATATTAAAGGACTACTATACTTGGTAGGATTATTCTTGTCACCTGAGAGTTCATTTATCCTCAACTCTTGTTTAGGTGCATTTGTTTTCACTTTTAAAATACAGAATTTTAGACCATGGTGGTTTCTTCCTATTACCAGCTCATGTTTTTGGCTCTCCATTCATTCTATTGGCATGTATTCTAAACATGCCTAGTTTCAGCGAAACATTCAGTAAATGTAAATACAACTTCTTAAAAAATATATGTAAATAATTACATTCATATGGATATAGGATATTCCAAAGCCAAATATCTCTATTTTTGAAAATTGTATGATGTTTGTTTTCCAAGTATTTACTATGTCCTTTTTACTCTGCTGGAAATAAGAGTGTAAGACATGGGTCCTGCTCAAAAGCATTTTAGACTAGGTAAAACCAAAATGGTGATATATTTCACATATTACTATGGAGTAGTCTGGTTAATTGTAATAAATGAATTATGAAGGCTTTAAATGCTCTAGGAGTTCTGAGGGAATTGATGTTTTTTGTTTGTTTTTAATGGAGAGTATCACTACTTGTAAAGGCATTAAGTGATGAAAGCTTGCGAAGTAAATAGGTACTTCAGCGCCTAATCTTATGTGAGCTATAGCATTTTCCTTGTATGTAACTCCCTTTTCTGGCTCATTAGCACATCATGGGCTTATGTTTCTATTTTTAAGCATCTCTTTTACATACACTTTCATAATATAATTTTGTAACTGCCCCTTGTGATTTGTTTTTTTTCTCCAACTCCTCTGTTCAGTTTGAGGAAGATCGTATCTATCGTCACCTGGAGCCTGCCCTGGCTTTCCAGTTAGAGCTGAACCGGATGAGAAATTTTGACCTCACTGCCATCCCATGTGCTAATCACAAGATGCACTTGTACCTTGGGGCAGCCAAGGTGGAAGTGGGCACAGAAGTGACAGACTACAGGTTCTTTGTTCGTGCAATCATCAGACATTCTGACCTGGTCACCAAGGTGGGTGCTGTACTTTACTAGAAAGTTATCCCTGAGGGAAGGGATCGAGAAACAGGCATGGTTAAAACAGGGTTTCCACTAAGGATATAGTTACTATATGATCTTGCAATCCCACTCCTGGACATATATCCAGACAAAGCTATATGTCAAAAAGATATATGCCCCCCTATGTTCATAGCAACACTATTCACAATAGCCAAGACATGGAAACAACCTCAATGTCCAGACAGATGAATGATATAAAAGATGTGGTACAAATATACAGTGGAATACTACTCAGCCATAAAAAGGTATGAAACACTGCCATTCGCAGTAACATAGATAGATGTAGGGATTTTCATACTAAGTGAAGTAAGTCAGAAAGAGAAAGACGGTTACCACATGAAATCACTTAGATGTGGAATCTAAAATATGGTGCAAAGGAACCTATGTATGTATCAGAAACAGACTCAGAGAGCAGACTTGTTGCCAAGGGAAAGGGGATTAGGGGAGGGATGGAGTGAGAGGTTAGGGTTAGCAGGTATAAGCTCTTACATATAGAATGGATAAACAATAAGGTCCTACTGTATAGCACAGGGAACTAGTCAGTGTCCTATGGACACCATAATGGAAAAGAACTAGAAAAAAAAAGTGTATATGTATGTATAACTGAATCATTTTAATGTACAGCAGAAATTAACACAACGCTGTGAGTCAACTATACTTCAGTTAAAAAAATCAAGTTTTTCTTTTTTGAATAAAGGCTGCTATTCTTTTTCATCCTAATCTCCCAATAACCAGCAGAAATCACAGTCATTTCTCTCATGGAAGTAAATATGCCATGTAGTAAAGGGCTTTTTCGCCCCATTCATTTGATTTTTCTTGGTAATGGAAGCATGATAGTACTCGCTTGAGAAGAGGAAAAGCATGCTAACACGAATCATGAAGAGGGTTAGCTGATGATAGAGGATAAGGAGAAAAGTTAGAGGTGACCCCCTGGTAAATCTGATAGAAGTGGGGTGATTTCCCTACGTAGCAAGGTGCTTGCTGTTGTGTTAGTTACCACTGCATCCCATAGCCATAACCTTTCTTCAACTTTTCCTTTCTAAACAGATTTCCTTTCTAAACTGCTTTGTCTGGCATGTATGAGATGTAACCCTAAGTGGGGTTGCAGCTCTAGGCAATCCTGGCATCTCCACCCACTGGAAGGAAATGGCTCATGAGAGGCAGGAGGAGGGGCTGGCAGGAACTCTTTATGTGACCTTTGCCTGCCCCTACTGCCTGTGGTCATTGGGTAGACCCTAGGGAGAAAGGTAAATAACACCTGTAGCAGGTGCCTTGTGATTCATGACACACTACTGCTTATGTCCTTATAACAGCTGTTTCTTTACAGTCTCTTTTAAAACACACTAGGAGTTCCCTGGTGGCTCAGCAGGTTAAGGATCCAGTGTTGTCACCACTGTGGCTCTGGTTGGGAACTTTTTGATACCGCGGGAATGGCCAAAAAAAAAAAAAGCTGTCAATGTTGGTGGTGATTTTCTTCCTGTGTAGGAAGCCTCCTTTGAATATCTACAAAACGAAGGGGAACGGCTGCTCCTGGAAGCTATGGATGAGTTGGAAGTCGCTTTTAACAATACAAATGTCCGAACCGACTGCAACCACATCTTCCTAAACTTTGTGCCTACTGTCATCATGGACCCATCAAAGGTACATTTCTCCTTAACCCTTCTCCCATCCGTCACCAACACAGGCAGAGAGATTCAGTCATATTTATTTACACTTGATCAGCTGGTTGAACCCTTGATCTTTAAAGATAACTGGGTAGGACTGGGTTTCAGGGATGGAGTCAAAAATTTGATATAACCATTGAAAACAGACCTCAAAACCAAAGGTGATATGATGTTATCCTGCTGGTCACTTATAAGCAGTACAGAAATACAAAGCCTCTTTCTCTTCTTCTGTTAATACCTGTTTTAAGTTATTTGCCATGATAGCCTTCCTATTTTATTTAATTCCCTGCGATTTCTCATTTGGGAAAACTAACTTTGCTATTATTGAGAATTTGGACAAAATTACTGCCTGTTTTTACTAAGTGTTGACTGGTGGCCTTAGGGAGGTAATACCCCTTCCCAAAGTGTCTAACCTCTTTCTGAATTCCACAGAGAATTCAGTTGATATGGAATTCCATATATGTTACATGTGTTTTCTTCCCTGAGGCTCTATTTTAAAATTCATTCTGTATAATTTAAGAAAAAAAATAAAGTGATAGTCTGTGCTTGACCTTTTATCCCAGGTGTAATAGAGACAGGTTGTTCTCTGTTTCTGCTCTCTCTCACCCTTTTCCGTCATGATATTGGGGAATTTGATTGAGAACCAGTATAGCCCTTTCTCAATATCACTTGTAGTCATGGACTTTTGCTTTTCGAACTTAGTATCCTAAGACCTGAGAAGTCATCTTCTACTTTTTTCTTCAAGACTCCAAACTACTGACGTCAAGCCAAGGACAGGACTGTTCATTGAGTTTAATGAAGTCTCATCATCTAGTTTAAGCAAAGTTTCTGGGACTAATGAAGCTAGAAGACCTAAAAGATGGACTGGACGCTATATAACTATATATACTTATAGATATGACTTACGTTTCTCAATGAGTTCTTGCTACCTGCCTGTTTTCATTCCAAACTGCCCACCTGCCCTGGCTCCCGTCTTTCTAATTATAGATAGCTGTCAATTCCCTGTATTGTTGGCTTTTGTTCCCATGAGAAAAGAATGGATAGATATCTCTTGGTTAACAAGCTAGTGTGGGAATAGAAAAGTTAACCCCTCAAAACTCATTTTAACCTAGAATTCTTTGGCACAGAAACAAACTACGGCAATGGGGTGGGGGTGGGGCGGCATGTCCTTCTGAAGAGCCTCGAAAGAAAGGTGGTATGAGATTTTTGTTTGTTTTTAGATTGTCTAAGACATTGAGAAAACGTTGTAGAGAGGCACTTTTTTAAAGAAAGATTAATTTTGAATAGTATTCCTAGCTACCTATAGCCATAATGGGAAATTTTTTTTTAGTTTTTTACTTTATTATGTTATTAAGGAAAAATCACACCTAAGGCTGTTTGGTTAAAATAACTTGCCAAACCCTGAAAACCAGGAGAACTAAGCTGCCGTGGTATAAAGCTTAGAGCAGCTAGGGAACATCTGCTCCATCTACTTAAGTCCCAGCTGGACCTGGCAATGACCATACTTCAGAGCTCTGTTGAGAGAGGACATTTTAGCACCACCTACAAATTGCCTTTCTTTAATTTGTGCAATTTACCAAGAGGCATATATTATAAAGTTTAATAAAATTGTATGGAAAAAAAGCTCATGGTGGTAATTGCTATGTTGATTTAAGGTCCTGTAAGTGCAATGAAACATAGTTACCATGCATATAAATGCTGCTTAATAGCTGTTTAACTTGAGATTTTATTCTTATTTGGGGCTTTCTCTGAAATCCCATGGCTTGTAATTTTAGATATTGCAGATCTTTGACATAGAATAGGAATATAATTGGGAAAGGAGAAGGGAGTTGCAGGGATTTGGGTCTTGTGAGCCAGAGAAAACCACTCAAATGCCAGGCCAGCATCAAATTGTCCCTGACTTGATCTAAGCAAGAGTAGGATTGGAGAGAAAGTGCCTTTTGGGAAGGAATTCACGGAGTACACATCTCCAGAAACCAGCCTCTTTTCTCATTCCTCCCTCCCAAAGATGGGCAGACCTGAAACAGGTCCTAGTTACAAGGTTTTTAAGTTTTGTGCTTGGCAATGTGTCTGTGTCAGATTGAGGAATCTGTGCGGAGCATGGTAATGCGCTATGGAAGTCGGCTGTGGAAATTACGCGTCCTCCAGGCAGAACTGAAAATCAACATTCGCCTGACACCAACTGGAAAAGCAATTCCCATCCGCCTCTTCCTGACAAACGAGTCTGGCTATTACTTGGATATCAGCCTGTACAAGGAAGTGACCGACTCCAGGACTGCGCAGGTACAGTAGCCAAGCAGGCCCCTCCAAGTTTTATTCGGTCCTATAGAGAAGCCACTTGTCCTTGTCACAGAAGACTCAAACCCACAAACCCAGTCGTGTGACCTAGTGGGGCTAACCTCTATCAGCTTAAATGGTTGTAAGACTTTGAAACACTTCATTTGCCTCATAAGATGTGCCTCTGTCCTAATCAGGGATGCTATGAAACTTCCAACCTTTGGTCACATAATGGTGAGTCCTAAAGGTGCCAAGTGACCCTGACTCCAGAGGTAATTGTGCAACTTAGGGCTCTCTTTTTAGAGGGAATTGGACTGCTTGAGCAATCTTGTCTTTTCTGATCTGATTTGTCCTTGCTCCTATTTTCAGCCTAGTTAGACCACTTATTGGCAACTAAGGAAAGGAGAATTGTTGAAATGTGAAATATCTGAAAGAAGGAAAATTTCGACATAATAATATCTCGAGCAACATCAAGTAGTGCCTTTGTCTTATTTACCTTTTTTTTTTAAATTTTATGGGTGTACTCACGACTTATCGAAGATCCTGGGCCAGGGAATGAATCTGAGCCATAGCTGTGACCTATGCCACATTTGTGGCAGTGATGGATCCTTTAACCCACTGCACCAGTCCAGGGATCAAACCCACACCTCTGTAGCGACCTGGGCTGCTGCAGTTGGATTCATAACCCACTGCACCACAGCAGGAGCTCCTCATTTACGCTTTGTTCCATTTGCATACATTATCTTTCCTTCAAAGAGTTCAGAGTATCATATATCTGTGAAAGAGCAAAGTAGCAAACTTCAACCCATTTTTCAGATAGAAAAACCGAGAATGAAAATGGAAAGTGACTTTTTGAGTAGACTGGTTCTGTGATAACAGGGAATTCCCTTTTAATCTGTTTTGCCACCTTAGTTTCTGCTGGATTTAAGTTGGGTCACCACTGCTCACATCTTTTTAAGAACTGGGATATTAATTTTAGTTTTCTGTCCTGAACTTGGGAAGTGCCTTACTTGTCATTAAAGGTTGAACTTGCTCTAGTACTTGTACACAGAGGTTTCAGCTGGTCCTATACGCTGGGTGATAGGATGAGATGATGAGTCTCTTGTTTTTATCTATGTCCTTTTAAATTTGGGAACAGCAGTAGGAAAAGACAGTTATGCCAGTATTTTGAAGATGAATTTTTAAATTCTGTGTTTGGACAGTTGTCAGAGTGACCTTTCAGCTTGTGCTTTGATTCCCAGTTAGATGGCCAGAGAAATCTATCCCGTGAGAAGTGAACAGTTAAAACAGAGAGAAAGTTCATGCAGGAGTACAAGGGGTGAGCCAGAGAAAGAGTATTCAATAATTTTTGCTGCATTTGATGTTTTTCAGGACAACCTTAAAGACATTTTCAGTCAAAGCTTTCCATGGGCAGGAATGTTTTTAATTAACTTCTACAATGGCTTCAAGGCAGGTCTATTCTTGTGAAAAATAAGGTGGCCACTTGAGGTTTTTAACGTTTTTGATAAATATGCTTGTTCCTCATAACTACTTTTTTTTTCCTTTCTTTTATTAGAAAGCTGTTAGATTTCCCACATGCTGGCTAGCGGTGACACAGGGGCATGAAAGACGCAGATGCCTTCCACCAGGGTTTAGTACTGGGCCTGGCACAAAATAAGTACTCAATAAGTATCTGAAAGAATGAATGGGCTGCCTTTAGCCTGAGGGAGCACCCCTCTTACCATGGACCCTGCATATTAGGGAGCTCTGTAGGAGAGGGTCTCCCTCAGGCCCTTGAGGTGGGATTTAGCAGCCACTGCCACATATGCCCTCGGGAGCCCATAGCTGGACAAGGGAGCCCACAAAGGGAGCAGCTCCTGACTCAGTTCTGGCACCTGTAAGCCTGCTTGAGGCTTACTGCCAATTTGTTTTTGCCCTTTCTTTGCTCTAGTGGGTCATTAGATGAATTTAAAACAATGTAGAACCATGTATATCATTCATTCATTTGTTCATTGTTTTAACATTTATTGACCACATATAATGTATCAAGCAGTATAGATACAAAGAAAAAGTGATCTTTTTTCTCCAGAAATTTACATCATGTTGGAAGAAGCCAGGTAATTATTTTCTCCATTATATGATTATGGTTTGTGCCATCATAAAATAAGTACGTAGTTTTAAGGGAGCAGACTATATGGGGTCAGAGATTGTTGTCCAAGAGAAGCCCTTTTGATGACCTCTGGTGAAAGGTGTGTGATACATAAAATGTGTGCATATTGGAGTTCCCGTTGTGGCTCAGTTGTTAACGAATCCGACTAGGAACTATGAGGTTGTAGGTTCTATCCCTGGCCTTGCTCAGTGGGTTAAGGATCCGGAGTTGCCATGAGCTGTGGTGTAGGTCACAGATGCGGCTCAGATCCCATGTTGCTGTGGCTGTGGCGTAGGCCAGCAGCTACAGCTCCGATTCGACCCCTAGCCTGGGAACCTACATATGCCACAAGTGCAGCCCTAGAAAAGGCAAAAAGACAAAAAAAAAAAGTGTGCATATTTTAATGAACTTGTAAAACATATGCTTTACCAATTTTTTAAATTCCTATGGTCATTATAGTAGAAAATGGAATTAACATAGATCACATAGATAAGTGACCATTCAGAGGCTTTCCAGTAATATCCATTGCTATCAGCGACTTGCTCCAGAATAATGTTTTATTCTTTTTGCCAGCAAAGAGCAAGGCTTGAGTTTCCTTTCTGTTTTATTTTCCTTATGTAGTCTTTGTGGTATTAGCTGTAACTAACACTGATGTCGAAGGGAATTCCCATTGCGGCGCAGTGGAAACAAATCTGACTAGTGACCATGAGGATGCCGGTTTGATCCCTGGCCTTGTTCAGTGGGCTAAGGATCCTGTGTTGCCCTGAATGGTGGTGTAGGTCACGGATGCGGCTCAGATCCTGCGTTGCTGTGGCTGTGGTGTAGGCCAACAGCTCCAGCTCTGATTCGACCCCTAGCCTAGGAACTTCCAAAAGCTGTGAGTGTGGCCCTAAAAAAAAAAAAAGAACACTGATGTCAGGCAGTCATCAGTGGGGAGGTGGTTTGAATACTCCACTGCAAAAGTCAGTTAATTTGCAGTGTGTAGTGGAAGAGGGAAGCAGACGTTTTGAAATCATCTGTATTGAGATACAACATACATATCATAAAGTATTCATGTGTACAGTTCAGTTCGTTCTGAAATTGTATGCACTTGCATAACCACCATCATAGTAGAGAGTGACTCCTTCAAAAGTTCGCTTGTTCTTCTTTGCAATCAAAGGCAAAATGGCACCATCCCCAGCGCTAGGCACCCACTGATCTGCTTCCCATTATTATAGAGTAGTTTTGCATGTTCTGGAATTTCATATAAGTGAAATTAGACAACATGTACTACTTTTGCTCAACGTAGTGTTTTTGAGATTCATCCATGTTATATGGATTATGGGTATCTTCCTTTCCACTGCCAAGTGGAATTCCATTTTATGGATATATCAAAATTCTTATATTTATGTACCTGTCAGTGGACATTTGAGGTTTTGTTTTCCAGTTTGGGCTATTATGAGTAAAGCTGCTGTAAATATTCATTTATAAATGTTTGCATAGATACTTTTCACTTCTTTGAGTAAATACATGAGTATAATTATTGGGCCATAGTAAGCGTATGTTTAATTTTATAAGAAACAGTTAAACTATTTACCATAGAGCAATGAAAGTACCTCAGAGGGCTTTCTCTAACCCTTTTCTCAGTCCTCACTGTTTTGTTGCTTAAATGCCCAGCCTAACTTTATTCCAGACCTTGACAAATCTGTACCTACAGGTCTTGTTTTGCCTAATAGACAGGAATGTAGTTCTAAGAACCTACTGTTTGCTCCTTTTTTCTTGTTTTGGTTTGGGTTTTCTTCTCCAAGTCCAGTCTTCACGTACTAACACCTTGGCCTCGCTTAACACTTTGAATCTCTTAAAACATTACTCTTTCTACCTCTCACATTACCAAGACTTTGCAAATTCTGCCTCCCACCTGGTGACTTTCACCTTTGGTCATGTGGAAGAGGACTGGGAGGTTTTAAGCAGACCAAGACAAATTTTGCCCGCAATAGGACCTGATTGACAACTCAGTAGGACACATTTGTTCCTCTGATCTAAAGGGGTAAGGATTCACTTAGCTGAAATATACGCAGGATTTAGGAAAGTACTTAATTCTCTTCTGGTGCCTATTGAAAACCTATTCATTGATGGTAGGCTTAAGCTTGTGTATTTTATCCCTGAATGGGTATGTGAGTATACACACATAGCCTCACACCCCCATCTCCGTTTGTGTTCACTGCATTGGGAATCTGTGTTTTAGGTATTCATGTATGAAGTGCCTAGTTTAGTGTCATACAACTTCTGGGCACTCCATAAATGTTAATTGAATTGAAAAAATGGCATCCCTTATAAATATTCATAAGCAAATAAAACTAAATATATGAAATATCAAGTACTCTTCTAGAAATGTTTGAGTTAAAATGATTAAAAACTGGTGTGATTTTATTATGTGACAATATAGGCATTGCAGGAGCTACTCACTAGTTGTAGACATAGTATACTGGGAGAAATATATATGTATATTATATAATTTAATAAAATATATATGTATATATTTTTACTATAGGCTGTCTCTTTTGAACTAACAAGAATTGGCTAGGTAGATGGATGGATGAAATCCACTTGTGGCAGAAATCTTTGAAGCTTTGTATGGAGCACCTTCTAATCAAATAGACTAAAGTACAGATGGCCTGGTAGAGCCTTAACCTGGCCCTCTACGACTGGGGAAAGAACACAATTCTCTTTAGTGCATAGCTATCCCTCAGCTTAATACTTGGACAGCTTACTTGATTAGTTGACATACTTCATTTCTGAATATTATGGGATTCAGTTCACTTTAGAAGGCAGGAGAAATGTGATATTTACTGTTTGCGAGCATCCTGCAATGTGTGGTTGGTTCCATACCATTTTTTGGAGTTGGTTAATCTCTAGAGAGGTGAGAGCACCGTGTACCCACAGTAAGAGGCACATCTTAGCTACTCAATCTTCCAAAAATATGTTTCAAGAAATAACATTTGTATGGAGTTCCTGTTGTGGCTCAGCAAGTTAAGAACCTGACTAGTATCCATGAGGATGTGGGTTCGATCCCTGACCTCGCTCAGTGAGTTAAAGGATCCGGTATTGCCATGAGCTATGGTGTAGGTCGTAAATGTGGCTCATAACTGGCATTGCTGTGGCTGTGGTGTAGGCCAGCAGCTGCAGCTCTGATTAGACCCCTAGCCTGGGAACTTCCATATGCCTTAGGTATGGCCATTAAAAAAAAAAAAAAAAGGAAAATTACATTTCTTGAGTTCCTATTGTGGCCCAGAGGGTTAAGAACCTGACTATGAGGATTTGGCTTCAATCCCTGGTCTCAGTGGGTTAAGGATCTGGTGGAGCCACAAGCTGCAGTGTAGGTCGAAGGTCTGGCTCAGATGCCACATTGCTGTGGCTGTGGTGTAGGTCTCAGATGTGGCTCAGATCTGGCATGCCTGTGGTTGTGGCATAGGCAGGCAGCTGCAGCTGCAATTCGACCCCTAGCCCAGGAACCTCCATATGCCATGGGTGCAGCCATAAAAAAGAAAAGAAGGAAAAAAAAAAGGGGGAAATAGCATTTGTGAAAAAAAAAAGGCTGTCTAGGAAGCCAGTCTGATTTTTTCCCTCTCTTTTAACTCTGCTTGTCATCTTTTTTTTCCTGCAGATTATGTTTCAGGCATATGGAGACAAACAGGGACCATTACACGGAATGTTAATCAACACTCCATATGTGACCAAAGACCTACTTCAGTCAAAGAGGTTCCAGGCACAGTCCTTAGGGACAACGTACATATATGATATCCCAGAAATGTTTCGGCAGGTAAAGGTGGCTCACTGGGCGGGCTCTGACATGTGCCAGGGAGGCAAAATTGTTCCTGAATTTTCATCAAATGCAGCCTAAACTGGAAGAGGGCACTCCCAAAGGGCAACAAATATCTTGACATTATTCACATTTCTATCTCATTTGGGGCTGTGACTGCCAACTCAGATGTTGGATGGCTCTTTATGAATTAACAAGAGGCATGGTGAGAATAGAAGCCTCTATTGAAGATGTGGTACATATATATATACAATGGAGTACTACCCAGCCATTAAAAAAGGTGAGGTAATGCCATTTGCAGCCACATGGATGGAACTAGAGACTCTCATACTAAGTGAAGTAAGCCGGAAAGAAAGACAAATGGCATATATCACTTATTGGTAGAATCTAAAATATGGCACAGATGATACTACCTACAAAACAAACAGATCATGGCCCAGAAGAGCAGGCTTGGAGTTCCCGGGGTGGGGAGAGGGCGTGGGATGGACAGGCAGTTCTGGGTTTTTGTATGCAAACTGTTATATTTGGAATGGATGGGTAGTGGGGCCCTGTTGTACAGCACAGGGAACTGGGTGTGACTGGGTCACTTTGCTGTACAATAGAAATTGAAGAAATAATTGTAAATCAACTATACTTTAATTAAAAGAAGAAGAAGTTTTTATTGAGTAGGAAAGAGTAAACTAAGACCACATGCTTGTGATAGTGGTTTACAGTGACCTCTGTGAGGAGTTCCATTCAGGTGTCAATTTCTGCGGCCTGTATTCAAATCAAAAAGAGGTTCGAAATTCTCTCATTTTCCTATTTTCCAAGATAACCCAGGTCTCTAACTGAGAGCCTAGGTTAATGTAAGAATCAGTATGTATCATGTACATTCACTGTACATTTTTAAGTATGAGTTCTTTTGTGGGAAATTTATTATAGCTGAATGAAAACTAGCTTGAGAAAATATGACATTATGAATCTCATCCTCTGTATGAAAATAAATTCCTTTGATCTGTATGGTGAGTCATCTCTAGGCTGCAGATTTTTCTTCCATCAGTAGAAGGTAAGAAAAGTATATCACCAGCAGAAAATGCAACAGATAAAGAATAAGGTATCAAAAGAATGCTGAATTTGTCTTTAAAAAGAAATCTATGAATATAGGATTTTTCCAAGTCTTCTAGTCAATAATACCAGTATTACCACAGTTGAATTTTAATGAAGTAATGTACGTGGTCTTAGTAAATAGTCTATATTTCTTGTGATATTCAGAAATACAAGGGATTTCCTCTACATATCCATTTGTTTACAAGATCTCTCTCTCTTGAAACATAGCTGTCTTCATTTAGTATTCCTGGCATTGTTAGCTTAAAAGTTGAGTGTTGATTCTGTTTCCCAAAGCCAGTGCTATAAACAGAAATCACATTCTACATAATTCTTCCTATAGGATAGACATAAAACACAGTGATTTGGACTTCTAGGTATGAATGAGTCATACTGGCTTTAAGTGTTGCTCCGAGGCGAGCAAAGAAAAACCTGTACCAGTTCCCACTTCATGCAGCATTTGTTTTGGTAAAATGAAGTTGGAAATGGAAATCAAAATGGTTTTCAAGTGATAGGTGTGTCTGTTTTCTCTCTTTTTTTTTTTTTTTTTTTTTTTTTTTTTTTTTTTTTTTTTTTTTTTTTTTTTTTTTTTTTTTTTTTTTTTTTTTTTTGTCTTTTTGCCTTTATCTAGAGCTGCACCCGCAGCATATGGAGGTTCCCAGGCTAGGGGTCTAACAGGAGCTGTAGCTGCCGGCCTACGCCACAGCCACAGCAACGCGGGATCCGAGTCGCGTCTGCAACCTACACCACAGCTCACGGCAACGCCGGATCCTTAACCCACTGAGTGAGGCCAGGGATCGAACCCGCAACCTCATGGTTCTTAGTCGGATTCGTTAACCACTGAGCCACTAAGGGAACTCCCTGTTTCCTCAAATTTGAACAGAATTAATCTGCACCTTCACAAGCAGGCATACACCTCCTATGGGCTGATTCCTGTGTGTGGGCCTGTAGCTTTGAACAGACACCAGAAAGAAGTTTGCCTGAACCTCTAGTGGAGACTCTACTCTTGTGTTCTTGGGTTTTCTTTATATCAGTTGGGTGTTACATCACTCTCCTGGTCATTCTTCTATGGCCGAGTTTCTCGAGGGTTTTTCTTCCTTTTTGTGAGAGGGATTGATGCTACTTATTTAGTTTTTCATTTTAGTTTTCCTGGCATATCGTTAGGGACATTGTGCTTGTTAATGCTCTCATGCTAATTCTCAATCTCTCAATAGTTTGTCTTTGTTAGAAAAGTGATTTTTTGGCATGTAAAAAACATTTTGTGAAAAATAATTATAAATCTATTTTAACTGAGAATGAGAGCTGTAGAATTTGTTCTGCCGTTTAGCTGCTCAGCAGAACACTTGGAAGAGGAAAAGCGAAACTACATTGACTCTATCATAATATTTATTGTGTCCATGTTGAAATGATAATTGTTTCTGATTAGTCAAACTTCTCTCCTCCTTCTTTAGTCCCTGATCAAACTCTGGGAGTCTATGTCCACTCAAGCGTACCTTCCATCACCCCCTCTGCCTTCTGACATGCTGACGTACACTGAGCTCGTGTTGGATGATCAAGGTCAACTGGTCCACATGAACAGGCTCCCAGGAGGAAATGAGGCAAGTAGTTGAGTCCCCCTCCCCGCTTTCTCATCTCTGTGCCCACTAATAACTTTCCATGGAGGTGGTCATTAAATAGTATTAATTAAAATCCAAGTGGCATAAACAGTGTGGTAGTCTTTTTGGTAGAATGAGTAGTCTTGGTAGAATTCTTTAGCCAGAGAACATTGAATTTCAAGGAATTATTAATTATTAATTTTTTAGATGTTATAGTGGTGTTTCATCTTTTAAAATGTTTTTAAAATTTTTCTTTTTTTAAAAAGAGGATTGTTTTCTGTTGGATATACATACTAAAATAGTTACAGATTAAATAATCTAATGTCTAGGATTTGCCTCAAAACAATGGGAGTAGGGTGGTGAATATGAGAGTATAGATGAAAGAAAATTGGTTATGAGTTGTAAATTAAAGATAGGTGATACATAGGATTATTTTCTCTATTTTTGTATATGTTTGAAATTTTGAGATTTTCTATAAGAAAGGCATTTAAAGTATTGTTTTGCTTGATGTTGTTTGGATATTTATTTGCATATGAGTATATGTTTTTTGGTGTGTTTTTCATGCTCAGGGAATTTGATCTGGTGCTCTTGTGAGCATAGTAAATATTTTGTTCTTAAAGGAGCTCAGTCAGAACCAGAGGTTTAAATAGAATAAAACATAGCAGAGAACCTATGTCTGATAGTTACCCAAGAATGCATTTTCCAACTTTGAATTCCTTTCTCCTCTAGTACACTGTTAATAATGACATGAAGTTGGATTCTGGGAGTTCCCTGGTGGCCTAGCAGTTAAGGACTCAGTGTTGTCACTGCTGTGGCTCAGGTTACTGCTGTGGCTCAGGTTCAGTCCCTGGCCTGGGAATTTCCTCATGCCGTGGCCTTGGCCAAAAAATAAAATAAAATAAAAATCAGGTTCTGCCCCAGACCCCATATCCTCCTTCATTTATTGAGATTCTTCCTGATTTTAACTATGCTTCTAATGTTATTAACAGTGATAACAACAGTAATAAGCCTAAAATGAGATGTATTTTTATTTTAACCTTACATATAATCTAGATAAATGTCATTCCTTAAAAGGAGTAATAATCTGAGAGTTCACCATAGCAGGCTGGGTAGATCTTTGGCAGTTAATGCAATTTTTTCCCATCTTAATGCAGTATCTTTTTCAAAAAATTTTGTAATACATACAAAGTGTATGACTGTTCAGAAAGTACACCAGTGGGTGCCGGAAGTAAATAGTTTAGTGTTAAGATGGATGCAAGCATTGGACCAGATAGAGAGGATCAGACTTGGAGGAGTTCTGATCTAATGCCTTGACCAATAGCAAAAGCACGAGGCTGGGGAGGAAGGATGGGTAGAATTTTGACGAGAGTCGGTAGATGCATACTTGGTAACACAAAGTTGCAGCAGAGGTTTATGCCACTGTGTTCAGCATCTACTTAGTGAACGCCTCAACAGCACAGAAAAGCTTCATTGTGCTAGACTTAAATTCTGATTCATTGAACAGTGTAGTCTTCAGGAACGGAAGGCACCCTTGTGAACATGGGGCTGAGAGAAAAAGGCTTTTAACTAATGTAATTAAAACCCAAAATGAGATTTTTGGCCACGTGAAAGCTAGCTGCAGTGCTGTATGAAACCTCTTGCTATGATCTTTCTCTCCAGCTTTCTCTCTGCTCTCATTCTGTGTTTGAGCGAATGGAGATGGGGGCAGGCGGGGGGAATAGTGAAGTCCCAGAGGGACCGAGCTCTGTTCTTGCTGAAATTACAAGCACAGAGCTGCCTGGGCATGAACATGTAGTGTTTACTCTGCCAGTATGAATACAAATAGTCTTATTATACGGGACTCTGTACCCAAAGACCACACACGCACGTGCTCGTGTGTGTGTGTGTGCGCGTGCGCGCGCGCGCACACACACACACACACACACACACACATACATATGAATAAAAAAAAAAAATTAAAGGTTTTTTTTAACCCTTGTAAGACTCTGCAAATGTTGGTGGAAAAGGGAAGTCTTAAACAGCTGCAGAGGATTATGGCCCTGAGGACTAGAGTCAGCATAGGGACCACATCTTTCCTTTGCCCAGCGCTTTAAAAATCTTGAAATCTAATAGTAGTTAATTTTTTTTTTTTTTGCTTTTTGTCAGTTCTTACTCTCTCCCTGTTCTCCTCTTTTCCCTCCTTAGTTGCCTGTTTTCTTTGTTCTCTTTCCCTTTCCTTCAGATGATTGATGGGGATTGAAACTGGGTGTTAGCCGGCTGTTGCTGAGTCTTTGGGCTCGGGAGGAGCAAGACTGATATTCTTTTGTGAGCAGTTAGTGACTAATGCCCAGGATGGCTGGTGAGGTCATCCAGTGGCCGTAGCTAGATGAGAGGGCACCGCACGACAGGAATGAGGTTGAGGTATTAGTATCAAACTCTGTTACCAATAGCTGGAACGTACAATGGAGCATGTCCGCTGAGAGACTGACCAATCTGAAGCTGGAGTTTGAGCAGTCGGAACTCTGAGGGACAGCTGTGTCTAAGAGATGACGGGGTGTCAGGAGGATGTATTTCCTTGTGCTGAGCCCAGTTTTATCAGGGCAAGTTGACTTTCAGCTATTGCAGTTTAATTTCCTTTGGCCAAAGAGATAAGTTTGTCATGAGCCTGGCACTCTACATATCACCCCAAGAATGATGTGAGGGGGAAGAGAAGAGCTCATGCTGATGAGATTGGGAGCAAATCGGTCCTATCCCAAAGAGAATGGGCATCTGAACGGAGCCTTGAGAAATAGTTTTATTAAAAAAGGAGTAAAAAATTGACCTGTTAACGTTCCAAGAGCCAAGGCTCAATGTAAATGCATCGATGCTACATAGACATTAAATCATCATAATGTGGTGTTCACCAAAGGTGACGGCTCCACCAGGTCATCATTGTAGGTGATAATGCATTACCTTGAAGGATTGGAGTTTCTGAGTTTAAAAGCTTAAGCACATGGATATAAGGAATACAGGTAAAACAAGGGATTCCTGCAGAGTTTCCCCATGAATTGAGATGCCTCTCCCCATAATCAAAGGCAGAAAACCTGTACTTATCAGACCATCGGCTATGTGGGTAGCCAGTCTTTCTTCCCTATTTTTTTTTTTTTTCCAGGATGGTAAAAGGGTAAAAATGGTGATGGGACCAGGACTTGGAACAATTCAGTTCCATTTAGTTTTAGGTAACTTGTTTGCCATTTGAGGAAGAATATTGGCTGTTTCAGCAGAGGTATGACCTGCATTTTGAACACTGCAGCCGTCTTAAGAGCAGGAGAAAGAGAGCTTTTCTGATGCAGTGTTAGCTACTGTCTCCTTTCTATTTTTCTAGTGGTCCCTTCCCCATCAAGAGAGACGTAACTGAAGGAATGCCACCTTATGCATGATGAAAGATACAGGAGAACGCATTTTTCTCATTGTCAGATTTGAATGGCATTGCGTTTAGGATGAATTTAGAGTAGGAATAAAGAGGATATAGACCAAATCCGTGAACTCTTTTACTTGCAAATAGCTCTGAAGATGAGTTGTCTAAGATTTTTTTTTTAAATAGTTTCAGGTAAAGATGAAAATTGAGGAAAATGTGACTGCAACATAGACTAAACTGATTTCATGCTCTTGTGATGGGCACCGTATGTAAATACACAGACAGATGAATGTGTGCTCTTGAGCCTGAATAAGGACGTACAGCTGACCCAGAGCTCTGCTTTGACCACTTCTCAATTTGGGGGGAATTGTTTTCATTTTCCTGCCAGTTTGCTAACCTGTTTTGATCATTTGGTGGAAGCTGTAACCGGAGGTGGGAACATTTTGAGTAACAGTTCACAATCCAATGCAGCTGCTTTTCGCACCAAATACTGTTATTAAAAGGCTCAGGCTCAGATCAAGCCAACGACTGTAACCGACTTGTCAGAAAACAACTTAACTTTGCCTGGTAGGACAAAGAGAACACTAGCCTTCGTGAGACTATGTTCTTATTTGTTCTGAAATGTTATTAGCATTCTTTGATTATATTCTTTTAACCACTCTGTGAACTAGATGATGAATCTCCAAATTGCAAGGGAATGATGAAAGTTATGATAGGCACCTTTTATAGCAGTTAGTACAGACAGAAATTAGGACCCGGTTTTCCCTACTGTTTTATAACATGGGCTTTTTAACGATACAAACCTATCCATTCTCTCTCATCACTCCTGTCATAATGAAAAACTGAGATGAGATGAAAGATGCTGTGTTTAGGAGCAGATATAATAATGAGGTTTAGGAGGTTTACTTCAAAAAGGATTGGTAATTAGAAACTGGAATTCTTGCAGGGAGTTACAGTTTTCCTTAAAATAAATCTTTCTGGGAGTTAAATATGTTCCAAATTGAAGGCAATTTGATGACCATCTCCACACACACTACCAACGCTTAAGAATTGTAGTGGCTCCAAGACTTCGTTTTTTCAGACGGGCACTAGGTGTCAGGGTTTTTCCTTCCCAGCAGCCTAGCGTTCATACAGGCCTCTTGAATTGCCCTGTTTGGTGAGGCAAATCTAGCCGTATCCTTCACTTTTATTCAGTTGGTACGGTAGGCTTTGCCTAGTGTTCCTAAAATGTGCAATTGCCTTCTTAACCCTGGATGGAGATCTGTTGAATCTTAGATCATGACTGACTATACAGTTTTAGAGGAAACTTTTTTTTTTAGGAAAAGGATGATTGAGGAAGTATATGGTAGTATAAATTAAAGTTTGAAGGCTAGCTGTCATTATGAGTGGTATCTTTTTTTTTTTTTTTTGCAGCGACAGACATCTATTAGACTTCATTTTATATGCATTGTAGTTGAGTGGTATCTCGATTTCAGTTGTGCTTTATGTTCTGGGGGATGAAATGGTGGGGGTTAGGAATTCAGTTCCAGAACTGCTCAGCCTTGCCCATATTTAATTGTTATCTAATCATTGACAAGGTGCTATAATCCAGTTCCACCAAGGCATAAGCGTCCCTTCAATTTTTTTTTATTATAAAATATTTCACACTTAGAGAAAGACATGGAGAGTGATTTGACAAATATTCCTGCATTTATTGGCTAGCTTAAACAAATCTCATCATTCTGGCACTGCATCTCACTTATATATTACTATAATCCTTTGAAATCTCCAATTTGAGTATAAAAACAAAAATAAAATTTAGGAGTTGGATAGGGAAAGGAAGTTGGTAAGCTTATATAAGTCTAAAAGATTGGAAGAAATTAATTAGTAGATCCATTTTGACAGTTCTTAGGCTGGGCCTCTTAACCTAAAGGACCTCTTATTTTAGAAAAACCACCATAACCCTCTGTCTTAATTCACGCGGTTGACATTTTCCATACTCTCTAAGGAATAGCTTGGGTTATCTTGGACTCAAATTCTAGTGGAACCCATTATGCTTTCAAATTCTGACTGGAGAAAGCGTGTGTATGTTTGTGGGTTTGAGTGAGGAAAGGGTTGACCATTTCTCATGCAAACAAAACCCAAATATTTCTCTAGTTTAACAGTAGGCTTTTGCATATTGTTTTACTCGATTTAACCTCAGAATAGCCCATGAGTAGGAAGCTAATTTGGATGTGTTTTGCTGTGCTTTTGTTTCATTCTTTTTAAAATCAGTTTACCTTTTCATGCTGGGTGTGGAAATTGAATCCATTTCAGTCTTTTGGAAATGTGTTGGAAAAGAGGCATATTTGTATTGTCGTGTGCAGAAGATGAGCTCTGAAATAGACCCGAGAAAAGCGGATCTGAAAACCAGGATCATGGTCTGTGCACTGATTGTTCCAGGTTATAAAAAGAGACTAATGGGGCTTGCCACCAGTTATCCTTGAAGATGAGAGAATGTTTGTAAGTGCTTGGAAATCCTCAGCAGAAGAGTATCAATTCCACCACTTACACATAAACATTCATAATTTGTGCTTACCTTATTTTTCATCAAGGACTTTAAAACACCAATTTTGAATCCTTTTTAGGCCTAGCAAGATAGGAATTTCAAGTACAGAAAAAGACATATTATGGAATATATGGTAAGATAGTTTTATTTAAAATTATCGTGCACGTTTCTTCTTTTATCCTCATTCTGTGTGAACATGTAGGGCCACAAGTCTTTGTCTGAAATGATCTTCGGGACTAAAGTTGAGGTCCTCATTAGAAAAATATTGAGGCTAGCTTTGAAAGCTAGGTCTCCCTGCCTTGGAATTACTTCTAATGAGTTTCTGTTCTTTTCGGATGTGTATACTTTTCTCTGAAGTCCATCCTAATGCCTGTTATTGGGGCTGGAGATTTCTCCTCAGGTGGATTAGTTGATTTTGACTCATTTCATTAGTAGCAAGCCAAGGCCCGATGAGCTTGACTGACTCTGAAAGTCCTAATGCATCCCCCGGCAGACCAAAGCAGCGCTTGTGAAGGGCTCCTTAGTTCCTTTCAAAAGCAAGTCCTAAAGATAGTCTTTAAACAAAAGGAGGTGCTTGCCAGTATTTTCATACATCTGAAGTTGTAAGATTTTACTCAAAAAGGGTGTGATATAGTACCGTATGTCAAGAAATTTTACAGCTCTAACTAGAGGCAGTAATGAACACCAGGACAGCAACAGATGACACCAGAGGATGAGGTGTAGCGTGGAGCATCAGAGTTCAGCATTCGTTTATATGATTAATGGGCCAGGCTTCCTGAACTGTAGTAGGCCAACTTGGTTAATTTCCCTATCCGCCAATTAGCCCGGCACCGCATTTCTCAAATATCACTGGCTTGTATGTGCTCCGTTACATTTTTTTTTAAATCGGTATGTTTATTGAAATATTATGTGTACACGTGTAAAATTACTATGGTTTTATGTACAAAAAATAGCACAGATAGAAACAATTCCACTGTTTAAAATTATTATTTCTAATCTTTGGTAACCTTTTCAAATAATTACCTCTGGGAAGAAAGTTTTTTGCTCTAAAAATGATATTTTTCTTATCCTTTTATCACTTTTTGGAAAGGTTGAGGTAAGTTTGTTCAGCCATTTTTGAATTATCCAAGCATGAAAAAAAAGTTTTTCAGCTGTTAAGAAAATTGTTTTTCAGCTCTTTTATGTGATCATACAACACTAGGCAATGGAACATGATATCCAGTAGATAATACAATATGGAAAAGGCATTGACTTTTTTTGAGCATGGTTTTTCTGAATGGCACAAATTAAGTCAAATATCACATTGCCTTATGGTTTAACAATACACCTTTTAAGACCTATACAGTATTTTCTAATTTTTTTGTTTGTTCGTCTTTTTGCCTTTATCTAGAGCCACACCCGCGGCATATGGAGGTCCCCAGGCTAGGGGTCTAACAGGAGCTGTAGCCACTGGCCTTCGCCACAGCCACAGCCACAGCCACAGCCACAGCCACGCGGGATCTGAGCCGCGTCTGCAACTTACACCACAGCTCATGGCAATGCCGGCTCCTTAACCCACTGAGCAAGGCCAGGGATTGAACCCGCAACCCCATGGTTCTTAGTCGGATTCGTTAACCACTGAGCCATGAAGGGAACTCCCAGTATTTTCTAATATTTTATGATGTATTTTTTTTCTCATGAGAGTGTAATATGAGTTAAAATTATTATTTTTGATAGTGTCTAGTTAAAAGTGAAGATTTAATATTTCATCCAACATAGAAGGGGGGAAGGGAGGGTAGCTTTTTATCTGTCTCAAAAGGAACTCAAGTTCATAATCCTTCCCTCTGGATCTTAGTGTTTTTTTTTTTTTCTTTTCATCTTCCTGATGCAGATAGTGCCTAGGTCTGTTTTAACTCTTACCATTCTAGGATTCTTTCGTATTTCTGTCCCCGGGACCTTGTAAGATGGACCTCTTCCTGGCATTAGCGGTGGTAGAACAATAGCTACTGGAGGCTTTAGCAAAAACTTTAGAAAAACTTTAGACTTTTAGCATGAAAAATAGAGCTTCACCATCTCAGCCACAGTCTAATCTGTATTTAAGTCCATATAGAAAGATATTATTACCCTTGAACTCAAAGTGTGGAGACAGAAGAAAGGCAGCCGTGGCAAAGATGTTTCCCTTCCACTTCCCACGGCGTAGCTAGAGCTGATGGATGCCTCTTACATCCTTGGAAACAAATTCCTGTCCTGTTCTGCCCTTTAGCTTTCCCTTCACATTTCTTTATCAAGCTTAATATTGTTGTTTCATTTTGTAGTAACAGCAGCAGCTTTGGAAAGCACGGGTGTGTACGTGTGCATATATGTATACACACACACACACTTGTACGTTCTGCTGTTCACAACTGATAGTACAATTAATGTTGATGTCAATTTTGGTGTTAATTTTGGGTCATGATTAGTGTTGACACTTTGTGTTAGACTAACGGCATTTATGGGCACCATCAGAATAAATGTTAATATTATCATGTTTTTATTATCTGTTGTAGTAACATTAAACCAAGGTCCTCCCAGGAGAAAAAAAAATACATGTATGGATAGATAGATAATGCCTTTCTGTATCGCCGGTGTTACTCAGCGAGAAAATGACATCTCAGGGCAGAATCCTAATCACTGTTTGGAGCATCAGAAATAATGATCACCTCTGATCGGAGGTTGTGAATAATTCATTTGGTTTGATTTTCACGTCCTGTCCAGTGATACTTTTCAAACCAAATGTGTTTCTACAGGAAAATAATGGTCCCACTTCTTATGGAAATACTGTGGCACAAATCATTTTACCCACATGAAAACAGTTAAATAAGACTGTTCTCTTCTGCTCACTTTCTCCTCCCCATTCCCTCCTCCCTCACGTGCGCATGTTTATTCCAGGACCAGACTGTGGCCAAAGAAATATTTGCTTCCTTAGAACTTGCATAAGGAAAACACATATTTTATTCCCACTTATCCATAACCTATTGGCAGTAACTCTTTTGATCCTCTCCCCTTTCTCACTTTAAGGTAATTAGTTTAGGTGGATAATCTGTCACCTAGGAAGCCTGCTAATTGTGATGTTCTCTTATCAAAAATTACCTGAAGTCAGATATTTTTTAAAAAGTGGCTTACGGCTGTATTAATGAAACTGTAACTGGCAGTAATCGCTTTGTTAGACCATGCAGCAGCAAGGCATTGGTCAGGGAAGCAGTCTGTGGCACTGCCAGGGCCACAAAGCCTGAGTCTGAAACTCATTAGGCCATAACCCCTCCTACTCTAACCACCCCTTTCAGGCTGTTCCCCTCCTTGTTGCTTCCTTAGCCCTTAGTCCTGGAGTGCCATTTTTTCGCTAGTTTTCACGGAGTAGAAACATTGGAGGGAGAGAGAAGCTGGAACAAGGGGATTCAGCAATGGAATTTCCTTTGGTTGTTATTTTTAAGTTAGTATACAAGACAACTTGGCTTAGGTGAAATCAGTGAATGCCATATCCCTAATCACATTGTCACACTTGTGTACGCTTCTATGGTGATTGCAGAATTTTCAATATAAAATCTCCGTTGTGTGCATAATGTAGATAGACCCGTCCATACAAAGTAATTTGACTGAAAAACTTATGGTGTCCTAATTAAATGGGAAGAAAATATGACTGTCTGCTGAAGTAATGACCCAATCCTCTGAGACAAAGCTATTCTTAGATAGAATATTTTGAACCATTTCTCCTGAATATCGTGACCCCTTTTTTTCCCCCTCTCTCTAAATCTAACAAGGGCAGGGGAAAGCGTTTTTCAACCTAGTTTTCATTATCAGACAGAAAGTATTTTGCATTCAGAAACCATTTCCAGTATCAAATTCAATTTTGTCAAGTGATTAGTTGAGTTGGGAGAGAATAATTTAAAAACACAAAGCTGGAAATGGCCGTGGTGCTTCTGCACTGGAGGAGAGCAGTTGCTATTCTCAAGTTGCAAGCCCTCTTTCAGTGAGTGTGCATGGCAACGTGGATCATTGTGTCACACGTCTTTGCAGCTGTTACAGACCAGCATCTGTTGACACCATGTGTTTCTACCCCAGACTGCTTGAAGAAAGAGGAGAGTGGAGCGGTTGAATTGATACCTTGCCTGCCTATCAGTGCAGACGTCCTTTTATGTACATATGTTTGTAAAGCTCTTTAGCCCCCTTCAAGATGAAAGGCTCTGTATAAATATAAGCTTTTGATTTTAGTACATGTTTGTAATACTTGTGGTACAGTCCTAAATATGTATTTAGCTGATAGGCACTGTTCTTGTCTATTGTACAAATATTGACTTTAAAAGTATAAATATGTATTTAACCATCAGACCAGAAAAACACTGAAGCAGTAACTTCTCAGGTAGAGATATTAATATTGTATAAACCTATATATACATATGTTTACCTTATACCACAGCATTGCAAAGCATTTCTTTTTTAAGAAAGGAAATGATAGCCCCAACAAACTAAGACAGTTCTTGATATTCTTCTCCCTTTAAGGTGAATCCGATTTTAAGTTTTCGTATCTTTATTCCTCTTTCTAATTTTATGTAAATTTGATCTGTTGTAGTATAACTAAAATTGAGAATCAGTTCCTTTAAAATATGAGAAACCCATTAGGCTGGTGAGATTTTTTTTCTCCTTTAATTTTCTTTTTCCATGGGGAAAAAGTTCAAATATATACTAAAGTAGACATAAGTTCCCATGTACCTGGTGAGGAAGTATTTGGTAGTTTTTTTGCTCATAAAATTTTTAAGTTATCAAGGCATACACATTGAAGAACTTTGGAGAATGACGGAAAAATGCACAGTCTCATCATCCTAAAATAATCATCATCCTGTTTTGCTAAGTTTCTCTATTTCTTCCCCTCCAATATGCTTTTATCTATTGATTTGCTTATTTTAAGGTTAGAAGTAGATTTATTGAGAGAGATACACACTCCATAGACAAAGTGTGGGCTATCTCAGAAAGCTTGAGAATGGTCCCGTTATGCTTTAGATAGCAGTGGAAAGCATGTGCACACAAGTTTGTGTGTGTGTGTGTGTGTGTGTGTGTGTGTGTGTGTGTGTTGTAACACTTAACTGTGCACTTACTATATGCCAGGTCCTGTTGTAAGATTTAACATGTGTTTATTTAATCTTGATAGCCGACTTAAGACAATAGATTATTATTACCCCATTTTACTCATGAGGAAACTCAGGCATAGAGAAGTTACTAACGTACCTAAGGTTATGTGGCTAGAAAATCGACTGACACTATTCTGTCAGAGTCAGATTCTGTTAGATCCAGATTTGTAAAATCTGGCTTCTGAGTCTGTGCCCTTCGCCACCACACTGTTTTGCCCACAGTTATTATTGTATAATGGTATCCAGTGCAGTTTGGTCATCCCACTTCTTTAAATTTAGCATTACATCAAGAGTATTTAAAAATACTATTCAGGAATTCTCTGGTAGCCTACTAGGTTAAGGATCTGGCATGTCACTGCTATGGCACGGGTTTGATCCCTGGCCTGGGAACTTGTACACGCCGTGGGTATGGCCAAAAAATATTATTCATAGTCTTAATAGTTATCATTTATGAGGCTGTACAGAACACTAACAACAACCTTACTGTCAGTTTATTCCCTCCAAAAGGTTTTTATCATGATATTTATTTTTTAGCTTCTTATCTTAAAATAATTTTGTGTGTGTGTGTGTGTGCTTTTTAGGGCTGCACCTGCAGCATGTGGTGCTTCCCAGGCTGGGGGTCCAATCGGAGCTACAGCTGCCAGCCTACACGACAGCCACAGCAACGCAGGATCCAAGCCACATCTACAACCTACACCCAGCTTATGGCAACGTCAGATCCTTAAACCCACTGAGTGAGACCAGGGACTGAACCCGCAACCTCATGGTTCCTAGTCGGATTCATTTCCGCTGTGCCATGACAGGAACTCCAAAATAGTTTTAGATTTACAGAAAAGTTATAAAAATCATACAGAGTTCCCACTTAACCTTCACACAGCTGCCCCTAATGTTAACATCTTGTGTAACCACGGTATGATCATAAAAACTAAGAAATTAGCATTGGCACAGTACTGCTAAATAAAATACAGACTTTGTTTTGGATTTTACCAGTTTTCCTGCTAATGTCCTTTTTCTGTTCCAGGGTACCACGTTGTCTAGGTGTCGATGACGTTTATGTTTGTTCTGTAATTGATGTTCATCTTTCCATATTGTTTCAGCCAAGTGCAGTGGCACTAGCCTGGAACATATTTCCTTAATTTCTTTAGTACAGGAAGTTAATGCAAATCATACTTTAAAAAATAAATAATTCATACTAGCTATAAGGACAAGTTACTTAATTCCTGTATGCCTTGGTTTTCACATGGCAAATAATGGCTGTTTTTTAATTAATAATAATAGTAGCTGCTGTTTGAGGACTTTTATATGCCAGGCTCTGTACTAGTTTAATGTGGTGTTCCTCACAACAACCCCTCCAGAAAGATACTATTATTCCCATTTTATAAGTGGAAAAATTGAGGCTATGCAAGGTTAAGTAACTTGTCCAAAGCTGTATAACTAGTATAAAGCTGAAATTCGAACCAAGACAGGCAGACCTTCCAGCTTAATCTCTTAACTATTATCAGTGTTTAACTTTATAGTACAACGTGTAGAATGGTAGCTATCATTATTTTTTGTATTGTTTTTTAATATTTTAATAATATTTAGTAATTTAATTCTATGATCCCTAGAGGTAAGTCATGGAAGGGGTTCTAAACTCTTGGTGTTGACTGTTTTCCAAGTATCATTTAAGAAATGAAATAACTATGGAACCATCAAAAGTTTCTTACTCTAATATTGTGTGTAGGAATCCTGCTAAGTACTGGAGTAGGTGACATAATGGTTCGAGCTGGCGGGCTAACAGCTGTCTTAGGCCATATATAATAAATGATCAAATGAATTCGTTACATGAAGGTCTTAGTAGGAGACTGAAGAAGAAAGGAGTCACTTTAGATTCGGGCAAACTTTACTGAGGCATTTGAATTTGAATGAACCTTTATGGAATGGGTAAGATTTGGGTAGGTTGAGAGGAGAGACAGGGGCAAACTCTGTATGTGATAGATCACTTCTCCTAATAGTTGTTCATCAAACCCATGGGTGATATTTTCTTAATTTTGCACGTGGAACATTGAAACGCCATAAAGTTCAGTAAATTTCCCAAGGTCACAGCGTTAATAAGTGGTAGGACCTAGATGTAGATGCAGATTTCTTTGACACCCAAGCAATAATGACTTCACCATTACATACCCTATCATTTGATTAGCAGTAAAATCTCATTTTTAATATATATCGAGCAACAGATGCTTCCCTAGATACTTATCCACTGTGCTTATTTCAAAACTTAATCTCTTCCAGTAAGGAATCTCAGTGTACTAAGACTGGGCTAACACTCCCCATTCTGTAACAGTACTTTTTAAGGAGGGAGGGGGCCAGTCGATGAGGAACACACTTTGGAAAGACATTGATAAAGAGTAGTGTGTTCTTGGTGCTGCTGTGTTGACACCTAATTAGAAGTCAATATTGCAAACATAATGACCCGGCCAATTGCTGAACTGACTGCCCGAGTGACACAGTTAGAGTCCCCAGGTAATAGCAAAAGATAAGAGTGTTATTTGCTTGCCCGGTGCCACATAGACACAGTGTTTACATTAGCATGCAAATGCTGAAGTACTTTTCAGGGCTTGTACCTAAGCTGCTCTGGCCTAGGTGGCTAAGGTTAATATATCATAAAATTTGGTGTAAAATCGCATCTTCCTAACTACAAATTGCATTTAGAGGAAATAGCTTTTCCTTCCTGAAGAAGAAAAGTTGTGTTAGAGGGCCACATGAGAAGGCAGGTAAAGTATTATCCCCCACACAGGCATTATATTGACCAGTTTCTTAAAAACAATGACGAAATTACCCTGGTATTTAGAGTTTCTCTGTGCTCTTTTTTGGATGATCTGTTTCTCCTTCCTTTCTCTGTCTTTAATGAGCAGATAGAGTAATACTACCTTAGCTCAGAAGGTGATTGGATTTTCTTCCTGTGTATTATATCCGTTTTGATTTGTATTTGGCCAATGGTGTGATCTATTTAATAGCCTATATTTATCTGTGGGTGTTTTATATATATATATATATATATAAATAAATACATATATATACATATATATATATATATATATACACACACACACACATATATATATGTGTGTGTGTGTATATATATATATATATATTTCTTAATGCTGAGAATCACAAATAGCTGTGTGGAAAGCTTCAAACCAACCTGATTACAGTGGATGTGCAATTGAATTGAGGAATGTGTACTTAGAGCTTATGATCACTGGCCCGGTTGAGTCTGGGTGATGCATGTGGCTTTCCAGGGATGCTGCTATTTACATCTGTTAATGGCCCTTCCTGATGGCCTGCTCCCCAATGAGGTGATATGCAGCAGCCTGGGGATGAGGGACCCGGGCTGCACGTGCGGCCGGGCTCCATTAGGCAGGACCAGGAAGGCTCTTCTGGTAGGCTTTGTGTTTGGGGACCAATGGTGGGGGTGGGAAGCGGGGGAGACAGAAAGAAACAGGGGGGAAAAAAAAAGAATGGAAAACATTACTTATCTAGGTATAGGGAAACAGACAGGCACACATGAAAAACTGCAGCTATAAGTGGGGTATGAGTGAATAGAAAAGAAATGGAACCAGTGAATAAACAAGTAGAAAGATCGACTAGTTCTCATATAGAAGGGGATTAAAAGAGGAGAGGACTGTGAGGGTTTGGAAAGAGACATGTCCCCTTTGCCTCTTAAGTCAATGTCATTTATTTGTGTGGCTGGTCAGATGCTATAGAGCTGCGAGGAGAGGCTTACGTGAATCAGCGTAGCAATAGGTTGGTTAACTTGCATCTTTTGGTTTTCTGTGTTGGAAGAAAGCAAGAGATGCTCACAAGGATGCAATGTTGAGCTACAGTAAATTCTTGCAAAAATGGAAGATACCTGAAGGAAATCAGTGAAGACTGTTGTTGTTATTACTATCAAATACTAGAGAACAAGAAAAGGACCTAGGATTGAAAAGCTGTTCAGTCCATGAGAGGCGGTCTTCTTTCTGTTCTCCTGTGTGTTAAAGCTTTCTTGGGAAGAATCTCACAAAAGGTATCTTTTTAGATAGGGTAGTGAGTTAGGGAATCCCAGATTTAATCCCCAGTCCCGTGGTATTCTTCCACACGTATCCTAAGTGCATTCAGATTTTGTTTTTTCCCCTTCTTCAAACAGACCCAAAGACGAAATTGAGACAGCCGTGACATACATGTGTAGTAAACCAGCTGTTGTTTGCCACATAGTCTTAGAGAATATTTGTCCTAGTTTCCCACGGAGAACTTGGTTCTTTGGCAGTGCATATCTTGACATGAAGGCTGTATCCACATTCAGTCTGATACCTTCAAGGAACCTGAAAAAAAATCTGTATGTAAGGAGCTTGTATTGATTTGTTTGTTTGTGCCTTTGCAGATTGGCATGGTAGCTTGGAAAATGTCCCTTAAAAGTCCGGAATATCCAGAAGGCCGAGACATCATTGTTATTGGTAATGACATCACATACCGGATTGGTTCCTTTGGACCCCAGGAGGATTTGCTGTTTCTCAGAGCTTCTGAGCTTGCCAGGGCAGAGGGCATCCCACGCATCTATGTAGCTGCCAACAGTGGAGCGAGAATTGGGCTGGCAGAGGAAATTCGTCATATGTTTCACGTGGCCTGGGTAGATCCTGAGGATCCTTACAAGGTACAGACTAAGGAAAGATACTGTGTGTGTGTGTGTGTGTGTGTAGAGAGGAGGGAGAGAGATGAGGTTTAAGTTCAAAATCTAGCACTTACAGTGAACCATAACTGCATTAGAAATAAACTGTCTCTTTAATATGTTCACCTAGTTTTTCCTCCAGCTTTGAAGCATATTATTATTTCTTTGGTTGAATCCTAGACAAAACAGTAGGTGTGCATTTCGTGTGAGACACGTTAAGACAGAAATATATATCTTTAAATTATTCCACTGTAGTTTCCAAGACTTATCAGCAAAACCGCTTATATCCTAAGCTCATTCTCTGTTCTCCAGCCTTCTTGTTCTATTTGAAACTTGCCTGTACTCTGAAGACTCTTCTTAAATAGTGACTGGTTTCCCTTTTACCACTGAACCTGGAGGGAAAAAGTGTCTTTTTTGTGTCTCATTGCCACTTCCAGCCCTTTTCCCTCCCTTCTCTCTGAAAACCCCTCTTTGAACCTCATGTCATCAGACTGTGCCCTACCCCCACTGCTCCTTATAATAGTGTTCCTTTCCTTACGGCCACTCCCCCTTCTTCCTTGCATCTTTTAGTTGTTGACACATTGTCACTCTCTCAAATAGTACCAGTCCTAATATAATTCTTAATGATTGCTGTATCTGTATAGATGACCCATCCCATTGTCCAGCCTCTTGGATCCTTAACTCCCTCTCCTCTAACGGTTTTATCCTACATCCCAGATCAGTCTCTCATTCCCTGTAAACTCAATCTCAAGCATCCCTTTCTTTGCCATTTTGCCATCCTATCTTTCCAGTGCACTCTTTCGTACCCCAAGTCCAGTAATCCTTTGAACTCACCACGACCTGCAACTGCAGAACTCACCACTTCTGCTCTTCTCTCCCTCCTCACTTGATTCCTATCCAGCTTAAATTCCAGAATCAGTCGTAGGACTGGCTAATCATTCTAATCGCTCCCTTTGCTATGCCCTCAATTACTTTGCTTCTTTTTCATTCTGCCTACTCTGTGTTTGTGCAGAAACCTTACCTAAATCCAATTCTCTCCATCTTCTCTCATACCTGCACCTGCATGGCTGAACATTGTTGCAGAAAAACACACAGCACTGTTGACCGGTCTTACTTTAAATTAAAGCTTATCAACCAATTTCACATCTTCTCTCTCCTTAAACCTCCTACACCCTCTTCCTTCATTCTCAGTCTTTGCTGCTGCTGCTTCCCAATTCACTGAGAAAATGGAAGCAATTAGAAGAGAGCTTCCAGGAGCTCCCATATATCTGCCTCTGTGCCCTTATTCTCTCCTGTACTTTGATGATCAGTTCCTGCTCCTAAGTAAGGCCAGTCCTTCCATGCCCGGTCTCTCCCTTCTGGCCAACCTAGGGGTAGAGATCAACACTTCTCTCCCCTTTCTTGTGTCATCACTTCCCCCTCTCTCCTGGATCTGCCCCTTCAGCACACAAACACTCACCCCTCTAGACTCCCACCCCATTTTTTCCTTCCCTTTATAGCAAGACTTCTTAAGAGTTTCTATTCTTAGTGTTTTCAAATACTCTTCTCCCTCCCACTCCCTCTGGAACTCACTTCAGTTCCCCTTGCACCCTCACTTTTCCACCTTAGCAGCTTTTGTCAAAGTTGCCATTGATTCTGATTGTTAAAATCTGTCATGAACCTCAGTCTTCATCTTACTTATTTGATGTTTTCAGCAGCATCCCATGCAGTTGGTTACCCCTTCATCCTTGAGATGCTGACTTCTCTTTTCTTTTCTTTTTTTTTTTCTGGCCACACCCACAGCATGTGGAAGTTTCCAGGTCAGGGATCAAACCTATGCTGTTGCAGCAGTCCAGGCCGCTCCAATGACAGTGCCAGATCCTTAACCCACTGTGCCACAAGGGGCATCCCTTTCTTCTCTTAATTTCTAGGACACCAGAGTCTATTTTTCACCTTCCTAGCCACTCTTTCTCTGTTTCCTTTGTTGTCTTTCAGGAATCTTTCAGGGGATTTTGGAAATATTCTGTATTTTGATTGTGGTGATGATTATGCAAATATATGCATTTGTAAGAATTCATCGAACTATACTTAAAACTAATGGATTTTATTGTATGTAAATTTTTTCTTTCTTTCTTTCTCTCTTTCTCTCTCTCTCTCTCCCCCTC
>PVHT020001178.1:3776327-3845367 GCA_004024745.2 Catagonus wagneri
CCTGCATCCTCATGGATGCTTGTCAGATTCAGTAACCACTGAGTCATGAAGGGAACTCCTGTTTCTTTAAAATTTACTTTTAAAACGTATGGGAATTGTTGGTGACCACTAACAGGCACAGGATTTCTTTTTGGGCTGATGGAAATATCCTGGAATTAGATAGTGGTGATGGTTGCACACAACATCTGAATATACTAAAAACTACTGAATCATATGCTTTAAAATGGCCATTTTTAGGAGTTCCCTGGTGGCCTAGTGGTTAAGGGTTGTCACTACTGTGCCTCAGATTCAATTCCTGGCCCAGGAAGTTCCATGTACCATGGGAGTGGCCAACAACAACAAAAAAAGCTCCAAGCAATAACAAAATGGCCAGTTCTATGTTATGTGAGTTTTATCTCAGGTTTTTTAATTACAAAAAAAAAAATGTGAATGGAGACAGATACCAGGGCCACAGGGGCTGTGGCAAGAAGTCCGGGACCCCCAATCTCAACCCTACCAGGGCTCAGTGCCCTCTCACCTGATACTTTGGCAGGATAGCTTGTATAGAAAGTGAAGTAGAAGGGGAAAAAAAGGTATTTTAGGGCTTGATTTCTGGACTTCTCTTCTTTCCTATATTTACCTACCCTTAGCAATCTTATCCAATCTGAAAACTTCAAATTCCATCATTAAACTGATCATCTCCCAAATGTATATCCTGTCCCTGCACTTAAGATTCATGTATCCAGACTCAGCATCTCTACCTGCACGGGTGCCTGAATGTAGTTGCCAGTCTGCTTCCTTGAACGTGTTCTTTCCACGGTCTTCTGTATCTCAGTAAATGATCCCTCTGTCCCTCCATTTAACTAAAAGAACTTGGAGTTGTCCTTGACCTCTCTTGGTCACATACCACAAATCTTGTGTACACCCCAACCTGCAAAATATATCCAGAGTCCAGCCACTTCTAACCACTCCCAGTGCCACAGGGCTGTCCAAGCCTCTGCTGTCTCCTACTGCATTTGTTGCAGTGGCTTCCTAATGAGCCTTCCTGCCTCTGGGCTTTACCCTACCCTGACCCCCAGTCTGCTCTCAACAGAAAGTGGAACTATCCATTTAAAATATAAATCAGGTCACACCTCAGAATTGTTCTCTGACTAAAACCCTTTAATGGCCTCCCAACTCACTCTGGTGAGGGTCAGAAACCCTGTAGGTATCTACAAAGCCCTACATAGATTGGCCTTTCTCCTTGCTGCATCCATCTCATTCCACACCATTTCTGCCAACCTCTCCACTCTTTCACAAACCTGCTGGGAACACTCAGCATTTTCGTACTTTGCAGTTCCTTCTGCCTGGAATGCTTTCCCCCAAAATACCCTCCTGTCTCATTTCTGCAGCTCATCAGGTCTTGGCTCAAATGACGTTTTCTGTGAAGCCTTCCCTGGCTATTCTTCTAAAAGTTCAGCTCTCCCAACTCTCCTGTCTCCTTCCTCTATTTTATTTTTCTCTTAAACGTTATTCCCATTAACACTGTATGCTTAACTTATTTTTTATATTTTCTGTCTTCTGCTAGAAGCTGAATTGTATAAGCCAGGAAGTTTTGTCTGTTGTGTTCCTTCCTGTTTACACTACGCCTAGAACAGTGCTTTGCAGATAATAGGCACTTGCTAAATGTGTGCTGATAGACCTGCTACTGACACTCAGTGCCACAGTGGGTTCTCGTCCTAAGTCAGGCAAATCAGTGGCAAATGACATGGGCTCACTGTGGGACCAATTCATTGAGTTAAGTGGTGGACATAATTTCTCATTGTATTTTAAATGTTTTTCTCTGTTTACTTTTTAGGGGTGGGGTGCTGAGTGACTAATTCACTTAAGCTAAACACACATAGTAGATAACTCTACTTTGTACGTGAGTGTGTACATGTCTATATCAAAAAAAATCACTTGTGAAGTGTTAGTATAATTTTTTAATGTACGTAGGAATTTGGAGTTGTTTATTTTAAAAAGGAAAAGGCTGATCATTAGTATTGCATAGACCTCTGATTTTTTTTTTTTTTTTTTTTTGTCTTCTTAGGGCCGCACCCGCAGCATATGGAGGTTCCCAGGCTAGGGGTCTAATCAGAGCTGTTGCTGCTGGCCTATGCCACAGCCGCAGCAATGCGAGATCTGAGCTGTATCTGCAACCTACACCACAGCTCATAGCAACTCTGGATTGTTAACCCACTGAGCAATGCCAGGGATCCAACCGCAACCTCATGGTTCCTAGTTGGATTCACTTCCACTGCACCACGATGGGAACTCCTAGACTTCTGATTTTAAGATTGATTAGGAGTTCTCTTGTGGCACAGCAGTTTAAGGTCCAGCATTGTCACTGCAGTGGCTCAGGTTGCTGCTGTGGCAGTTTCAGTACCTGGCCCAGGAACTTTACCCGTTTATATTTTGATTGGATTATGGATTTGAGAAAGTGAAGAATGGTAATTCACCCAATTATTAAATATATCAATGCAAAATAAAATAGAGGTGTAATTTAAGGTCAGAAAATGACCCTTGAACCCTGAAGAAAAAGAAATGAATGGAATATACTTGGAGTTGCAGCTACAAGATAACCTTGTTTTGAGGACGCAGAGTCAGTGGCTACAGAAACAGGCACTTGCATCTTTCAAAGAACTGTCTATGCTAGTGTCCTGAGACGGTAACTCTAATACACAACTTAGTGATTTAAAGCTAGTTTTGGGTTTGGAACAAGCTGCATTACGCATGCTTTGTTGGGTCTTCTGATTATGTGGTGATGGCAAATAATGAGTTAAAAACTATTTGTGCTTCACAGGGATACAAATATTTATATCTGACCCCTCAAGACTATAAGAGAGTCAGTGCTCTCAACTCTGTCCATTGTGAGCATGTGGAGGATGAAGGAGAATCCAGGTAGGTATTATGTGTCAATAATTTGGCCATGGATTAAAGAATGGAGAATGTGATAATTTTTTTCTCACTGTTGTGCTGATCATGACCTTGAAGAGCAATGAAGATTGTTTGTTGCATAATCTAGAAGCCTTAGGTGTGTGTCTTAGTTCTACCACTTACTAGTTGAAAGACCTTATTATTGATTGAAGTTTTTAAATTATAATATTTGTTCATTTTAAAAGCTGAAACATGTAAACAAGAAGAAAAAAGTAAAAATCAGTTACAAGAGATGAAATTATTAATGTATATTATATTCTCACTGTCATATGTATATATATATATATATATGACATATATTAGTTATATAGTAGGTGTGTGTGTGTGTATGTATTTTTTCCTATACAATTGGGATAATAATACAGAATTCCTTTGGTAATTTTGTTTTTTTCATTAAAAATTATTTTGAGAGAAATTTTGTATATTCTTACATATTATTTGAAATCATGGTATTTAATGGCTTCGTATAATTAATTATATCATATTTGAACATTGAAACTATCCCAATTTTCACTGCTATATCTCCAGATATTCTAGATCATTTTTTTAATGTAAACTTTGAGGAATATCTCTGATTATTCCCTTTGGGATAATTTCTAAAAGTAGAATTACTAGTCTTTTAGTAGATTACTATCCATTTGTTAAAAAGATCTCTTTTGGATAATTCAGATTATCCTTCCAAGAGCTATACTTATGGTGGTGCTTGTTTCCTCTCTTTAATTATTTCTACCCTTATCCGGAGTTCCATTGTGGTGCAGCAGAAACAATTCCAACTAGCATCCATGAGGATGCAGGTACTACCCCTGGCCTCATTCAGTGGATTGGGGATCTGGCATTGCCATGAGCTGTGGTGTAGGTTGCAGACACAACTTGGATCCCACCTTGCTGTGGCTGTGGTGTAGGCCGGCACCTGTAGCTCTGATTTGACCCCTAGCCTGGGAACTCCCATGTGCCGCAAGGGCAGCCCTAAAATAAGCAAAATAAATAAATAAATAAATTTCTACTCTAGTCAGCGTTGATTATTGTCAGTTAATAAAGTAGGATAAATACAGCAATTGTTATTTTAACTGCTTTTTTTTTTTTTTTTTTTTTTTTTTTTTTTTTTTTTTTTTGCTTTTTTAAGGCCGCACGCACGGCATATGGAGGTTCCCAGGCTAGGGATAGGATCAGACCTACAGCTGCCAGCCTTCGCCACAGCCACAGCAACGCAGGATTCGAGCCGTATCTGCAACCTACACCACAGCTCACAGCAACGCTGGATCTTTAACCTACTGAGTAAGGCCAGGGATCAAACCCGCAACCTCATGGTTCCTAGTCGACTTCATTAACCACTGAGCCATGACGGGAACTCCTTATCTGGTATTTTTGATCACCAGTGAGGTTAAACATTTTTATAATCTATCTACAGGTATTTTACAGAATATTAATCAGTTGCCTAATACCATTTATTGAATAATTCATACTTTTCTCACTTTTATAATAAACTTAACTCAATTACTAGGCTTTATATTCTGGTTTTTGTTATATCTATTCTTGGACTAATGCCATACTATTTTAACTACTCTACTGGTCCAGATTTCCTCACATTCTTATTTTTTCCCCAAGTTTTATTAAGTATTTTTGTCTTTTTACATATAGGCTCATTTTTTGTTTTAATGAAAACTTTCCATAATGACTTTGATTCAGATTACATTAGGTTTTTAAATTAATTTAGGAAGATCTGAGAGCTTCAGAATATTAACTGTTCTCAATAAGAAACATGATATGTTTTTCCAATTATTCAAGTGTATTTTTTAAACTTTTATAATTTTCTTCATATAGGTTACGTCAAAAGTTCCCAGTCTTTCTTGGTTCACAGCACCCTTACTGTCTCTGTAATTTTTTTTTTTATCCACCTTTGGGCAAAAAGATATACCTGATCTTTCCAGTTATTAAGTAGCCAGACCTAAACAGCCTCAGAAGTGTTTTTGCCATGAACAGCATGGGTTTGTACACTTACATGCAGACATTTTCAACAGCAAATATAACATTACTACACGATCAATGGTTGGTTAAATCTGCAGATACTTAACCACAGATATGGAGGAACTATAAGTTATATGTGGATTTTCTGCTGCCAAGGGTGGACTCCTCTTGCCCCCAACATTGTTAAAGGGTGAATTGTATAATACACATAACTGAAAAAAAATTTCATTCCATTTTTAAATATTTACAATAACTTAGTAATGACATATTTGCATCCGTTCAGCATCACAAACGTTGGAGTAAGCTTGAACAAAGCCAACCTCGTGTCTTGTTTTGTGCTGATATTTTTTGTACAGAACTTTTCTTCCCCCCCTCGACAGAAACCGGAAACCCAGCTTTGCAAAGATAGGACACTGTCAAGAGGAATGTAGCACTACCTAATGTTAAACCGTGAACTACTTAAAACCAGTAGTTAATGTGGGATCCAATAGATATGCCATATAGTGTTTTAAAAATTTGAGGAAGTTCCCTTCATGGCTCAGTGGTTAATGAACCTGACTGGGATCCATGAGGCAGAGGGTTCGATCCCTGGCCTCACTCAGTGGGTTAAGGATCCAGCATTGCCATGAGCTGTGACGTAGTTTGCAGACGCAGCTTGGATCCGTGTCTGCTGTTTCTGTGCCTGGGGTGTAGGCCGGCAGCTGTAGCTCTGATTCAGCTCCTAGCCTGGGAACTTGCACGTGCCTCAGGTGTGACTCTAAAGAAGCAAAAAAAAAAAAAAAATTGAAATATGCTTCAGTATGCCTGATAATTCACTGTGGCACTTCAGGATGCCTTGGTGCACGGTGTGGGTATGGTGGGATTTTGCCAGTATTAAAATATTTATCCCTAGACGTTTTGCATTTCTGCTTGCTCCTCTGAACAAGATTCCCCCCATCCCCTGCCACATTTTATTTTTTAACTCTTTATTATTGGTATCTCAGAAAGCTATTAAATTTGTATGTTGCTTTCATTAAAGCAAGCCAGTGTTCTTTCCTGAATTTTTAGTTTCCTCATCTACACGTTGAAGGCCAAGTAAACTAATATACGTAAAGCCTTTAGCACAGCACTTAAGCAATCAGAAATCCTGGCTATTATTTTTATTATCTGTGGTAATGGAGACAAATGTTCCTAATCACACTGGTTTGTTATGAAGACCAAAAATGATGTGTTTTTGTTAATTGTATGACACTACAAGGTTTTTACTGTAAGTAACATTAAAATTTGGTACTACTTTAAAGAATGATAATCTTAATGTTAGAAGACTCAGACCACAGAGCAGAAAATGGGAAATTTCGGTTCTTTTTTATGTAACACAATGGGAGAAGATGCTGCTTACAAATCACATACCTTTGAAGCAATATGCGCTCCTTAGCAGGGAGAAGATCTGCTTTGCAAGGAAGGCTGTTGGGCCCATGAGTATTTGTGACTATATGGCATGAGGGCCTTATAAGAAGAACACATTACTCCCTCCCCAGTTTATATGGTTCATTAACCCCTTTAAAGGGATTAGCTTTACCTGTAACACAGCTCTAGAATTTAGAGTTCAGATACAGAGAGAAAGGAAGAATTGGGGAATTATTGGGAGAAGAAATTATTGGGAATCTGGGAAGAAGTGATGCAAAGGCACAGACCAACAGCAAGAGTAAAGAAAAAGAACTGATGGAAGGCTGGAATTAAGAGAGCAGAGAAATTGGGGGGGGGGATAGTTTAAGAGCCACTGTGGGATATTTGTTTATTATTTCAATTTATAAAACTGTGCCCAGTGTTGAGCCTTTTGGGTACTCATGGAACGTAAATAACACATGCCTGTCTCTACTTCGAACTTTGTATTTTTCCTTATGTTTGTTAGTTGCATTCCCCATCTCCCATTTCCCATTATCAACTATCACTCCTAATCCCCTGCCAGGAAGACAGATGAGTGGCTCCTACTGGATCCACAGGATACTTTCTGGACAACTTGGCCAGCATTTCACTTCCATACACATTCCCCCAGCCCCTCCAGAGAACTATAGCCAATAACGCTCGTGTATGCACTTGATGCTTACAAAGGAGCAGGGGTAGAATTCATGCTTTGACCTTTCCCTTCATCCTTGTCTTGGAAAGAGAGAGGATTTTGACTTGAAAAATTAGGCTGAGTGTTCTCACTATGCCTCTAGACTTTTTTTATTCCTAACATTTATCTAAAATTCTTTAAAATTTTATTTATGTTTTTGCTTTTTAGGACCATACCCGCAGCATATGGAGGTTCCCAGGCTAGGGGTCAAATTGGAGCTACAGCTGCCAGCCTACGCCACAGCCACGTAGGATCTGAGCCTCATCTACAGCCTACACCACAGCTCATGGCAATGCCAGATCCTTGATCCACTGACCAAGTCCAGGGATCGAACCTGCAACCTCATGGTTCCTAGTCAGATTCGTTTATGCTGTGCCATGACGGGAACTCCACATTTATCTAAAATTCTTGATTTGGAGCTCCCGTTGTGGCTCATCGGTAGCCAACCCAGCTAATATCCATGAGGATGCGGGTTCGATCCCTGGCCTTGCTCAGTGGGTTAAGGATCCGGCATTGCTGTGAGCTGTGGTATAGTTCGCAGACACGGCTCAGATCCCATGTTGCTATGGCTGTGGCAAAGGCCAGCAACCGTAGCTCCAATCTGAGCTATAGCTCAGATTTGACCCCTGGCCTGGGAACTCCTCAGTGCCTCAGGTATGGCCCTGAAACGACAAAAAAAAAAAAAAAAGAATCAAAACATTTTTTTAAAAAACTGTTGATTTAAGGAAGTTCCCTTTTGGCGCAGTGGGTTAAGGATCTGGAGTTTAATCCCTGGCCCGGGAACTTCCACACACCTCAGAGGCAGCTCCCCCCCCCAAAATAAATAAATATAAATAAGTAACATTGTTGATTTAATGGCTGTTGCTTATTATGGAGAAGTACACATCGACCTTGCTTTTAAGAAACTTGTCCTAGAAAGTGTGAGAGGGCATCTAACAGCAGACTACTACCTCTCTCTCATGTTGGCGCTTTAGAAGTGGCTACAGTTGTTTCCGTTTTACAGAAGTAACTCTTGTCCTTAGAGTCACACTGCTGTATGTGTCAGAGCAGGGATTTAAACCTAATTCCAGATTTTGCTCTTTCTGCTCTACAATGTTGCTTCTAGACAAAACAGGCCCCCATCCAAGAAGGAAAGATAGACAATGAGTCTAAGAAAAGTCCAGGGCCCTGGTGTTAGCTACAGGCTTTCACTGTGCTTTCGGCAGCCTACTGATAGTGGCAGTTCTTCTCATGGATTGTTGTTACTGTGTGTGACCTTTATAACTTGGCATGGCTGTCTCCACTAGGTACAAGATAACTGATATCATCGGGAAGGAAGAGGGCCTTGGAGCAGAGAACCTTCGAGGTTCTGGAATGATTGCTGGAGAATCCTCACTGGCCTATAATGAGATCATCACCATTAGCCTGGTAAATATTGCCCAAGTCTGAGCTTTTTGAAGGGCTGACTGTGTGTCTTGGATTTGCTTTTGCCTCCATCACTGCTATTCATTCCCAAATGAGAGCCTTTCTTAAAAATTATGTGTGTGTATGTATGTGTGTGTGTGTGTGTATATATATATACACACACTCTTTGATTTTAATTGTGCACAATCGTAGAAGACAGGATAGTGTAAATAACTGAACTAAACCTAGCACCTCGTGTTGGCCGTTAGTTTAATTTCTCATTTCTGTAAACCAGAGTGTTAGGAGCTTAAATTTCTTTTCCTCTTACTGTTTTCCTTGTTCATACCTCTAGTGTAGATGCCCAACATCTGTGAAATGGGCGAAAGTGTAAGTGACATGAAGGGCCTATGATCCATTGACTGTTATTACTTGAATCTTTGAAAGAATTCTGTACCTTCTTTTCTTTCACCAAAAGGTTGTGGGTTTTTTGTGTTGTTAACCAAACATATTTCCTTGAGATCAGTGTTTCATTTTGTTTTGTTTCTGTTAATGTGGGTCTTGCATATCTGTGCCTTTGTTCTTACAGCTTAGGAGAGAACACAAATATGTGACAGGTAGAATTTATTCTTTTTTTAAGGTTACCTGCCGGGCCATTGGGATTGGGGCTTACCTTGTCCGACTGGGACAGAGAACCATCCAGGTTGAAAATTCTCACTTAATCCTGACAGGAGCCGGGGCCCTCAACAAAGTAAGTTTCCAGCATTTGGGAGAATGTATGTGAAGTTTTTTAAAGAGTGTTGTGAATTCTTAATCCTAGGTCCTGATGGGAAGGAAGCCATTCAGTCCATGCCTTCCAGTCTGTCTCTTCCCCTCTCCATCTTCCCTGCCTGTTCATTCATTCATTCATTCATTCAACAAAATGGGTATTTTGAGTACCCGCTATGTGCCAGGCACTGTTCAAAGCCCTGTGGATATATTAATGAACAAACCATATAAACACCCTGCTGTGGAGTTTACATTCTAATGTCTTTCTAGAAAGGGAATTAATTGAATGCTTCCATTCTGCCCTCCCTCCCCTTTTCTCATCCGCGAGCGAGGGATGTGAGATTTTATTCCCACACCTGGAGCTACCTTGGAAACATCCCCTGAATGCGTCAGGGATATCAGGTTTTAGTGTTCTGAGAAATTTGTGAAAGCACCCTGAGAAAGGACACTTAGGGCAGTCTCTTGTACATAGGAAGTACATTGAATGGGAAGATGGGTGGTGGATGGTAGACTTGCACAAACTTTTTATCAAGCCTCGACTTTCAAGTGGGAGGATAGGAATTAAGCGTCCTATCCTATTATTCCCATTTAGAAAAAGTTGACACTTCCATCAGTACAATTAGCTTTGGGGGATGTCAGAAATGAGAGTCGTGTGACATGATGAGCTTACTGTCTGCATTCATATGAACTCTGTATCCTTCCCTGGGCTTGCCTTTCTCTCCAAGGAAAAGCAGGGCACTGCTAACAATGGCAGACTCGGATGTCCTGCTCTCTTTTTGGAGAGTAGCCTGGAAAGATTGTGAACAGCCACAACTGAGGGAGATTATTCCAGTGAGAGAAACTTCTGGGAGTCTTGCTTTTTTTTTTTTAAGGGGCTCTTTTGGATACATTCTTAGGATGAGTTCTTGATGAGCATTGAAGAGAATTGTAGGTACCATTATCTGTGAGGATAGAATTTAAAGACACCTGTTATTTCCATAATGTTCCCATACCTGAACAAAGAACTAATTTCTGAAAAGTATCTTGTAACGTTGAGTTTCTTATTTTCTCCAATACTATGTTATACCCAAAGAATATTCCAAAAAGCAAAGGTTATTGTTGTGTTGTTGTCGCTGCCGCTGCTGGGGTTTTTGTCTGTTTATTTGTTTGCTTGCTTCCTAAAAAATACTGGTTGAATTTTTGTGCTGCAAAGAAAGCATTAGGGATTTTTTTTTTTCTCTTAAAATCTGGTTGAATTGTTCTGATCAAGGTCATCCTAGCCTTTGGGGCTGCTTGTTCAAGGAGAAGTCTAGTTTCAGGGAAAAGATAGCAAAGCTGCAGGTGTAACTTACCCCACCAAAGCTCATTTCCCGAAGGACATGATCCTTTGGAGCTGAAGGGAGTGATCAGTTGTAGAGGCTTCTAATTCTAACCCTGCTCTGCCTGCTTCACTGCCTTCCTGTGCCTGCCCCTGATGTGTAGAGCCCCCGTGCTGGAAGACCCCCGGGTTCATGCAAATTCCTTAAGAGTGTCCTGTCTGCCCCTCTGCCTCTCAGGTATGAAAAAGGAAACCAGACGGGAGCCAGGCTGCCTCCTGCGGCTCTCTCCCAGTGCACATCCCGTCTTTGTGTGTGCCGATGTGTCTGCCTGACGTGTCTGCCTGTCCGCCTTTCTTCCTGTAGGCAGCTCTTTCTCACCTCCTCCGGGCATGTGTACAGGCACGTTGAGTGCGTGTCTCTCCCTGCATGAATGCTGGTCTCTGTGTCTTTGTGTCCACATCTCGCATCTAGATCCCTCTTTCTCCGTGTGCCTCCCTGAGCCTCCATGTGTGAGAAAGTCTGTGTGTGTGTGTCTTTGTGTCCACATCTCGCATCTAGATCCCTCTTTCTCCGTGTGCCTCCCTGAGCCTCCATGTGTGAGAAAGTCTGTGTGTGTGTGTGTGTGTGTGTGTGTCTGAAACCCCGGAGAGCCTCCACCAACCTTGACCGTCTAGCTCGTAGTACGCGTGTACCTGTGTAAAGTGTATGTAGGCAGTGTATGCAAGCTTTTAGACTGTAAACATTTGACCCCTACCTTTTTGAGTCTTCATCCTTTATGTTAAACATTAGGGTGAAGAATAAGAAGGGAGGGGGGTGTACAGAGGTTGTAGGGAAAAAAAAAAAAATCCGTGTATGCAAGTGCCGATCCCGTTGACCCCTTTGAAAATTGAAATAATGATAATGCGCGTCTCCTGACTGCATCAAAGTATCAGCACATCAAAAGCCAGGAGGCATGAAATGCAAATGATAAAGTGAAAGCAGATGGATTGTGCATGATCGCCTGATGCCCAATGAATTTTAAAAGGTGCTGGTTTGCAAGGGGGTGGGGTGGGGGTGGGGATGGGGGGACTGAAATAAACACGTTATCCCTGCAATTTTTTTTTTTTTGTTCTTGACGCTCACTCCTGACAATATTTTTTCACACTTGAGTGAACACCCACTTCATCTCTCTGTCTCTCTCTCTTTCTCTCTCTCTCTCCCCCTTTTCCCTCTCTCTCTCTCTCCCCGCCTTCTCTAACTCCACCTCCACCCCACCCCCATCCACCTCTTATACGTCTCAGGTCATGTCGCTGCAGCTCCGGTGAAAATAATAAGATATAAACCACGAGGTTGTTATTTGCATAGAAATAGCATGGAGCCCCAGGCAGCAAGGGAGAAGGACACAGGGATCATTTGTCTAAAATTTTAATGAAAACTTTTGCTGAGGCAGAGATTTTTTAAAAACTTACTTTCTCTCTGCTTTTCTCTCCCCCCACCCCCGCCCCATCCCTGCTTTGACTGAACATAGTTGGATGTGAAGTGAAAGGGTTGACACTCCACATATCATACTCCCGTAATGCAGCAACATGTAAATTGTTTGTTCCTTTAATAGATATGAAGCTGGAGAGACACACATTCCCAACTTAATACATTGCGTGTGCGTATCAAGCTTTTACGGCTACACTCCATCTTAGCACACACGTGATGTTGCCCGTCGTTATCCGACCTGGTTTTAATTAGTTTAGACCTTCCTACCTCTTGCTTCCAAAGACTCCTTCTTTTTAAAGGATTTCTTTTTGTAGCCAACAGTAGTAACCTGTGTGAAGATATAACCATCCTGTCGGTTTCTCGTTTTTACTTCCATGACTTCACTGTTCACTTACGCATCTTATATTCACAGACTCCATCCTTTGCCCCTCTATCTTTTGTTCCCAAACCAGAAAATGCTCCCCACATGTGTATTTTTATCTCTTTCCCTTGTGGTCTCAGTATTTATGTTTTCTCTTTCCTCAAATGTCTTGCTCTTTGCTGCCTGCAATTATTTGTAAAATATTCACAATATTACAGAACTGAAGAGAGATACGGGGTCCAGGCTTTCAGTATTGCAGAAGCATGTTTGACGTTGAACTACAGGCACTGGGTTGGTGATTAGAGGCATCCTGGATGGCTTTACTTGCAACTTAAAATCAAGAACATCTGTCTGGCTCCTTGCCACCTCCTGGGTGAACTGGTGATATCAGGGCCATTTTACAGATGGGAAGACGAAAACAGTAAGAAGTAGAATGACTTAGTCCCACTGACAGAGACTAGAAGTACAAATAGAACGTGAACCTCACATCCCCAAATGTCATTTAAGATGCTTTGTGTAGGAGTTCCCATCATGGCTCAGCGGGTTAAGAGCCTGACATAGTGTTCATGAGAATTCGGGTTCAATCCCTGGCCTTGATCAGCGGGTTAAGGATCTGGTGTTGCTGCAGGCTGTGGCATAGGTCGTAGATGTGGCTGGGATCTGGTGTTTCTGGGGCTGTGGTGTAGGCTGGCAGCTGCAACTCTGATTTGACCCATAGCCTGGGAACTTCCATATGACACAGGTACAGCCCTAAAAAAAATAAAAAATAAAAAAAGCTTAGGAGTTCCCATGGTGGTGCAGCAGAAACGAATCTGTCTAGTATCCTCGAGGTCCTGGCTTCAATCCCTGGCCTTGCTCAGTGGGTTAAGGATCCAGCTGTGGTGTAGGTCACAGATGCAGCTTGGATCCTGCGTTGCTGTGGTTGTATAGGCTAGCAGCTGTAGCTCTGATTCGACCCCTAGCCTGGGAACTTCCATATGTCACGGGTGCGGACCTTAAAAGGAAAAAAAAAATAAAAAGCTTAGCGTTCACAAGGCCTGAAAAGAGAAAATAGTCTGGTCATTTTACTTTTTGTCCAAACGTCGAGAAAGATGACATAAGTAAGAGAAGGTTCTCAGGGCCTCCGCTATTTCATGTCACTCAAGCTCTACAAACTCGAGGCCGGGGTGGGCAGGTCCTCAGCGTGCCTCACTGAGTGGTAAGGGCAGATGTGATGGACAGGATAGGCTACCCTGTTCGAAGGGGAGTCAACACTGGCCTAGAAAGGCAAGCAGCCTGTGTGCTTGGGGAACTGGTTAAGGTCAACCCTTAAGGGGCTGAGACAATTTGTAGAGCCATAAACTTCTGAGTCAGGGTGCCCTGGGACGTTTGCAGTGGCTTTCGGATCCACTTCCTCTCCTCTCCACTCCTCCCCTCCGTCTCTGTGTACTATGCTTAAGGTGAGGTCAGACGGTGGATGGGCGGGGAGGACCTGGTATTGGAGGAACACGGATGTAGACGAGAGCCTGCCGGTTCTCAGTCCACTACCCCAAACTTGGGGAAGCTCTCTCTGTATGCCAGGAATCAGAATCTGTCCTCTGGACAGTACCTGTCTGTGGGAGTAAGACATGTGTGCCAGTGACTGATAAGGTGATAGAGTCGTTCAAGAGCTGATATGTGATTTTTCTCATGATATGCTTGTTAAAGCTTCTGCTTTAGGGAAGAACAATATTCAATAAGCTCATTCACCTTAGCAAGACCAGGCTCTTATTTCCACTGAATCTACCAGGACAAACTAAGTTATATGATGCATGTGGCTAGGGCTCTGTGTTAGGTGTGGGAGGCTAAGTCTGCTAATCCTGCTTTTGAGACTTGGTATCAGTCACTCTCTGGATCTCAGTTTCCACGTACACATTTAAATGTATCTGTACAATGAGAAGCGTGCAGTTGTTGCCGACTCTGCTGGGCACAGTGTCAGAGCTTGTAGCACCAGGGGCCTGCACTGTACGTTCTCCACCCTCCCTGTGACGCTGACGCCCAGCGAGAGAGTCAGTCAGGGAGGCTCAAGCAAGGAAAGCAGCACTGTAACTTTCATGTAACTTAAAGAAGTGGATTAGTTAAGATACCCCAGATTTAGAGTTCCCTGGTGGCCTAGCAGGTTAAGGATCCAGTGTCGTCACTGCTGTGGCACAGGCTCAAGCCCTGGGCTGGGAACTTCCGAATGCCACTGGTGCAGCCAAAAAAAAGGCTGCCCAGGTTTGATTCCAGGCTCTACCACCTCTGAGTTGTGTGACCTTGGGCAGTGTGTACTCACCCCTTCCAGGGCACTGTGGTATTAACTGTAAAACAGGGAACCTAAGAGTACCTACAGGCTCTTGTGAGGATTAAAGGAGTCAATACAGGTAAATCTCTGGCACTGCTGTAGTCTTCCCTGAGATGCGTTTAGAGTCCTTTCTCACTGCAGTTCATTATCCAGGCCCTGGAAGGGAAATACAGACACAGCATTCTCTATCCTTTCTGAGACCCTTTGAAGGCAAAAATTCCTTTAAGAAAATGTTAGATGCCAGTCCTCACTGTGGCAGTGCATTCCTGTATTGACTTCCCAGTAGATGTTATCTAAAGACAATCACACACTTTGGAAGGCCATTAACATGAGAGGCACCATGTTCAGTCCTGATAGGGTAGTATATGTGTCAGTCATCCGGTCTGCGAGGGTCCCCAGGGACTTGTTGATACAATAGCCCATAATCACTCTAAGGATCAGGCCAGCAATTTGCATTTTTAAAAGTCCCTAACTACCTATTTTCACAATAGACAGGCCCCGCACTCTCGAAGCTCCAGATGGGATCGCTCTCCTTTCTAAAGAGGGCGTTTGAGCTTCCCCTCCCGGTAAGCCTCGCTTTAGCATTACGAAGGCGTTCTCTGCACGCCTGCACGTAGTTTTCAAGCCTACCCCCACCCAGGCCTGACACACAACACACTTTGGGCAGACTGGCCCCGCTTGTGGGTTGTTTTGTTCGTTTTTCATTTGATGTTCCTTGGGTTTGGTAAGAACTGTACCAGATACAGTTGACTCCATCACTGAGTCATGGTAATCTGCCAGCAGTCCCAACCCAAACTCTCCTGCTGAATTGCCAGTCAGGGGTCCCTTGCCTCTGCCTCTCTAATAGCCTGCGTGGCCCTGGTGGCTGAGAGCTTCAGGATGGGGGAACCCACACAAGGATCGGTCCAGGGCTCCTGGATGAAATCAAAGCTCTGAGGCTCTGCCTGGGCACTAAATAGAATAGAGACTCGGGAACCATCCCACGTGACAGCCTATTATAAAATGTGCTCAAACTTCTTGAAGTTACAGTGCCCTTAGATTAAATGAATAAAAACAAAAAACTTTTGATTATTACTCTCCTTGCCATTTACTAGCAACTATGGGCGCCGGGATCTTTGGGGCTCCATTTTCTTTTTGCTAAATACATTTCCCACTTTAAGGTGAAAAGCAGAGGATCTCTTAATCGTAAATTCTCTTGAATTTCTAGTGTTCTGTTACGCTATCAAGGCATATCTTGATTTGTAGCCATGGCACCGTGTTAGGCTGGGGCAGGGAGAGAATAGGTTGGGGCGGGGGGTGGGGGAAGGATCTAAAAATGTGACTACATGTGAGAAAATTCTATGTTAGTGAGATTACATGTTAGTGATATGTAAAGTTATTACATATTAGATTAGGAATGAGAGGTGTTACGTATAAATGATTAAAATGTTATTATTTTGTTTCTTATCCATATTACAAAAGAATAAATGCCACAAGGTAGTGGTGGTGGTGGTGGTGTTCATGCTGTGGATGTAAATTATAATTGCTGGAAGGGAAAGGGTCCTCAAAAGTCCAACCACCCGACTGTTGTTTGAATTTCCTCTGTGACTCCCTTGCCAAATAGTCATTCAGTTATGCTCGAAAAGCTCACGTGAAGGGCTCAGTACTTTTGAAGCCAATCACTTTTCTCTTTTTTTAAAGTTTAAATCCCCTGGAGTTCCCTTTGTGGCTTAGCAGGTTAAGAACCCGACTAGTATCCATGAGGATGAGGGTTCCATCCCTGGTCTCACTCAGTGGGTTAAGGACCCAGCATTGCCGCAAGCCGAGGTACAGGTTGCAGATGCAGCTTGGATCTGGTGTTGCTGTGGCTGTGGCGTAGGCCGGCAGCTGCAGCTCCAGTTTGATCCCTAGCCTGGGAACTTACATATGCTGCAGGTGCAGCCCTAAAAGAGAAAAAAAGTTTATATTCCCCTTAAAATTTTTTTATTTTTTTACTTTTGGGTACGCTTATGGCCTACAGAAGTTCCCAGGGCCAGGGATCGAACCCGGATCACAGCAGTGACAATGCCAGATCCTTAACGGCTAGGCCACCGTGGAACTCTGCAGTCAGTCCCTTTTATCTATATAAAGTTCTTCCTTATATTTGGCTAAAGTCTGTTTCTTTGTACAGACTAACTTATTCCTCTTAAAAAGTAGTGCTCAGAATTAACAGACTCCCAGTTCAATGGCCTAATAAGCCTATGCAGAACTGAACTGAACCAAAATCTCTCCCATGTATTTACTTTCAGGATCTGGTCTTGTCTTGGAGTACCCATCCTGGGTACAGCGGTAACAAATCTGACAAATATCCATGAGGATGTGGGTTCGATCCCTGGCCTCGCTCAGTGGGTTAGGGATCCTGTGTTGCCGTGAGCTGTGGTGTAGGTCGCTGACGCGGCTCAGACCTGCAGTTTGCTGTGGCTGTGCAGCTACAGCTCCGATTTGACCACTAGCCTGGGAACTTCCATATGCTGTGGGCGCAGAACTAAAAAGTTCCCCACCACCACCAAAAAAAAAAAAAAAAAAAAGAATCTGGTCTTGTCTCAAGAACAAATGTAGTAAAGATGAAAGTGTTCTTCAAAGATAGAAAAGAAATTAGATTCATAAAAAATATTTTTCCCAACTCAAAAGATGAAATAATAATTACTGCAGAAACAGCTAAAACTAACCAGTCTGGAGTAGTGCTCTATGGAACCTTAGGAGTCTCCTGCACAGTGTCAAGCGAGGCTTTTACACCCTCCTTATCAAAAGTCAGGATCCTAATACTTGGTTTGGAAGGTAGGTCTTTTTGAGTGCTGTGTATTTAGGTAATTGTGAAAACTCATTGTTTGGTGGTACTTACTTCAGGAATCAGTAAGGATGATGTAGACTGATACTTTAAACTCTAAGGGTACACAAACCAAAGGTAAAATGCTAGAATTAATTACCCTCTCAGCTCGGTGAGCCCTCTCTGGCTCACTTCATTCATGTGGACCTCCGTCATATCTCTGCCTTTCTCCAGAGCATCCATTCCAACCTCCCAGATGGGGATGCTTCACAGGTTCTGTGGCATGAAGGTCCTCTGTATGTTCTGCCTCTAATAAAACATCCCTGGAGTTCCCTGGTGGCCTAGTGATTAAGAATCTGGTGTTGTCACTGCTCTGTGGCGCAGGTTCAATCCCTGGGCCAGGAACCTCTGCATGCCAGTGAGTATCCTCTGAGGACGGTGAGCACTGTGCCTTAGGCAGGTAGTTTGGCAGCTTCCTTTTCCAGTCAGTCAGATGTTATACCTTCTTATGTTGGATTTTCTTCACCTTTCTTTCTATACAGGTTTATAGCTCTGTCTTTGCAAATTAATGTTCACTAGAAGCTTTGCTATTCCATCTATTCCTCCCCTCTCCCCTTAACCTTTCTCCTCCCCCCAGCCCCAGCCTGAAACCCAAGTAAATTAGCTTCTCACCCCTGCCCCCCAGTTTAAAAAAAAAAAAAAATCCCATACTCCTTCAGCAGTGTCTGCTCTTGGATTTGCAGTCAGCAGCCATCTCCAATAACCATCCGGCTGTCAGCTTTGCAGCTCCCCACTACCTCCCACCTCCCCCATCACTCACCAGAGGAAAAAGAGAGCCAGAGCAAGAGCTTGAAATATATCATGCAATAGTGTATCATGAATTTGTTGTGAATCACAGCGGTGAAGCAGGTTTATTTATTTCTGAGACCTTAAATCAATACAAAGTAGGTCTCTTAGTTCTGAAGCTGGGATGGAGTGTGAAAAAATGAGCCCATTGTACTCTTAAAACTTTGGGGAAAGGAGATGACAGCTATATAATTCCATTTACCAGGCACTAGGGGCTTTAATGTGAAGGTGACAGGGAGCTCTTTGTGCATTTAGAGCACCATATCTTCTAAATAAAAGATCTGTAGACTTGATAGTGGAGCATAGCTCCAAGTTTAATAATCTCCAAGCATTAGACCAAGCCAATATGTTCCCAAGCCAGAGAGGCCCCCCCCAAACACTCATAAATTAAAAGTGCAAGAACTGCACACGTTGGTAGATTAGAAATGCAAGGACTTCGGTCTTCCAGGGGGAAGACAGACTCGGTCCCTGGCTGTGCACAGACTGCTGTGTGAATATGATAAAGATGCGGGAAACGAGACTGTTTAGAAACCTGACTCCTGGCTGTTCATCATTCTCAGGAATGTCCCCCATGCATGAATCCAGATCTGGCTGTGTCCCCTCTCATTCAGAGTGGGCCGTCTTCACACGGTCTAATCAGCTAATGTACACAGCCGGGAGTGTTGAATTATGAAAGGAAAGGCTTTAAGAGCTGTTTAGGTTGAACTAGTTGATCACGCCCAGGTTTCAAGTTTTTCTGGTTGATTTTTGACTGACTCCTGAATTTTAAAATGTCTCAGTGTCTGAAATTTAAGCCCTTTAAAATAGTGTGCACATAAGAGAAATTAGTATTTATTAAGGAAAGAAATGCACTGAAATTTAACCAACAGCATGAGAGGTAAATATGAGAAGTCAAGTCCATTGGAACATGTAATTAAGTTTTGGGTATCTTCATTTTCTTTTTTTTTCTTTTTTCGTTTCTGTCTTTTGTCAGGCTGCACCTATGGCATATGGAGCTTCCCAGACTAGGGGTTGAATCTGAGCTGTAGCCACTGGCATACGCCATAGCAATGGCAGATCTGAACCACATCTGCAACCTACACCACAGCTCATGGCAACACTAGATCCTTAACCCACTGAGCAAGGCCAGAGATTGAACATGCAACTTCATGATTTCTAGTCAGATTCATTTCCGATGTGCCATGACGGGAACTCCAGGGTATCTTCATTTTCTATCTAACCCTTTGACAAAACATTGCCTTTTCTTAACAGGTAAAGCAGATTTATGCAGCTCAGTAGAGCAAGCCTAATATAATATGACTTTATAGTATATAGAGTTACTAGCTTAATTCTAGCCCAGGTAAGGAATTTTGAAAGACAAACTCAGTGTCTACACTGGGGAAAACTAAAAGGGGAGGAAAATTGCACCACTTGCTTTGCTTAAGAAAGACGCTGCACATTATAACACTAACAGGAAAGACTTCTTCTAGTGGTTCAACTTGCCAAAAATACAAATCAGAGCTGAGTTTTTGTAGAGCAGTGAGAATTATGGCATTTTACCTGCATTTATTGCATGCCTGATGTGTTTGAATTTCTCTTATGCTGTGGGTGTACAAAGATGATTCCTGCTTTCGTGGAGTTTAACATTTAGATAAGACGATAACAGACATTTTATGTGTTCTAAGGGGAAAAATTAAATTTCTGCCCACCAGGTGTAAATGAGAAAGTACAAACAGAAGGGTTCTAGAGACGAATAGTCAGTGTACTCCCAAGAAGCCAGGTCCCAGCAGTCAGTGAACTCTGTTTCTCACCACTGGTGGGCACAGGAAGACAGTTACGCAGGCATCTGCCTTCCACTACCCACATCCCATCCCATCCCCTATTCAGAAAAACCAATGGGAGGTGACTGGAAAAACAGGGATTTAGACACCACTAAAATAAAAACTTTTAAGCTCAAAATACTAAGGATTGGTGAGGACGTAAAACAACTGCAAGTATCGTGTATTGGTGGGAATGCTGCTTTGGAAAAAGTTCATCTTTTGAAAAAAATATAGTTACACACTTACTATACAACCCAGCAGTCCTACTACTAGGTGTTTACTCAACGGAAATGAATGTATCTGTCCATACAGAAACCAGTATGTGAATGTCTGTTGTCGCTTTATTCATAATTGGCAAAAACTGGAAACCACCCAAATGTCCATTTACAGGCGGCCAGATGGACAAGTGGTGGTATGTCCACAAAATGGAATATGACTCTGCAGTGAAAAAGGAGCTACTGCCACCTCCATCGGTACAAATGAATCTCAGCAGCCTTATGCTGACTGAAAGAAACTAGCTGACTGAAAGAAACTAGATTCAGAAGGCTTCCATTTATATAACATTCTAGAAAAGGCAGCATTGTTCAGACACAAGAGATCAGTGTTTTTCAGGAGTGGGAGATAGGAATTGATTACAAAGGAAATGAGAATACTTGTGGGGCTGATGAAAACTTTGGGGGGTGATTGTGATGGTGATCATATGACTGTAATTCAGATTTCATAGAATTGGACTGCTAAAAATTGACAATTTTACTGTATGTGAATCATACCACAACAGAGTAGACTTTCAAATTTTTTCTCTATTTGGAAGTAATCTATTGTCGGTATACTCAAGTCTGCAGCTAAACGAGCAATTGTTAGTTCCCTGTGATGAGTGATTTCATTTGGCATCAGTTTTCATTCTGGAAGCTTATGCCTTTTCTCATACATTGGACAAGTAAACTGCCCCGTGGTTGTTTTCCGTACCCCAATTGCATTAAAAATAAGTCTCCGTTCCTCACCCGGTCCCTCTTCAAACGCTTATCATCCTTCTGCCGACTTACTTATTCCTCTGTTCTCTCTACAGCTCAGTCAGCAGCGATCTTCCCAGTGTCATTTCTGGCCTGTATCTATAGTTTCTTTTTGGCTAAATATCTTTTCTCCACAGGTAGCACAGTCCCTGTGCTCCAGTTTATCCATCAGCGAACCTGATCACTTTATACTTTTGCTTCATGGTGTTGTATCCAACCATGGCTCAAGTCAGAGGCTTTCCCATCCTGGGCCCGCAGCGTGTTGCTGTGCCCCTTCCCCAACCCCAGCCTTCCGGCTGCCAACCAGCTCCAGCTTGCTGGTGACAATAATGCAGCAAAGGGAGGAGAGGAACTTATAACCCTGAGTCTGTGTATTAAGACCCTGTGTTTTGGAACCCCCCAAATATTCTTGATCTCAGAGGCACTGCTCCTATCTCCCTAGAGATTTAATTCCATTCACCCTTGGATATATTCCTGGAGAAACATTTACACAGTAATATGTGCTGCACCACTTAAAATTGTTAATTGGAGATTGAATTACTTGTCGGCTTTTAAAAATGTAGTCCTCTCAGGTCAGGGAGGAGGGTGTTCACAGCTTGAGTAGATGAGCTATTGCATTTTCTCCCTGCCCTTTCTCTCTTCTCGCCCGTCTCTCCCCCTCCCTGTTCCTCTCTGTCATTCTTGCTCCTTTCTTTTGTCCCAGTTTTAACACCTCTTCCCTGTTCCTACCTATTCTTTCTCCTCTCTCTCTCTTTCTATGCCTGAGCCAAACCTTTGTCAATAACCTGACAGATCCTAGAGTGACTTTAATATCTAGAATCATGCATGACGTCTGGTGATGATGATCGCTCAGGAAATTTACAGAACCCCTCCTCCAGTCCTCTTGAGAATGGAACTATCCTCACGAGGAGGAGGATCGCAGCTTGTGTCGCTTAATTCTTAGATGCAGGAGGACTTTTGCACACCCTGCTTCTTTAACTAGATTGCCCTGACCCACCAGGATTGTTTTAACGGGGGAAGGTTGGCTAAATGGGGGAAAGCAGCGGTCGATTTCATTTTTTTTATTACATCGATGTGCGTCATTTTTCACATCTCCAGCCCATGATTGCAAATATTTGCTTATAAATCTGAGGGCCGCCGACAAAATGTGTATATCAGGACAAAAGCAAATTTTTAAAGAAATTGCACAAAGGTGCATCTCTGAAACTTGGAAATCTCAATGCCTGTGTGGTGACAAACATCCTGACAAGTAAATACTGCACTCGTTCAGTATTACATAGTGATTTCATTTGCGCAAAACCTCACAATGCTCTGCCACTTCAGTCAAACGTCTAGAGCACTGGGGAAGGGAAGAACGTATTCATCTTGATCTCCAAAAAGGGATTTAAGGGCGAGAGCAGGCGGTATATTAGACTGTTTTCATTGCCTGTCAGCTATGGTAAACCTGAGCTGTCTGCAGTGTCTCTAGATAAGCATCCACAGCAGCAGAGGCCTTCGCGTGTACCTATGACTACATTCATTTGGACTCCTGTGTATCTCAGAATTCCTAAAGGTTGTGTAGCATCTCTTGTGGAGCCTCTCACAATTGTGTTCTGCTAATCACTGGCTTTATGTGGCGCCCTTAATTCCCAGGCCTGCCAGGGGCGATGAATGAGTGCTAGATGAGGCTTAAGATCACATGGAGGGCAGGTGAAGACCTTCCTTCAGACTCAGCCCTTAGCTCTGTTCACGCTTCAGCAGAGGCCCCGGAGATGGTACCTGTTCCTGGTATTTCATGGCACTCCCTCTCCACTTAGACCTGTGCGGGGTGGGGGGGGGGGGTGCAGCAAAGTGGGGCCTCAGGAGAGTCACCTCTGTTTGAATGGTTCCTATGTTTAAACGGTTATTGGGCAGATAAAGTTTGTATCGTGCAGTATGAAACGTGGGAGGAATAATTTCAGAAAGGGAGCGTGGCAACTTGACTCATACGAGAGTGCGTATATCCAAGTTGGGGGGAAAAAAAAAGCTGATGAAGGAAGCTCACAAAAATATTATGTTGATGAGGGTGGTTTTCCCCCGGTTTTTCTATAGAAGGTTCATAGGGCAGCAGATTGAAGAAGAAAACAATGGTTCTGTCTACGTGGATTCTTTTCTTTGCAATCCTAGATGCTTATCAGGGTTTACGTAACTGGTCCGACAGGACGGTTTCAGAGTTAGGCAGGATGGATTTTGTCCTCGCCCAGAATCTGCTCCTGCAGTTGGAGCTTCTGTTGTGAAGAAGTCTAAAATCATTAAAACCACTTGAGTCAGCAACGACCCCTATAAATCAGGAGCTATTGTGTGCGCCCTCATTCTCCTGGTGCGTGCTCCCAACATATAGTCACTGAAGATGAGCTGGAGGCCCCTGCCTTCTCTTCACCGACTATTAAGTAGCTGTGATGGTTAGCTTCTGTTTGTGGTGAGTGAAGCAGGTTTCTCTTTCGTATGTCCTTCCCCTCTCCACCCCCCTCCAAACCTCCTGTGAGAGGGCTCATCAGAGAGAGCTGTTCGGATACTCTGTTCCTCTGTCCTACAATTTTTATCTTGAATTCCCTAATTAAGTGAATCGTACACACCGCAGTCATTTCTTTAGCCCAGGGTAATGTTCTCGGTTGTGGTAAAACCTGGGTTTCTTGCTGAACCCAGAGGAGAAGAAATGGAGAAAGAGGCTGCCTTTTCAGAACAATGCCAGTGCATCGGAACCTGTTTCCATGTGTAAAGGGAAGGGCATGCAAAGTTATTAAACTCTGGCTCCTTCTGTCTCTTATGAGTTTGTAAGAATGTGGGGTGATGTGGGCCGAGGAGGCAGCCTCCGGGAGCAGCCCGCGTTCTGCAGGCTCTCCCTCTCTGGAATGAGGGAGCAGAGACGCCAGGAAGGTGCATTTGAACAGCTAAGCAGCCCTTGATCAGCTTAAGTCCTTTTTCTGAGATGGGTCCTTCGCGGGCCCAGTACTGATTCTGGCGAGGTGTGGGGTTTTAAGTGGCTAGACATTATCGAGTGCTAGAGACAGTATGTCATGGAAAAGAGAACAGTGTTTCTGAGTAGAAAATAGCCCAGCGCTCTCTTTGAAGCGGCAAGGAGTTCTTGGCTCCTGACACAGTGTCAGATATTCAGGGTCAGTGCCGTGTCTCCTCTTTATTTCTTTTTCCCCTTTCCAATTTTATTTTAATAATTAAAAATACTGCTGATCATACTGAATGACTTCTGGCAGAGAGGCAGTCTGTCCCAGAAGGACCAGTTGTGGGCCATCGGGTTTATGACGTCCATAAAACCGGAGCCAGATCAGAGCACGGCCTCCCTGAGTGACAGGGTTTCAGCCTCTGCCAGTGTCCCCCCCGCCACGCCCCTCATCTGACTGCTGTAGATGGTTGTTTGGGGTTGGTTTTTCGTACTGTTTTGTTTCCTGATGCATGTGCAAGTGTGCATGTGTGCACACATTTAAAGATAGAAATGAAACAGGTATGTAATGCCCTCTGCCTGTTAGAAAGACTAAAGCCATAAAAATAACAAACGGCGTGTATTTGCTAGAATGTCAAAGTTATGAGTTTATTTTGTAATGATGTGCTCCTGCCTTCATGAGGTAAACTGGCCGTGGCGGAGGTGTTATTAGTAATATGGACTCAGTGGAGCAGAAAGCCTAGTGACCGAGAGATCAGTGTATCCGTCAGGGAGAGGGCAAATGGAAAGAGACAGCAGGAGAATGAGAAAAGAGCCGCGGTGCCTGGGCTGAGATTAAGGACAGACCGAGGGGAGGGTGGGAGCCCACTGGTCAGGTACGGTCTCCTGTGTTCCGGGGGCTCCCTCAAACGAGCTGCCAGCGTGCTGCTCAGCTCAGGGCTGCCTGCAAAGGCTTGTTCTCTGCGCTTCCTTAGCAAGGAAAGCAGTAATCTGAGAGCAGTTCTGCTTCCCATGGGCCTTTCAGAGGGGTCTCCCAGCCGAAGTGAAATGGAACCCAGGCCGGCTGGGTCACCCTGAGGCGATTGCTTTGGTCACCACCTTCCTCAGCCTTTGGAGGTCTGAGGCTGGGGAACCTCTCACAGCCCCCTCCTAACAAGAAGGGGCAAAATGGGAACACACAGGTGGAACTGGCTCGTCTTTCATTTATTAGGTTCTCCCGAGAGACCGGAAATGAATAAACTCAGCGCAGAAGAAATTCTGTGTTGGGATTATTCTCTAAAGGAGGAGGGAAGAGGGGAAAGAAAAGGTAAAATACAGTAAGCGCTCTGCAGCTGTTTAGAGCTCTCCAGGGCTACCAGAGATGACTGGCAATTACCACACACTCAGCAGTTTGCAATAGTCACTGATCAGGCTGCCCAGCTTCCATCTGCTAGGTCAGAAAACCTCCCTCCCCGAAAGAAATTATTAAGCCATCTTCAAGGGAAAAAGAAACCCTACAATTTCCAAGTCGAAAGATTTTTTTTTCTTCGTTTTTTTTTTTCTTTTTAAAAGGAAACTTTATGGTCTCCAATAGCAGGCGCCCTTCAACCTCACGAGAGTGAAACTCCTCCTGTAGATACGCCAGGGAATCCTGAATTCCCTGGAACCTTGGAAGGGAAGGATGCAGGAGAGGCGGGTTTGGGTAGAAATCACTGTCCAGCACCCAACACACAGAGAGCTTTAGATTCAAAGGTTCATGTATGTATCATGAATTGCTTCAGGATTTTGTTCTGAAAAACAAAGGCGAAGGGGGGGGAAGTATCCCTTAAAGAAACAAGGAGCTCAAACCTCACAGTGTTTCTTTAACTGAGACTTGGAGACTTGTCACTTGAGATTGTCACAAGACAGGCGCATTACCTCCTTTGTGTGTACACGCAGCACCCCCGCCAGGCCTGCAGATGATGACGTAGCCTGTGTCTCAGGGTCCCAGCTTCACCCACCACTGTGGTTTCAGCACAAAATCAAGTATGCTACACATATCTGTGGCAGCTAGTAGAGAGAGAAGGGCTTGCTCATGTTTAAATTGCAACAAAATATGTGGTGATCGTTTAAAAAGCCTTTTTTGTTTTCTAACTTTTCTTTTGGGGACAAAAGATACAGATAATCCGTCAGCACATCCGGCGGAGGCTAGAAGCTCTGTGTCATGGTGAAAAGAATCCATTTTAGTGGGAACTACGAAACAGACTTTGCCCTTATTTCTGCCTGGATGACTGTCTTTTCTCTTGTTTCTCCAGGTCCTTGGCAGGGAAGTGTACACCTCCAATAACCAGCTCGGCGGCATCCAGATCATGCACAACAACGGGGTCACCCACAGCACCGTCTGCGATGACTTTGAAGGGGTGTTCACTGTCCTGCACTGGCTGTCTTACATGCCCAAGGTGAGCCGTCCTCCTGACACCAGCAGAACCCATAGAACCCCGCCTTTTCACCACTGTGCACCGCTCCTGCACTTCTTTATGGTAGAGGAATTTTTGTCAAAATGTTCTCCGAAAACCACTGACTTCATTTTTTTTCCTTAAAGCCATCTTTTGCCTCTTACCTTTAAGACACCTTTGGATTTCGTTGGCTAGGCCCCTTTTATTTTATTTCTTTCTTTCACTTTTTTTTTTTAAGGTCACACCTGGGTCATATGGAAGTTCCCAGGCTAGGGTTCCGATAGAAGCTGTAGTCACGGCCACAGCCACAGCCATGCCAGATCCAAGCCATGTCTACAACCTATACTGCAGCTTAAGTCAACGCTGGATCTTTATTTAACCCACCTCAGCTCACTGCAGCGCCAGATCTTTAACCCACTGAGGCCAAGGATTAAACCTGAGTCCTCATGGATACTAATCAGATTCCTTACTACTGAGCCACAATGGGAATTCCAGTTAGGCCCCTTTCTGATGATTTCCAGCCATAATAGCCTTTATATCTCAGCATATTTTTTTTAATCATTAAAGTATAGTTGATTTACAATGTTGGGCCAATTTCTGCTGTACAGCAAAGTGACCCAGTCATACATGTATATACATCCCCCTTTTTTTGTTGTTGTCTTTTTGTCATTCAAATTTATCCCCCTTTTTTTTTTTTGTCATTCAAATTCCCTTTCTTCTATTATCATCTGTCATGGCCTGTCCCAAAAGATTGGACATGGTTCCCCATGCTGTGCAGTAAGTAGTGTCCCAGCATACTGAGGTTCCTTCTCCACTGTGGGTCTTCTCCTCCGTAATAGGTAGCCATCCCTCTGGGGAGCCTCCCAAAAAGCCTGGGCACCCTGAAATCAAGAGTCGGTGCACCACTTTGTGCCAGGCTCCCACGTGAGACTGGAGAGCTGCACATATTCCTCAGGCTTGAAACGCGGTTGGGGTGCTTCCAGCTGATGGTTGGTTGGGACTAATGAGTGTAATCCCAGATGTGGGCCCTGCTGCCTTTGCCTCTGACGATCTTGGCTGGGTTGGAGTTGTTCACTGACGACTGTGCTCTTTCCCTCCCAACCTCCTTTTAGAGCGTGTACAGTACAGTTCCTCTCCTGAGTTCCAAGGATCCTATAGACAGAGTCATCGAGTTTGTTCCCACAAAGGCTCCGTATGATCCTCGATGGATGCTGGCAGGCCGTCCTCACCCAAGTATGTGTCTGTGTGAGGTTCTGTGGTACCCTGGCTCTCAAGCTTTCAGTCTTACTTTCACGCGCTAACCAATTCCTTCACAAAGAAAACAGAGCCACTAAAGTACCTGGGGACGAGGGAAATAGCTCTTTGAAGAAAAAGGTAGAAACTCCTTCGGGAACAAAGGGAAAAAAAATGAATGAAATGAAGTTTACAAATCAGCCACTGAGCCATAAGCCCTGCAGTCTCTAATACATCTCTTCGCTCAATTCTGTTCTTAGAGCACTTATTACTTAATGGACTCAAGGACTTTACAACAGTTAAATGTAAGCCATAAAGGCGTAGAATTATAAGACCAGAATCTTCAACCATCTAGTCTCTATAAACGGAGATTAATCATATCCGTTTTAGGAAAGGCCTTTGAGACCTTTTGCTGTAGGAGGTGACTACACTCTTCCCGGCAGGCTGTTGCTGGGCACCCACCCTGCATGCCCCCTTCTGCTCTCTTAAGATTTTGGTAATATTATTGACTTATGCTTTAGTTATTAATGTACGGTTACTAGGTAAGATCTTTTATTCATGCAGAGATTGTCCAGAACTTGTAATCTGATAACTCTGTCAAGTGAGGAGCAAGCCCTCCCTCCGTGTTTATCTCATATATGCCCCTGTCTTGGGGCTGATGTTATCAAACCTAAAAAACAAAAATGGGGAGTTCCCTTGTGCCACAGCAGGTTAAGGATCTGGCATGGTCACTGCAGCGGCTCGGGTTGCTGACGTGATGCAGGTTCAGTCTCTGACTCAGCAACTTCTACGGGCCATGTGCATGGCCAAAACAACAACAAAAAACAAAACCCCCCAAAAATGGAAAAAAAAGAGGTAGGACAAATGTACATTCTTGTTTGTCAGTCCATTTTGCCAATTTTAACAACCCTTATTTAACAGGAGGTTCTTTTGTGAAGCCCCAAATCCCCCTGCTACAATTTGAATCTGTTTTTTCAGTCTTTTTGAGAAAGTGTGTTTGTTCTTTTCTGCACATTTATTGCAACTCTCCCCTCCCCCCCCGTCAAAAGGCTGTATCTAAAATAAGAATGGAATGCAAAAAATATTCCATTAGATTTGAGTCATAGGAAGACTTAGTAAACCTTTGTGGGCCCCCGCTAAGTCAGGTGGGACTCAAAAGCACCGCCATATACACTATCATATTTGAGCTTACTGCTTCTCAGAGATATAAAGAGATCTCCGTTTTATAAGCCCAGAGAAGTTAAGTGATTTGTGCAAGGTCACACAGCTAATACTTCGGAGTTGGGCTTAATCTGAAGCCTAACTATAGGTAGGGTAGAAAAATCACCAGAGGAGGGTTGATTTTAATTTTAAAATGTGACCAGCTGTCCTCAATGCCTTTTCTTGTTAATAAAACTGAATTGTTTCTCTTACATAGCCCCCAAAAAAATCACCATGATGATCTTCTCCCTACCTCTCATGTTTTTAATACCAAGATTTATGATAACCTTGAACCTAAGATACCCATCAGCCTTAAAATCCAGGACTTTTTCTGGGAGAAATCAGTTCAAGACTTAATGAATGGTCTCCTGAGAATTACGGGGAGCCGTGTTAGCTGGCTTCTGAGTTCTGCACCTGAACCGAACCTGACCTGCTCTTTGCGGGTCCAGTAAAGCCCACCTACAATTAGCCATAGCCCACCTCAGTCAACATTTATGGATTTATGGCAGCGGGGGTGTTGGGGGGGCGGTTAAAGAAAAGAGGCTTTCTATTTTGAAATGAATTCTGTAGTTTCAAATCATTATTACTGAAGTAAGAACCATAAAATGATCCAAGTTAAAATCTCAGTATCCTGATGCACTTAGAAGTTGGTTTAGAACCTTCATCAAAATTTGAGCCCTCTGTCATGGGGTGAACAGGTTGTGTGTATATGTGTGTGTTGTGTGTAGGTGGGCATTATCCTGGCTGTTATTAATGAGATCCACAGAATAAAATGAATTTGTGATAAACTAAGTTTTCTGGGTTTTGGATAATATTTTTTCATCGACCTGCTAGTAATTCATCCTGCTGTCTCTGTGCAGCTAACACTCGCTCCCAAATCGAGTGACTTCAGATTTTAATTTAGTGGAAGCGTTAAAGAAAGCAGATGATTCCCTGTGATAAGTTAAAGCAGATATCTTCTAGGTGAAAAGTTAAAGTCATTTATTAGAAGAGATAGTACCGTGATATTCTTCAAACTGACGCCCAACACGAGACCAGAATCTAAACGATCAGCTTTAGGCTCACGATAGAGAGATAATTTTGAAATGGATGATCACATTTTACACTGGGGCCATAGAGGCAGGGAATGTAGAACACAGTAATTACAAGTTTAGTCTTGATAAAACACTCTCCATCCTGTTTAAGTCAGCAGAGGTTAGCTTGCTTGGATCTCCACTTTTAATTGGTTTTGGACTGAGGTTTTTAGGGGGCGGAGGGCCATGTTCAAATTAGAAGATTCGCTGAGAAACCGTGAGCTGAGAGGGCGAGCTAGGAAACAGTTATTTGCAGAAGCTTTTATGGGGCCTTGGTCAAACATGGATACCTGTGGAACAAGTGTTTTTTTCTTTTAAACTAAGGTGTTGAAAGTTATGTGCCTTGCCAGTGAAGGAAATTCTATGTGCAAGGGAAGTTAATGTCATCAAGTGTATCCGTCTGAAGCATTATATTTTCAATACCTATCAAGAGTATAAGCGGCTTGGCCCATTCTTCTAGTAAGATTATTCTTTGTTAGCAGTAAATAAAGCAGATGTGTCTTACTGCTTTTCTAGTAGAGAAGCTGAGTCCCTCTTCTTTTCCCCAAATTTGGGTCCTCATCTGATCATTAATATTTATCGTTTGGCTGTCTTCAGCTTTCCATTAAAAGAAAATCAGTGGAATCAAGCAAAATTGTAAGCTAAGTTTTAAACTAGAAATAGACATCTCAAAAACATCTTTAATGACTTGGCCGCCTTTTGACAAATGTTTGTGGTGTTTTGAAAAAAGCCAGATTATTTATTTAAAAGCATGCAAACCCTCTCTGCTAGCTGAACCCCATCGTTTAACAATAAATGATGCTTTTGCTGATAAATGATTCTTTTTATTCAGACTACCAAATGAAATAGGAGATGAGGTCTGAAGGCAGATGAACATTCAGCTGCCTAATGTTTCATCTATTATAATATGGTTAAAAACAAAACTCCCCCAAATAATTCCCCCAATCCAGCCTTCAATTTGGCAATTCCAGTGTATTTTTGGTGAACTGACTGACTTGATTTTCTGTTTTCTTTCTTTCCCTTCCGTAGCCCAGAAAGGTCAGTGGTTGAGTGGATTTTTTGACTATGGCTCTTTCTCAGAGATCATGCAACCCTGGGCACAGACCGTGGTGGTTGGCAGAGCCAGGTAAGCAAGAACTCTTTGTTTTGGAACCTTTTTCTTCCCTCCCAACTAAAAACAAGAGAAGAAAGGGCTATATAGGTTGTTTAATTCCCTTTTGGTTTTTTGTTGTTGTTGTTGTTTTAACCAATAATGCTCTCTTTATCTAAACTTTCACAGAATACTGGATTACAGCCATGCCCAAGGCAGCATAACTGGATCACTGTTTCCCAGTGGTCACTCACTGTGTCACTCCAATGACGCGTTTAACCTGAGGTCTGGTTTTGACAGTATCTCCTTTTCACGATGCTGAGAGAAAAGCTCTCTGGGGCCTGTAACGCCCAATTGCAATAACCATAGCTCACCAGTCACCCTCTCTATCCCACCCCCCAAAGACCAATTTCTTTTAGCACTAGGTTCCTAGTGGATCAGACTCACCTTCTTCCCTAGGTAAACCACCCACCAGAAAGTTCTGTGTAACCGGGAAGAAGTTCCTTCATGGCATCGAGATTATTTAAATGCACCATACTGGCTTATCATCAGATTTGAATTGCAAAGAAAAAAAAAAGTTAACCCGAAACAGGAGTGAGTGAAATAAGCTAGAATAGGTTGCAGGGATGCCTCTATTTTTCAAGTGGGAAATTGAAGTTTCTATTAAATTTTAATACCCACTCTAAGAAGTGCTTCTCTCAACAGCAAGCTCTGCACGAAGTAATCTGCTGCTCCCGCCGTAACGAGCACCTGCCAAGGCTGATCTCAATCTGGCCCTGCACTGCAGAGACATGCCGCCCTGGGGACCCCCATCTGGGGCTCCCCTTCCTCGAGGGGGCAATCTGTCTCCCTTATCTCGGGGAAATGTGGCACCTGCTCAAGATTCTCAAACAGGCCACGTTGGGCTGAGATTTAGAATCCAGCCTTGAAAATAATTTTAGGCTTTGCAGTTCTCTTCATCTGGCAGGTCAGCGCACCCCATGCTACCAGTGATGAGGAGCCATCAGATGGCAAACCCCACAGGCAGGACCTTTCACGGTGGCCCTGAATAAGAGTCAGCCTGTAGTCAGCCCTGACTGAGACTCCCAGGGACCAGCCCCTGTTGCCTCTGGCATCTCAGGGTTTTTGCCTCCTCACGGGCTTCTGAGCCAGTGAGGATTGTTCTTTGTGCCTGGTAGAATCCCCTCTGGGAAGGTGGAGGTGGGGGCTGCACAAGAGAGAGAACACCCCCCCACACACCAGGACCTATGGGTTTGTTATAGAGCGTCTTCCCAGGTCACCAGGACCAACTTTTTTGAGAAAGTGTTTCCTATCAGATATTCTGCTTCAGTTTTCCCATGTGTAAAAAACATGACCGATTTTCAGCCGCAGAAAGCCAAACCTTTGTTAAGGTCTTTAAGATCCTCCCATGGGAAATAAGAGAATAACGCTTTACACTTATGATTGGAAGACAAGGGACAGTTCTGGGAGCAGGATCAGTCAAGCTTGGCTTTGGTTAGCCCTGCCGTTGTTTATTGCGACACTCACTCTGACTTCTTTCTTTCTTTCCATCTGATGAGTTCTGGGCTTCTTACTCCAAACACATACACATGCTCACAAGTATATAAAACACAAATGGAGCTAGCTTCTTTCAAAAGCAATGGCATTTCAAGAAATAAATATAAATGTATTCTTCTGGGATTGTTACTGTAAGTGCTGCCAAAACTCATCTTTGGTATGTATGTTTGGAATATGTGTGCTATTGGCTGTAAATTGTCTTTTATTATTCCATGGCACCTTGTCCAGGGACACACTATAAAACAAGATGTAGCATCTTCATGTGCTAGCCTGATAAAATTTATATGAAGTATAATAGAAAACAGAAGTTGTTCTGAGCTGTTTTCAAGTTCAATAAATAACTGTAATACTCGGATAAAGATGTTCTTTATTAGGTCACATGGGCCCTAATATATAAGTTATAAGTTACCGATTTAGGGTGGCTTTTGCAATTACAAGTTTCCAGCTGGATTGTTAATCATTGTGAACAGAAATATTTCCAAACCCTCCTGTGTACCTCCTGCTCGTTGTCTGGTTGTCTGGAGGGCTTTTGATTCTGATTCAGTGCAGGCAAGTGACAGGGGGATGGGTGGTCCCCACTCAGGCCCCCCCGTCAGACCTTTGGCGATGACAGGAATCCAATTCCAGTAGCCAGTGTAACAACCAAAGACCATCCTTCATGGAAAAGTTTGTTATGGAGATGCTCTGGGGCATAAGAGACTGTAACCCATTTCAGGCCCAGCCCCAAGGAATGCGGCTGAGAAGGTGAAGAGTGAATCACCCTGTCCCTTTTGCAGGCTCACTCACACGCCCTTTCTTACCCTCTTCCTGGTTCTTACGAGGAAATCTTTATGAGGACCAAGTTTGGGAGGGTGTCATGGGTGCAGATGCAGAGGCTTTGAGTTCTCGAACAGTCTTTTAAATTAACAGAGCTTGGAGACTTCCAGTATAGATCACTTGTTCCACCAGGATCACTTCCGAAGGGCTCCCTGTCCCACTGCTCTTTTCCGACGGAGGAGAAAGTTAAGGGCTTGTTTAATCACATATTGACACACCCACGCACTGCCATCCATATTCCCAGGAGTGAGAGCGCTTGTACCCTCACATCTCATGGATCCACCTTATCAGTCCTTCCTGCAAAATTACAGCTCTGGCTCAGCAATGAAGTTTCAGGTTCCTACTGCCTTTCAGACCATTCCCTTCCATCTTCACCAAAGACATGCTGTGAGGTGGATTGAGAAATTTCACTTGGCAACCACAGTGATGGGGTGTGTGTGTATGCACGTGCGCACATGCGCGTAAGATCTCACACACATACTAGGCTGTTGCATCTAAATGCAGAGGCTCCCCTGGTACCACCCTTGGTTTGAATTTATCCTGTGGTGAGGAATAGAAGTGATTCTGAGGCCAGTTTCCCCCCATATTTACCAAATGTACCGTATTTCCCAAATCTGCAGAGTAATGTTTCACCCTCGGAAGAGCCACATTTCCTCCGACTCTGTGTTTGTTTGCACTTCCCCCTCCACCAGTGTCTTGATGTGGGATTGGAAAATAAATGACTAGCAGTACTGTCGACGTCCCTTGGGTTCTTACGTGGTTCATTTTTTATCAGGCTAGGAGGAATACCCGTGGGAGTAGTTGCCGTAGAAACCCGCACAGTGGAACTAAGTATCCCAGCTGATCCTGCAAACCTGGATTCTGAAGCCAAGGTAGGTCACCTGGAGCCCCCTGAGCACAGTGCTCGGGGCTGCGTCCCCCCTCTGCCGAGCCGGGGAGGTACTGGGAGCGTGGCAGACCACCGGTCTTAGAGGAGAGGGCAGCCAGCAGCCTGGAATGATTTCCAGCCATCATGTGCTCACTTTTAAGATGACTCTCAATGGACTGCAAGCTAAATTCTGCCTGAAAAATTAAATAGGCCTTTCCAGCGGTCTTGTTGATGGCTAGGAAACAGTCCCCTTTTATGGGGTACATGGTCTTACAGAAAGGCAGCTGAGATGACACTGGGGGCTCCTTGGTCCCTGATTCTCTGAAATCACATAGGGAAGAGCTACCTCTGGAATTCAGAAGCCACATGTGAACCCCACAGCCCATCCTTTTTTAAAAGGGTGGATTAAGTTTTCCTGTCCTGATAAGATCCGGAAAATGAGGGGTGGGGAGTGCAGAGGAGGGTTTGCTGCAAGGACACCTCAAGTGCCCTTGACCAAGCACAGGCCGAGGAAGCTGTGAGCACAGGGGTGAGAGCTCGTGCAGACAGTCCAGTCACTTACAGATTCTAGGGAATCCTAGAACGAGCCTTCCTCAGGCTGCGTCCTTCCCTTGGAAGCAGTGAGAAGGTCCCCCTTTGGACCAAAGAGGGGGCTGGAATCAAGACAAAGAGTAATACTGAACCCAAAGAGCCAGGATCCTATCTTCTTTTTTACTTCAAGATGATCTTCCTGATGGACAAATGTTGTCTAGTATGATTTTGAGTTTTTAGCAGTAAAGCCTTGTTCTCTTGCAAAGATTCCCCTTCAGACTGTTGCTCATTAAGTGTCTTTCTCTTTGGCTTTTCCCGATAGATAATCCAGCAGGCCGGCCAGGTTTGGTTCCCAGACTCTGCGTTTAAAACCTATCAGGCCATCAAGGACTTCAACCGCGAAGGGCTGCCTCTGATGGTCTTTGCCAACTGGAGAGGCTTCTCCGGTGGAATGAAAGGTGATTGGCCTGGCCCTGGGCTGCAGTGGGGGGAGGGAGGGTTTATACCGGGCAAAGCCTGTGGGTATCTTGAGAGCCCCTCACCCCAGCTTTGGGAGGATCATGCTCCCTCTGAGATACTTATTGAGTTGTAACTTGTATGGGAAAACTCTCTGTGTTTTACAAATCCGTACAAAATCTCAGCACAATCTACCAGTGTTATCTAGGTGGGCTTCTGTTGTGGACCTGGCTTTCACGGGTGAGTGGTGGACTCTGCGGATGGCCTTGGGGCAGTATGATTGTGCCCGTCTCTGTCCTGCGTTTTCTGGGCAGACTCTCTGTTGGTGTTACTCTTTAATGCTCTGCAATCGACCCAGCTAGATCCTGAAGTTAGCCTTCCCCAGAGGAGAGCCAACACATTCTCTACCAGAGGCTGTTCTTTGTGGCAGTTTGTGACATTTTTTATTGTTACCCAACGACAGCCCTGGGGGCCTGTGGCTCCGGCACTTAGACCATGATCATAAAGGCTCTGCCCTGGGCGGGAATGGCCACCGACCGAGAATGCTCCGTGGGCAGAGCCACGGTGGGCAGTTCGGGGAAGGTCTCAGGAAACACACTACACTGCTCAGAGGAGCCAGGTGCTCTCTCTAATGGCCGGAGGTTCGGGGCCAGGCTGGGGCCGGAGGGTACGTGCCAGGAGGGGATAGGCGAGCCACGTCAGCTCCATTCCTCAGGGGGCACTCTGGCATGGGTTAGGGGAGCAGAAGGAGGGAGGAGTTGATACCGCTGGAGTAAAGAGAGTGCCAGGGGTAGGGCATATAAAGAGTGAAAGAATGAGCTCTCCATAGGGCACTCAGCAGCTTGCAGCAGGAGCATCTCTGGCTTTGAGTGGAGAGGAGCCCTTTTATAGGTTATGCGCTGTGTGTAGGGAGAGGGTAGAGCCTTAAGCCAACAGCGTCCTCTTACCGGCTAGGAAGACCCCTGCCAAAATGCAGGCGACAGGGCGATGTTTGTGTTTATTTTTAGTTGAAAAGATCCCCTTCGTCCATGTTTACTGGAGAACTACCACATTTTACCCTTTCTTTGGGGAGACTCAGACTATACATGCAAATGAGCATTTGTGGACTTTCTTAGAACACCAAGGGGAATTATTTTTTGGCCAAGATATTAAATCAGCGGAAATACTATGAGATGTTGCGAGTATGGGTTAAACAAGTCAGTCCTCCACAGTTTTTATTGAGTTCCTAGGTGCAGGGAACTATGCTAGTTCGCCACTTCAGAGGAAACAAAAATAAGTCACAAACAGACATTGCCCAGAGGAGCGGAGAAGAACGTCTTGTGCAGAATGATAAAGCCGCGGTGTATGAAGTAGAAACAAAATACCACAGGGCTCAGAGAAGGATGATGGTGTCCTGCGGGGCTGCAGTCGCTTTCACTGAGGTGTACGCGGTTCATCCAGTGTCACATTTCACTCGATCCGAGTCCTGTAAGACTTACATTAGGACTTGGGAGAGAGTGCCATGCTGTGCATGTCCTTAGCTGCCTCTCTTCTGGGAGCCCCTGGGAAGTCACCCTTCCTGACATTACATAGGAGTAAGTCAGCCTGGCTGTTTCGTCCTAACAAATTTAGAGTTCAAAAGTTTGAGATACGGTGGCGCTGGCAGGGAAAGCTTGAATCCTGCTACGCACTTTGGCTCAGGCCCAGGTTGGCTGCTAGCCCTGTAACAATAAGAGCACAACAATTAAGACTCATTGAGCTCTTTTCACCAGAAACTGCACTAACCATTTTACATGCATTATCTCTCATAATCATCACAATAAGTACCTCTAAGGGGTAAGTTATATGATTATCCACAATTTACATAAATTGAGACTTAGGTTAAGTAAATTTCCCAAGATGACTTGGCTAAAAAAGGAGAACACAGACCTGTCTACTTCCCGTAGCACAGTTGAGAACCTAAGGCCAGAACCAGATGTACCCCGAGAACAGACTATCGAGGTTCCTGAGAAAGTTAAGTATCCTCCTGCCTTCTCTCTGCCTTGGGGCTGTTGTGACAAGAAGCTGCAGGAACTCGGAAATGACTTGTGGCTTTTTGTTTTTAAATTGTAAAATGTACATAGCATAATATTTATCCTTTTAACCATTCGTAAGTATACAGTTCGTCGGCATTAAATACATTCACGGTGTTGCATAACCATCACTACCCTCTACCCTCAAGACTTTTTCATCATCCCGGACATAAAGTCTATACCCATTAAACAGCAACCCCCAAGTACCCCTCCCTGCCCCCAACCCTAATCAAAGATGAGTTACTGGCCTTCTGTGGAGCAGGACCAGCTCTGTTTTCCGAATTTGGGTGCTGCTGCCTCCCTTTACACATCACCTAAGACAAACAAGCTTTGGGGAAGAGAGGTCCGTGTGAGAGGAAGGACACCCTCCTTTCATATTTACATACAGGTCAGGATGTTTCCTACATATTATCTCATGTAAAGGGACCTAAGCTGAGAGTCATTCCATATCCCTCGGGGAGATGTTTGCAGTTTTGGTTTCAATACTGGCTGGGGATTATGCAGGGAGGGAAAATAAACAATTATGCCATCCCTCAGTGCACACAAACACACAGCCAGGAGCCGACTGCACTGTGGGTAAAATGACTCCAAAATTGTGTGTAATGAGTAGGAAAAGATTAGAGACAGCTCTTGCTATGCTGAAAATTGACATTAGTGGAGGGAAAAAAAAAAAAAACTCTTTACTAGTCGGCCTAGGAGGTCTAATTCAAGCAGTAAAAATATAAATAAATAAATAAAAGCATGTCAAGATGGTATTGGTGCTTTTTTTCCAATGAGCTCTATCTGGCCGGAAGGCTATTCAGCATAATGCAAAATTAAATTATAAAAACTGGCTGAATATTTAGATGGAAGAGCCATTTGGAAGCAGTTTATTTAGACGAACCGGCAATGACCCACAACAGAGAGACATCAAGCGTGAAATTTACTAGAAATTAGCACCAGGGTCCCAGCCTCAGCATGAATAGCTTGATAGGATGCAAATCCCAGTGATATTAAGCTGCCTCACTGCTGGTGCTACAGGGTCACTCTCAGTTGGCTTTTCATGTTATACTTATTATTTTTTCCTGGGACAGGTTATAAATAACAATAAAAAAAACCATATTTATTGAAAACTTTAACTGGAATGAAAGTCTATTTTAAAGTCTCTGATTGCTTGGATGCTGAAATACAGCATCAGCCAGCCATAATGAACTCACAAGAGACATTACGTGTGTGCGGCTTGCGTATGCCTGGTGTTTACTTTCCGCTTCTAACAGATAATCTCACCTCAAGCCAGCAAGATCTGTTCCAGTTTTGAGAGAGTGGGGCGCTGTGGAAGCCCCCTACCTCGCCGCTCCCTTGTTGGTACATGTGGCTGCCGCAGTTGATCCATGTTGTGTGACAATGAAGGCCCGGCGCAGGGTTGGTGCCTGGGTGCCGAGAATACACACTGGAGAGGCTGCGTGATCCCCGTTCATGCAGATGTGCTGTGCTCAGAATGCTCAGAAAGCTGCAGGCTCCCGCCTCCCCGAGGAAGAACCTATCAGTATTTTCCATTCCCATCGCATTTCTCAGGGCCTGAGAATTGACAGTCAGCATATGCACAGCTTTCCAATTCCCTAGACGGACTTCCAGCCCAAACCCTTGGGGATCCCCCTTCCCTTGCTACTCTTGGCTGCGGTTTTGCACCGTCTCCTGAATTTGAAGGGATTTCCAGCCAATACGTGTCAGATTGTTGCCAGATGCTTCAGTCTGCCTTGCAGAATATGTGCTTTGAGGCAGCTGTGATTCAATACCAGCGTGTTGGTTGTAGAGTTTATGTGTTTATTCACCTTTTCATATCCTTTGTTGCTTTTCTGAGTGTTCTGATGGTCTGGATTGTGGGGTATTGGTGTTCCAGGTGAGATGGAGGCATTGTTTTGAGTGTCAAGCTGGCCAGCTTCATTGAAGCTTGATGCCTTCTTTCTACTCACGGGCTTGGAGCCCGAAGATAATTGTTTGGCAGTCAGATCCAAGACCTTGAACTGCTAGTACAATTTCTGATATTTCAGAACATACCAAAAATCCAGGCAAAATTTAGAAATCTTCATGTATTCAGGTCTCTTTTTCTGGTTTTTATTTTACTCAGCAATTATATCAGATGCTGGAAAGCCGATTACTTCAGTCTCATGTTCTTTCCTCACAGTAAGAGAGATGAGTTAAGAGTGAAGTGGTAGGAGTTCCCGTTGTGGTTCAGTGGTAACGAACCTGACTAGGATCCAGAAGGACACGAGTTCGATCCTTGGCTTCACTCAGATAAAGATCCGGTGTTGTTGTGAGCTTGGGTGTAGGTCATAGATGCAGCTCAGATCTGGCATTTCTGTGGCTGTGGCATAGGCCATCAACTACAGCTCTGATTTGACCCCCAGCCTGGGAACCTCCATATGCCATGGGTGCGGCCCTAAAAAGAAAAAAAAAAAGGGAGTGAAGTAGTAGAAAGTAGACTTGAGAGCCAAAATGATCTGGGTTCAAAGTCTCAACCGTACCATATACTCACTTATTTAGGTAAGCCTCAGTTTACTCACCGGTCACTTGGGTATGAGACGAAGATTTTTCTGATGATTAAATGATGTGTGTGTGTGTGACCATGTTCCTTGATATATAGTGAGCTAGAGTCCATTTCACAAAAATGAAATGCACACATACTCAACTTTATCCCAATTTGCTTATACTATTAAATCAAGTTTTATTTTTAATTAAATGGAAGTACATTTTAAATAAAGTCCTCGCTCGGAGTTTGGTGGCCTAGCAGTTAAAGGATCCAGTGTTGTCACTGCTGTGGCTTAGGTCACTGCTGTGACACGGGTTTGATCCCTGGCCCAGGAACTTCTGTATGCTACGGGCACAGCCTAAATAAATAAATGTATGTCTCTCTTTTGGGGGGAGCTGGGTCTATTAATCGTAATACAAAGATGGATTTTGGTGGAGACATGTCTTTAACAAACAGAAGTGAGTGAAGAGGCTGGAAACTGTCATTGGCCTCTTGGCTTCCTTTTTTCTTTCGCACATAGAATGACTTTTAGGTGCTGCTTGCCGTGTCACTTTCTCCTTTTATCTCTGCCTGGCATTTCTTCTCCACGCGTGATACTGTTGTGGGCCACTCCTTTCTATTACTTGTTCTGAGACTGTACTCTTGGCAGCACTGAAAAATGTACTGCTAATTACACAATTATTTTATTATGTAGCACTGGTTGAAATATCCACTAAAGAATTAATTTAGTTAAAATAATTTGAACAGAGCAATTATTTTCATAACCACGGAATTAGCGTAAAGCGCTTAAAGTCCTTTATTCCCCACTCTTCATACAGCAGTTGTGTAATTAGCAGTAAATTTTTTTTTTTTGGTCTTTGGTTTCCTCCCAAAGGAATAAATGTCTTTGTTCTGATCATATACGCTAAGTATATGACCACTCACATTTCATAGAGAGTTCCTGGGGCAACTTCTGAATTCTTGGAATTCTTTCACAGACCAGCCAGCCAAACTGGAGCATTGGAGAGAGGCACATGCCTTGCAGTGAGCTTGCTCACTGATGGGTTTCCAAAGAGAGAGCCATTTTCCCTGGAAGAAGGTAGCAGTTTAATTTGCCAGTAACTACAATGAAAGCAATTTCTATCTGGTTTGCTTTTAACTTCCTGAAAAATGCTTCTTTGCTTTGGATTTCCAGATTGATTTATTCCAAATTGAGATCCCTCTCTCTAATAGGAAAGTTTGAACTCAGTTGAACCTGTTACTTGGTATGTCAAAAGGATCCATTGTGGTTCCACGGAAATGCTCATTAAACATCTGGAATCTTAAACCTAAAACTTTAGCAGTGTTTAGACTTCAGGGAGCTGGAAATGGGAAGAAGTCATAAATTATTGGGAAATGAATAACTGACCCTGCTTTCCAAGGACTGACAATATTTATGCACCAGGGGTCCCTTTCCTTCAGGCTGCTCCTGGCTTTGTGTGTGGGGGGGGGTGCGGTGGGGGGTTGGAAGGAGATTACAAAGGGTACTCTTTAGCAGAATAAAGAGGTGGTTCTTTTTTTTTTTAAGTCTCAATTACTTCATTTTATTTAATTTTTTATTAATGTATAGTTGATTTACAGTGTTATGTCAATTTCTGTTATACAGCCGAGTGACCCAGTCATACATTTTCTTTATTATATTATCTTTAATCATGGTCTATCCCAAGAGACCAGATATGGTTCCCTGTGCCATGCAGTAGGACCTCATTGCTTATCCATTCTAAATGTAATAGTTTGCATCTACCAACCCCAAACTCCCAGTCCCTCCTGCTCCCTCCCCCGCTCCCCTTAGCAACATAAGTCTGAAAAATATGGAATGCTTTATGAACTTGCCTGTCATCCTAATGGGGCCATGCTAATTTTTCTGCATCATTCCAATTTTAGTATATGTGCTGCCAAAGCAAGCACTCCTTTTTTTTTTGGCTGTATGATATTTCCAATAAATATGCATTTAAATTGTTTTTCTTTCAATGATAACCTGATAAAAATGCAGCTGAGGAGTTCCCGTTGTGGTGTAGCAGAAACAAATCTGACTGGTGTCCATGGATGCAGGTTTGATCCCTGGCCTCACTCGGTGGGTCAGGGATCCAGCATCTGGCATTGCTATGAGCTGTGGTGTAGGTTGTGAAGACATGCCTTGGATCCAGCATTGATGTGGCTGTGGCCTAGGCCAGCAGCTGTAGCTCCAGTTCAATCCCTAGCCTGGGAACTTCCATGTGCTGCACGTGCGGCCCTAAAACAAGCAAAAATAAAAAAGCAACTGAGAAAAAATAATTTTTCCTTTCTCGTTGTGTTCTTTCTAAAGCATTCATTCATTCAGCAAATGTTTATTGAGCACTGTGTTCCAGGCACTGGACAGGACCCTGGGGATGCAAAGAGGAAAGATGCAGTTTTTGAAGGATCCGTTTCCATTAGCTGTGCATTTTAAGGGCTTATCATATGCTAAGTACCAAGAGAAGAATTGAAAAGAGCTTGAATAGTTCCTTCAGAAAACTTAATGTAGTGAGAGAGATCACATACTGACATGAAAAATACTCAACATTTGTAGAGCAAGTGTGAATTAATGTGGTGAAACCTGAGTAGAGAGAGATTCCAGGAGGATGCAAAATGGATATGCAATCACAGAGCCTGCACACTGGATCTTGTGAAAGACAGTGCATGTCTCTCGTGCTCTTGAAGATCCCCGGGGGTCTTAAGTAGCACACAGGTGGAGACGCCACTGGCTGTAGTCTTCAGGATGGCTTCTTAGGACTTGGGGCAGCTGCACCCCAGACCTGTCCCCTCTGGCCACGAGCAGCCTCACTGTGCCGTGATGTAAGCAGTATTCGGAAGCCCTGCCTCCTGTTTTCTGATTTGTCTCTTTTCTCCCTAGATATGTACGACCAGATGCTCAAGTTCGGCGCTTACATCGTAGACGGCTTACGGGAGTGCTCGCAGCCAGTGATGGTTTACATCCCCCCACAGGCCGAGCTTCGGGGTGGCTCCTGGGTCGTGATTGACCCCACCATCAATCCGCGGCACATGGAGATGTATGCTGACCGCGAGAGCAGGTAGTGCACCTTCTCTGCTTCCACTCACTGCCTCTCAGGATCCTCTCGCTGTCCGGTTCCTCCTGGAGAGCATTATAACCAAGGGAACATTTTGAATTTGTCTATTCCCAGAGGGCGCTGAGGTCAGAAAATCCTGTTTTCTAAATAGCGTCTGCTAGCATGAGAAGAGAATCAGGCTGGAATTAGGCTTTCTTTCTTTCTTCTTTTAGGGCCGTACATGCAGCATATGGAAGTTCCCAAACTGGGGTTGAATCGGAGCTGCAGCTGCTGGCCTTCACCACAGCCACGGCAACGCCAGATCCAAGCCGCATCTCCAACCTACATCACAGCTCGCGGCAACACCAGATTCACTGATCAGGGCCAGGGATCGAACCTGCATCCTCATGGGTGCTAGTTGGGTTCGTTACCGCTGAGCCACAACAGGAACCCTGGTGTTAGGCTTTCTCAGTGTGATTCCCCCACCCCAGGTTCTTGCACCATGAAGTCCCCTATCCAGGCACCCCCAGACTCTGAGAGTCTCTCTCCTATGTGTTGTTCACATATACCTGTTCGCTGTCTCTACCGCAGGTCTGTGGCAGGGGGAGCCTAAAGCGAGTTGGAGAAGAAGGGCTGGGCTATTAGCCGGGAGTTCTGGGGTCTTCACCCAACCCTGTCGCTGACCAGCGAGGAACGTGGAGTGGTCCTCGCTCTCCCTGGGCTGCTGCTTGTCTGTGGAACGAGCTGAGCAGCCGTGAAGGTGCACAACAGTTGCGTCTTCTGTGCTTCCAGCCACAGCCTCTCCCCCACAGTTCATGTCTCGCTTTGGCCTTCCCGGAGGCTCAGAGAGCACAGTGTGCAGCACCCAAAGAAATGCAAGAGAAAATCCCAGGTGTCTCTTAGGCACCGGCACCTGAAAACACTTAAGTAAAACAGATCAAATCCAGCTCCCCTTCATAATCTATTTTCAGTCCTACATCCAGGCATTTTATTAGAGCACCAGTGCCTTCTTTCCCCCCAAATTTCAGCCTCTTCAAAAGCTGCTTAGGAGAGTCCAGGGGCTTTTTTGTCAAATCACTAGGCTAGCGTTGTATACTTAGGGACTTAGATTTGAGCCCTAACTTAGCCCCTGACCAGATGTCAGACTGGGGACAGTTCCTCTGCAGACTTGAGAAAAAACCTGTCTGGTTTTATGGCCAGCATTGTTGCTGGTTAGCCTTGGACAAGTCTCAACATCCTGTGCCTTAGTGTCCTCCTCTGTAAAATGGGGACAAAAGCACCTTACCTCGCAGGGGACGTGGACTGAGCATGGGATTGTCACACAGGTCTTAGAATAATGCCATGCCCAGGGGAAGCATTAGCTATATAATTTTTTAAACGGAGAAGTTTTTTTAAAAAGATTTTTAGGGTAGAGGTCCTGGTCATAGAACCTCATTAACAGGCCCTGGAAGTGCCCCTGAAACCTTTCACTTGGTCATTTGCATAGCAATAGGCAGAATGTTTCCTCTCCAGCTTGGCCTGGCCTCGCCACCAGCGGGCTGACTCCAGTGTGTAGGACTGACCAGCCCGCACCCCTCATTGCACGGCCTAAGTGATGGAGGTTGTTCCCCTGGCACCACGCCTACATCCCGATTTTTTTCTAGAAAATATAATTCCCGTCACCCTTGTCAACGTAGGTGGTAGAATCTATATTCTTCTCTCTTTGAGACTGAAGTAGACTGGGATGGTGGTGACGACTCTCTTAATTGCTTTTGGCCTGGCCTTTCTCATACCCCGCTTAGGCTCTTCTCTGGGGCCTGGTTCTTTCCCTGGGGTTATTTCTGTGAACCGTGGGTGGGCAAAACCATAATGAAGCCATTTCCTGGTCCACAGATTGTAACTGGCTTCATTCTGTTGTCCCCTTCCTTTAACGTGCCTCTCTTTCTGTTCCGTTTTGTTTCCTTTTCTCTCTCTCCAATTCAGGGGATCAGTTCTGGAGCCAGAAGGGACAGTAGAAATCAAATTCCGCAGAAAGGATCTGGTGAAAACCATGCGTCGGGTGGACCCCGTCTACATCCACTTGGCTGAGCGATTGGGTATGTCTGCGTGTCCTGGCGAGCCAATGAGCCGTTCAGCTGATCTGTAATGAGTGCATTCATAGGCCAGAGGAGGAGGCATTGAAGCATTTGATCAAATTCATGATAATCTTTATTTACTGTCCTCTGTATGGTAAGAACCCTGGTAGAATGAAATAGTGTGTGTAATAGGAGGGAAAGCAGGCCCTAAGAAAGTGAAAGTCACGCGATTTTTCCTCTGATACTTCCTTTAAGTTCAAACAGCCCATCTTTCTAGGTCTGTGGATTCTTTCTAGGTTCTACTTGCAAAGAAGGGTTGGTTGGAAGTTGCTGTTGAGGGCAGGCTGATCGGGCATAGAACATGCATGGCTTAAATATCCTGTTTCTGCTGGTCTCTGTGAACGAGCCCGCCCCATTTTTGAGCAATGTGAGAGTCATGTCATGGGATAGAAAAGCCGGGGCCCTGCCCAGGCGGCGCTTTGGGCTGTCCTGAGCGCGAGAGACAGAGTAAAGATTGTGCACTGTGCTTCTCGACCCAGGCCTCTAGCCATGAATGTGTTGCTTGTTTGTGTCTGGGACTTGGAGAAGGTGCTTGCAGCTCAAACATTGGGAGCCCTGTGTGGCATCCAGAACCTGAAGGGGTTTTAGAGTCTTTAAAAACACTGATTTTCTGCTCAGGTTTCCCATTGAGCCTCTTGCTATGTGAACAAAGAAAGTGACTTGAGGTTCTTTGTTTGTTGGTTTGTTTTGTTTTTCTCAAGGAACAGAAGGATTGTTTTTAAAAGGTAGTGAAACTCAGTGAATGGAAGACAAAAAAAGATGCTAGCTCATTTATGTTCCAAGCAGTAATTTAACTAATAACGAGCCATTTGTGAACTCTTTACATCCTCACCATTGATAACGTAGAAACTTGTGTGTGGTTGCCTGCACTCAGCTTAGAGACTACACGTCCCAGCGTTTATGGCGCTGAGCCGGGCACGGTGTTGCTCGCCACACCGGTGACCCCGGTTACTGGTTACTGTAAGCCCTGTTGTGTCCCATTGTTTGCCGTTAGGACACAACCAGCAAGAACTCTGATCTGCCTCAGCCTGGTGCTTGTATGGGAAATGCGCACATACAACAAGAAATTGGCCAAGTTGTTTCTAAAAATCTATTGCCACCCAGAATTGTTGAGGTTTTTTTCTTCCCCCTCTTTCTTCTTCAAACAGGATAATTACTTCTGACCAACCCCATACACTTTAATTAAAGTAACTGCAGCTCAAGAGCAAGTTACAACTCCACACAGACAAAGCTCTAAAAGCTTCAGCCACTGATAAGCATCTCACTTAGATGGCTCAGAATTGCTCCCAGCACCCGCCACGTTGCCACTGTTTTTAGCGCTAATTCTGCACAAAGGCAGAAACGCCACAATTGCAGGACATGGTGAATTGCGTAATTTTCTCAGTCTCTCTCTCTCTCTCTCTCTCTCTCTCTCTTTTTCCCCCCTTTTTTGCTGGTTTTCTTTCTGGCCAATTTAAAATTTGTCAAAGTCGGTCTTCTTCTGGATCACTGCCCTTTGATATTTCGCGCACTCCATTTGCCACAAACAAGCCGCAGGGCCGCAGTTCATGCTGACTCTAGCAGAAGCAGAGAGAGCTCCATTTATCTTACACTGCCTGCTCAATTCCTACTCATTAACTGGGGGTTCACTGCCTCTTTTTAACCCCCCAATGGCTGTTATCATCCCTTCAGAGTAACTGGGTGGTAGGCAGAGGGATCCTCTCTGACATCTGTTTGCAGAATGGCTGGAGGGTGAGGGGCGTGGGGCTGAAGCGCCTTCCTCTTGAAGGCAAGTGATAGCGTTCGCACCTTCACCCAGCACCTTTTAACTCTGGAAACGCAAGAAGGGGACAAGGGAGGAGATTCCCAAGTGATGGCCATTTAATCATTTGTTATAAATCATCTCATTATCAATTTCCTATCCGCACTGGGGAAAACCATCTTTATTTAACCTTGACCAAAACGGCACTAGAGAAAGACTCCTTAGTCGGCTAAATGTGAAGCAAGCTCTGGGCCAGGGCAGCTCGGGACACGAGCATTGGAGCAGAGCAAAAATAACTATGTACAGGTCTTGGGCGTGTTGCTTGTAGGTAAGTTGTTTAACTTCTCGGGGCATCAGTTTCTTCCAGAAAGTGAGGATAAGGCCCACCCACGCCAGCCAGAGTTCAGATTCGATGGGCGTGCATCTGCTTCGATTCTGTGAAGCACTTTTCAGACACGGGGGTCGGCATCACTCTTTTCGGAATCAAGCATACACTGGGGCTCAGGCCCCTTTTGGGAGCCAGGAGTACAGGGAAGGGAAAACAAAAGAAGCGGAAGGAGCGGCCTTGTCTCTTGGGCCTTCTTGGTCTTCCAGGGAGACATGCACGTCCAGGCGCGTCTGTGGCATATCAGATTGGCAGGGACGTGACGGAACAGCCCTGAACCCTGCTCCTTCTGTGTTCACACTGGCTTTGGGCCCCTTTTTCAATGCCTAGAACCAGACTTCCAAAATGCTTTTTCACAGAGTGAGTGAAAATGACCTCATTTTCCAGAGTGGGAGATTGAGGCCGAAAGAAGAAAAAGATAAGTCCTCCAAGATAGAAAGTAAATGTACGTCAGAGCCTAGGAGGGAATTCTGGTTCCCTGTGTTCCATTTTTCTCAGGATTGCCTCTGATTTCACCTCAGCTGCATGTTGAGCCTGATCAAAATTAAGCAAGAGTTCTTTAAACAAGCGCTCTTTCCCTTCGTGATCCAAAGCCAACTCCATAGAGAGAAGTCAGACTTAGGAGAAAGCCTGTGGGCATGGATGTTACCTTGTGTCCCCAGTCTCTTCCCAAATCATCCTTTGCGGCAGGGTGGGGGTGCCTCCAACCAGTGTGCAATGATTGTGCTCCAAAATGCGAATACGGTTTACTCTCTAAGGATAGTGAGTAATATTGAACTCTTTCTTTTTTTTTTTTGTCTTAGAGACCCACCTACAGCATATGGAAGTTCCCAGGCTAGGGGTTGAATTGGAGCTGCAGCTGCCGGCCTGCACCACAGCCACAGCAACGCCCGATCCCAGCCGAGTCTGTGACCTACTCCACAGCTCACAGCAACGCTGGATCCTTAACCCACTGAGCGAGGGAAGCCAAGGATCGAACCTCCATCCCCATGGATACTAGTCAGATTCGTTACCGCTGAGCCATAACGGGAACTGCCAATATTGAACTTCTGAACAGCCAGCTTCCTCTCTTTCAGGATTTTCACTTTAGAAAAATGCGTACATTAGTTTGGGCAGGAGGGCAGTGAATTCCTAGTTTCAGAGGATGAAAACGGTACGTAGATAGAGTCCCGATAACGGTAAAGGGAAGATTTACCCCAGCAAGAAATGTGATGTCAGCTCAAATACCAGAGTGCTGCGTGACTGGACCAGGTCTGACCCTGGATTCTCAGGACTGGGCTGGGGGGTCAGTGTGGAGAGACAACCTCCGGCACTCCTTGAGGAAGTTAAATCCCTCCCCTGGGAGGAGAGCGCAGGCTCCAAGGCCCCCCGTGTTCCTCTAACTCCTTCACCTCCAGGAACAGGGAGAACAGCCTCCCCGGCCTGGCCCCTTGAGTGCTGTGACCTGAGGGCCTCTCCTGGATCGTCACCTCCTCTTGTTCAGAGGGAAATGACAGATCCAGAACTGTCCAGCCCAAGTGTGAAGCCACTGTAAGTTCCCACCATCCTTCTCCCTCAGTGAGTCTCTGGCGAAAGAGCCACTTAATGGAACTTTATTCTGCTCCAGACAGTTGGCTTGGCTGTGGCCCTGTTCCCAGACGGGGGCAGCTTGTCATTCAGCACTCTGGCCGTGCCCACGCAGACAGAGCATGCCCTGGGAGTGACCCTGGTGAGCACTGCTGGCCCTTGCCTGGCCGTTCAGGCTGCCCAGTACCCAGCATGCCTTCCGGCCTGAGCTCCCCAGGTGCTGATGGGGTTTTGTGGCTGCAGGTCAGGATAGGTGTGTCTGTGAAAATCCTCAGGGATGCCCCCTTCCCAGCCTGCCCTTCAGCCACCAGAATGATAGGAAATGGGTACTTTCCTGGGCTAAGGGGATTCAGGGTTCAGCGCTTTTCTGGCACAGGCGATCAGCGTTTCTGAGCTGTGTGTACTTGTGTCCGTCCTTAAGAAGCTGTAAGCTGAGAAGAGCCAGAGCTGCTTGTTTGCGCAGAAAGCGGTGTCCTTACCTGGCAAGTTGAGAATGGGAAAGAAAGAAGTGGCCTCTGGTCATTCCCCCTGCCGTGGTACACGGAGTGTCCTCCCTGGCACGGTGGTCACCAAGCACCAGGCTGTGTGGTAGGTTTTCTATCCTAAAGGCAGAGACGACAGGATCGCGCCACCTTCCTTAAGTCAGCAGCAACTTGAAACCCACCTTGTCACTGATTCAGAAGCTCTTTGGATGGATGCACTTTAGGGCGATAGTATTACAGGCAGCATTTTCTGGGAGTGAGAAGGGGTCCTTTTGGTGTGATCTGTTAATCTGACTGTCTTTATAAAAGCATCTGTACTGGCCTCTTCCCGGGAAACAGTGAGTCGAAACTCCATCTGGCTGGAGGGACCTGCCAGGCAGTTTCTTAGACTGAACCTAAACTTCTGCCTGTGTGAAGCTGTCATCGGAACGTGTCCGAGAAACCCTTTACCCCTCTTGGTCTAGTTGACCTGGATCCCTGTGCCTCCATCTGCCAGACTTAGGGGGAGCAACTCAGAGATAGAAAATAGTACTGCCAGGCTTCTTACCATTGGAGTTCAGATAATTCTGCGCTGTTTCCTGACTTTTTTGTGGAGGATGTTTGCACGGGGACACAGGGGATGAGGCTGTAGGGGGGGTAATGGGAATTTTCATTCCCATTTGGGAATCTCTTGGTTTTCTATAATCTTAAAAAACAGGAACAGTAGAGCACAGTACCATGGCAAGGAACCTTAGGGTTAAACATCCCTTGAGAGAGGATAGCTGTTAAAATCAGTATGCAAATACAGTTGTATTTAGATAGGTATGGCCCCCTTTGAAGAAAAGCAGATATATGAAAATGGGATTTAAAAAAAAAAAAAAGCTAGATACATTGGGAGAAATTATTCCCATTACAAAAGGATTATTTGCTTTACCAAAGGATTCACTGCAGGGTTCCCTCTAAATGGCTCCCTTAAGGCATTTAAAATAGGATCTGATTTACGCAGTTTTTCAAGAATGCTTTTGTGTAAAGAAAGGCACACCTGTTATGGATACAGAAATAGTTTTGCAGGTTTTTTTTTTTTTTCACCCTATCTTACTATCTTTATAGAGAAATTTCTTTCAACATAGAAAATGTGATTACATAGGTCTTTTAAACAGCTACTTATGTTTGTACTTCTGAATCTTAATAAGATTCCAGTCTTTTTTATGCTGATTTTTCAATCTTCAGGTTGAGGAATGGGTGTGTGTTCTCATATCTGAGATATTCAGGGGCTTAGTGGGGAGGGTGATCTAGTACTTTCTTTAGTATTATACGTATTTAACCAATCAAAGAAAATTGCCTTTTTCAGAGGAGGAAGAAGGGGCCCATAAAAGTTAAAATTGGGTTTAAATTTACGTAGGCTTCTTGGTATAACTTAAAAAAAAAGTTAAGAATTAAAATAACACACACACTTTAATATCATATTCTTTTATAAAACATTTTGCCTATTTGCCAGATTAGAATTGTTACATAAACGAGAAAGAGCTCAGAAAAAGGAGATTTCTGCAAGGTCACCTTAGTGCCTTTGGCCGAGCAGAGAATTTTTAGCTTCCCAGTCTGAATTGTACTCAGCACTTTGAAGGCCTCAGCCTTCCACCCAAATCCTGCTCCTTGGGCTGGTTGGCTCTTCCATAGCGTAGGGCTGCCCGCTCCCCGCCCTCCCCCAGTGTCAGCGCCGGGTAAAGACGCCTCCTGCTGCAGAAATCAGCAGTCTCTGAAGCTTCTCCTCAGCTTTGACCCCACGGAGGAGAGATGTTGCTTTTCATTATGTCCTGGCCTCGGGGACACCCCAGGCTGCTGTCCTGTGGACACTTTGGTCAATTTAACTTGTTTCATTTTAAAAAGCCAGATCCCAGCTCCACCATTTCCTGGCTTTGTGGCCTTGAACAAGTTATTTCACTTTATTTGGTGCCTCAGTTTCCTTAGCTTTCGGTGCACAGCGACCTTTTAGGGGGCCAGGGTGGAATAAGATGAAAAGTACTTACACAGCATGAGCGTGAGGTAACGTCTCAATAATGTGAGCTTTCCTTCGACCAGACTAGTAATGCCTCTTTTTTGCGTTTACATTTTTAATTGAAAGGTTGGATTTTTCAGATTTCATGGGGAAGGAAGGCATGGGGGTAACTACCTCTCTTTTCCCATTTCAACCTTCTCAAAAGTAGGATTCTAGGAAAGGATGACTTTCCTCTCTGTAGCATATTCTTAAACACACTCCCACACGCGCACACATGGGCTTGCTTTCCTAAAAACCCTGAGGCCCTGCAATCTGGCTAGAAAAGAAAGAAAACCATTCCAAGATATTTAATTGTACAGGGAGCTTACAGGATTGATCGAGAGCTTAGCTTTTTACAATAGTCCAGTGAATAAGAAATGCTCCTGACAAACGATCAATGATAGGATAATCACTCTTTATCCCCCGCCTCATTCTTACCTTCTTTATTCCAGGAGAACAGGGTTCAGAAGTCAAAAATCTTTATAGACGCCACTTTTAAATTAAGCAGAAAATAGACATTGACATATTTGTTAATCTCCCCTAAATCATTACCAGGGCCGGCTGCTTTGCTGTACAAGGAGAGGGGGGCGCTCGGCGTGCTACACGAGGCTGCGCTGAGCTGAAGAGTAGCCTTTTATTTTTAGAAAATAAAAATTTAGAAACACCCCCCCACCCCTTACAACAAAGCACACAAACCTTTGGCTTTTCTCACATGCACTTAAAAATACATCCGTTCCCTGCTGCTGTCTCTTCCCTGCTTTGATGCTTGTTTGAGGTCAGTCTTGATCAGAGGTATCACTGAAGGAATCAAAGAAGGCAGGCTTCAGGGGAATGTTCTGTGATCCTCCTGTCTCGGGAGGGCCAGGGCCTTACAGGTGTTTATTTCATTGCACTTTCAAAGCTCCAAAACAGCTTGATTGGGTGGATGAGACTGTGGTCAGTCCAGGAACTAGCCTGCCTCCTCCCTCCATCCCCCCATTGTTCCCACAAGCCTCTGTGCCTAAGCCCGGAGGTCCTCCCCCGCACCCAGCACTGAGCCATGCTCAGAATTCCTCCTAAGACAGTGAACCAAACTCTCCAGCTAACTGCCCTTCTGCGGGCACTGCGGGACACCTGCTTGGCCGCTTTGGGTACCATTTAACGTGGAAGAGCACAGGCTTCGGAGACAGCCAGACCCAAGTGTAAATCCTGACTTTGGTACTTAAGAGGCGGGTGCCATTGGGCAAGTCACTTTTACGTTTCAGAGCCTTGGTTTTCTCCTCTGTAAAAGAGATACCCTGTCTGTAAGGTTGGGTTATTTTAAGGACTGGAGATGACGTGTGTGGCGCATCTTGCAGAGCGTCGGTAACTTTGGCAGCTTGGTCACCTGGCAGCAGTGTCAACAGCTGAGCAGACCTGGGTCTGACCTGTGGGTGGTGACATGAGCTGAGTGGTCCTGAAACCATGGAGTGCGGTGCCTGGCGTACGGAAAATGCTCAGTAAATGGTGCGAGTTGTATAGGGGACACATACGTGTATGTATGTTGTTGAGCCAGAGAATTGTGAGGGTCTGGAAGTCCCCATTCAGCCATATGCCCGGTCCCACCCTCCCTTCCCCCTGCCGGTCTCACAGTACCTGGGACACTGCAAGTCCCACTGCAGACCATCACAAGAGAGCCGGTATGGCCATAAAGCAAGTCACATGGCTTTTTTGGTTTTACAGTACATAGAAAAGCTATGTTTATATTATACCGAGGTCTTTTAAGTATGCAATATGTCTAAAAAAACTAATGTACATATGCTCATTTCAAAATACTTCAGTGCTAGAAAATACTAACCATCATCCGAGCCTTCAGCAAATCATCATCTTTTTTGCTGGTGGAAGATCTTGGCTCAGTGTTGATAGCTGCTGACTGACCAGGGTGGCGGTTGCTGAAGGCTGGGGTGGCTGTGGCCATTTCTTAAAATAAGACAGCAGTGAAGTTTGCTGCCTCAACTGACTCTTCCTTTCATGAGCAATTCCTCTATAGCGTGCAATCCTGTTGATAGCCTGTTTTTCACATAGCAAATGTAATACAGCTTTGCCTCGTTGTATCATTATTTCTTGTGGTGACAGGCAATCAGTGATCTCTGATGTTATGTTTTGGTACTTTGTACTTGGGGTGGCATTCTTCAGCAGAAAGTATTCTTTAGGTCTGCCTGTAACATGAGGAGCTACCCTTAAACCTCAGGCTTGCCCTGAGACTTGCGTCTGACCTGTAGAACGGGGATATGGGAGATGTCGCCTGGGTCTGGTGAAATGGGGATGGGAGGCAACTTCAGCTTTTATCGGGCGGGAGTCTGCCATCATCATTTAGCCTTTTTCCAAAATTAAATGGCTACTACAGCTGAAGCATTTGTATAAGTAAGTGAGAAACACCCACAAAAGTGTTGAAAAGCCTCGGGAGTCAGGCTGCTGCACGTGGGCCATGGCTTTCTGACCTCTGTAAATTACATAAATTCTCAGGGCCTCAGTTTCCTCACCTGTAAGATGAGGATAATAACCATGCCAGCCTCATAAGACTGTTGTACAGAACAAACGAGTTAATAGAAAGCACTTAGAACAGTGCCCTGTAAATATTAACTTTGATTACTGATGATGTGCACTGGGAAGCCTGGATAAAGTTTTTCCATTTTTTTGTGTTTTTACTTGCGCTTAGTTTTTTCACTTTCCATTGGATGAAATGTTACAGAAAAGTTACAAAAATGGTACAAGGAACTTCTGATGCCCTCTTCTCAGCTTCACCTATTTGCACCTTGTCCCACTTGCTTTTCCGTTTCCACACACTCACACGCTCCCTTGCTTACTCGTACACATTGGCTTTGAACCCTCTGAAAGTAATATGAAGACATCACGCTCTCTTATCCATAAATATTGTGTGTGTGTGTCTAAGAACACAGACTTCCTCTTACATAAGCACGATCAATACCTTTATTAAAATGAGGAACTATATTGGAGTTCCCGTGGTGGCGCAATGGTAACGAACCTTAGTATCCATGAGGACACAGGTTCAATCCCTGGCCTTGCTCAGTGGGTTAAGGATCTGGTGTTGCTGTGGCTGTGGTGTAGGCTAGCAGCTAAAGCTCTGATTGGACCTGTAACCTTGGAACTTCCATATGCCACGGGTGCAGCCCTAAAAAGACAAAAAATAAAAAGAGGAACTATAACATTGATACAATACTACTATCTACTCCATGATTTATATTAAAATTTTACCAGTTGTCCCAGTAATGTCTTTTATAGATTTTTTTTGTTTTGGGTTTTTGTGTGTGTGCGCGCACAGATCTGAGCTCTAACTGCAGACCACATGTTGCAGTTTATTGTCAGGTATTTTTACTCTCCTTTAATCTGGAATAGTTCTTTGGCTTTTCCTTGCCTTTTATGATCTTGCTGCTTTTTGGAGCATGTTCCGCCATTTGGATCTGTCTTATATTTCGCCATGGCTAGATTTAGATTATTCATTTTTGGCAGCAGTGCTGCAAAAGTGACATTATGTCCTTTTCAGGACATGGTACCGGGAGGCACATGATGAGCTTGTCCTGTTGTTGGTGCTGGTTGACTCTGCTTGCTTGTCGAAGGTTACGTTCACTGGGTTAATCCACTGTAAAGTTGCCAGTCTTCCGCTTGGTCACTAATAATTTGTAAGGAAATACTTTGAGACCATGTAAATATCCTTTTCCTCATCAAACTTTCACCCACTAGGTTTAGCAGCTGTTGATAATTCTTGGCAGAATCAATTACTGCGATGACTGTAAAATGGTGAATTTCTGTCTATTAGTTGTTGGTCTCGGGGAGGGCGAGCTTTCCCTCTTCTCTCCCATTTAATTAATTATTTCAGAATGGACTTACAAGTTCTTATTTTATTCCATAAATACTGTCTGGTAATTACCCTATTTTTGACAAATTGATGCTCAAATTGACCCAAATTTGGCCAGTGGGAACACCTTCAAACTGGCTTCTGTGTCCTTCAACACGTCCCAATCATTTTTGGAGTGCTTCCTTGTTTTTTTTTGGTGACAATAATGTCCCAGATTCATCTTACTAGTTCTCCTGCCCCAGCCCTAGAAGCAAAAGAGTCTTGATTCTTTTTACTGGGAAAGGAAAAATGTCCGCTTCCCCGTGGAGGGTGCAGCACCTGAGACAGTCTCACCTCGGAAGCAACCGGTCGGCTCTCCCCGCGGGAAGTCTCCAGGCAGATCCAGCTGGAGTGAGTGGCCTCCAACTCATACCGCAGCCCGGGGCCCGCCGTCTGCGTGCGAGCCCGGGAGAAGACGGCCCTCTGCACCCCACATCACAAAGTGGTGACAGGTTGAGAAAAAAGAAGAAGGTGGAGTTGGGCGTCCAAAAACCTCATAAATATGAAACCAGGCACCAGAGTTACATCCCGGTTCTGTTAACATGTGTTTAAGTGTAATACTTACTGCTCGCTCGGCAGCCCCAAGGCTGTTTATGGCACATGATTCATAGTGGCATAAAAAGCAAGGCCCCTTCCAGACAGACATGCTTGAAATAGACCTCTCTCTTCTGCATCCTGTCACCTGTGGTCATGTAGTTATTTGTCAGCTTTGGGGACAAAGCACTTCGGTTTGTCCCCAACACCAGGGGCTGTCCCCTACTGCTCCTTCAGCTAGACTCAGTCTTCCTTACTAGGCAAGGCAGCTAAATTTTCAGTACTGATTGTAAGTCCCAGTCTGAGCGTAATTAGGAAGAAAAGCACAGCACAGCAGCTCTGGGACACTGTTGGGTGGGGGTACAGGTGGCAGGCTCCTTGGTATCAGAAATTCCAGTCTCTTTTCTGTTGACTGGAAGTGCCCTGTGCTTATAAGCTTGGTAGTCCAAATGGGCTGTGCGGACTGCCTGCCTTTCTTTCCCTCCTCCTCTCTTTTAGCTCAAGAACTAGAATGTCTTTGCCACTGAGGTCAAAGTTTGGCTCTGGCAGTAGCAGCGCGGGCAGGAGGCTAGGAGGCTGGCTGATCCACTGAGTGGGTATCAGACATGAGCTTCTCGCTCTAATTAGATTGGATTCTACTAGTTTCGTGTTAAGAGTCTCCAAACCTGAGATCAAAGGCGTGAAGTAGAGCAGCTACAACCTGAGGCGTCATCAGGTCCTTACCAAACTGGGCAGATGACTGGTGTGGATATGGGGGAAAAGGAGCTGCTGGCTTGTGTCCAGAGGCACAGGGATGCTCCCCCACCCTGTCCCCCCGTCAGAGGAGCCCAGCCACTCTGTTGGTCAGCAGGGCAAGGTACGATGTCCTTCGTGGGGACGAGGGGCCTGCTGTCAGTCGGTGAGATACTAAGAGGCAAGGCCTCCGGGTGGTGGCTTGCACCTGCTCGGGGAGCACCTGGGGAGAGGACCCCCGACAGCTGCTTTCATAGTTATCAGCTCCCCAGGGAAGCGAGGACGGGGGCCCCGAGGCAGGGAGAGGCCTGGCATCCCACAGAGTCCGGTTACCCGCGGGAGGAGGGGAAGCCACGGGCGCCAGGCCGGAGAGCCTCCTGCGACTCTGCTGCTTTGGTTTATTTCGATGCAGGCACCCCAGAGCTCAGCACGGCTGAACGGAAGGAGCTGGAGAGCAAGCTGAAGGAGCGGGAGGAGTTCCTCCTCCCCATTTACCATCAGGTAGCCGTGCAGTTTGCTGACTTGCACGACACACCGGGCCGGATGCAGGAGAAGGGTGTTATTAACGTAAGTACAGTGGCGGCCGCTTCTCCCGACTTGTCAGAGACCTGCCGCCAGCCCATGTCTGCCTTGTGCACACGAGCTCGCATGCAGGGAGCTGTTAGGGCTGCACTGAAACAGTGTGTGTGGATCAAACCACATTCAATTCTTTTGGAGAGACTTTTCCCTTTTCTACAACAATTATCATCTTGAAACAGTTTATGACGTGGGTTACTGGGACCCCTCAGAAGGCAGGCTCCATTTTACTGGCGGGAAGCTGAGTCTCATGTGCTTCGCTGGGGACAGCTGCCCGGGGGGTCCTCAACCTGTGGGTTACCCCCGAGTCAAGGCCCTGCTCAAAAAAAAAAAAAAAAAAAAGCCTCACTCTCTGATTATCTGGGAATTTGTGGCCACCTCCCCAGATCATCAGCCACGTGTGGGCCAAGCATCAGCCAGGGCAGGGCATCGGGGCTGCAGCTCTGAACTGGGGAGACGTTTGTGGGTGCCGGGAGCTCGCGGCCAGCTCTTGTATCTCCAAGGGGCTGGAGAATAGGTTTTGTGCCCAGAGAGTTCCCTCTGGACTGGACACCAAGCTGGGGCGACTAAGCTTATTCTTGTCTGCGTGTAGGACATCCTGGATTGGAAAACATCCCGTACCTTCTTCTACTGGCGGCTGAGGCGTCTCTTGCTGGAGGACCTGGTCAAGAAGAAAATCCACAATGCCAACCCCGAGCTGACTGATGGCCAGATCCAGGCCATGCTAAGGCGCTGGTTCGTGGAGGTGGAAGGAACAGTGAAGGTAGGTGGGTGCCCTCAGGAGGCTCCGCGCTCTGCTGCTCTCCCCGCCCGCTTTGGCTTGTCGGGAGGCTTGTCGGGTAAGAATCCCTGGCCTCAGGAGCAGAAGCACCTAAGCTGTAACACGGCCTGAGGGCTTGTTAGAGGAGGTGGTACATTCTTGGTAGCTTGCTCAGCCATCCTGCCAGCCTTTCTGAGCACTTTGTACATACCAGGCACTGCCCAGGCCCAGGGGGCCTGGTGGTGGGCGAGGCAGACGCTGCTCCTGCCCTCACGGGTCTCGCATCAAGGCAGGGAGACAGACTCAGCAAGAGGTGTCACACACAGCGGCCAGCGTCAAACACAGCAAACCCAGGGCATCCCAGGGCACGGAGGAAGGACGCCTGGCCCCTCTGCAGGAAGGGGGAGCAGAGTCTGGGAAGACTTATAAAGCTAAGGTCTCAGCTGACCTGAAAACAAAGTGAGAAATGGAGCAGAGGACAGGGTCGGATTGGGGTATGGGAGGAACGTTCCAGGCAGAAGGAATAGCATGCCCCGAGCCTGCCAGCAAGGGAAGCGTGCATCCTTGGTGCTGCAGGAATTTCAGGATGGCTCAGGGATGGGGATCGTCGGGGCTGTGTGGAGGGGTTGGGACTGAGGTCGGCGGGAAGCTTTTAAGCGGCAGCGAGCCACTGCGTGATGTGTGGAGAGATCGCTTGGGGACTGTGCGGGGAGCTCAGGGGCTGGAGCTGACGCCTAACAGGAGGGGGTGGTAATTCAGGCAGCAGGGGCCCTGACTCCAGCTATAGGTCTCCTGACCGTATCCCAGCTGGAAGGAAACGTCCAGCCTGTAGGGAACCAGGCATCGGCGTCTCCAGGGGGCGCTGTCGTAGGAGGCCCAGTCCCAGAGGCGGTGCCCACTATCTCGGTCCTTGGACTTGCGCCCTGGGGCTGAGGGTGGGTGCGAGACCAGGGCTGCCGGGCACCCGCGTGGGCCCCTGGAATCGTGGACTGCACAGTCCTGGGAGGATGGGAAGAAAAAGTTGAGACTTTTATTTTTATTTTACTAAGAAAGTTAGTAGTATCTGTATTAAGTCATATACATCATACATACATTTTATCAGACTATTCATAGTATGTGCTGGAAATGGACTTGTCTCTTTGCCTGAAAGCTATGTGATCAAAAACAGTGACAGCTGGCTTGGAGACCGGATGGCGGGCTGGACGGGGGGCTCTCCAGCCTCCTGGGAAGTGTTGCCTGAAGTGTCTGGAGACCCCTTTTGGGGAAGGAACTTCAGGGTTTGCCATCAGTTTTAAAGTCAGTGAGTCGGGTACGTCTAAGAGTCACCTCTAGGTTAAAGTCTACTCATTTTTTACGACTGAAAAGCTTCTTTGGATAAATATTTCACATAGGCGGCAGGGAGCGCAGCCTTATGCGACACTTGGTTCAGGTTAAGGTCAGTCTGTGGCATCATAATTGAGTGAGACAATTTTGTCAGTGGCTACTGGCAGCTCGCAGGGGAAGTTGGCATTGGAAGTCACGCAAGTGTAAAATGAGAGGTGGTTCTCCAGTTAAGAGCGGCCGGCTAGGCAAACGGAGTGTGCGGCACGCGCGACCAAGACAAGCCACACCGCCGTCCTCCCACGTTAGTCACTAACGGACGTGCACAGCCTCCGCGGGCACCAGGCGGGGAGATGGAGCCGCTTCCCTCGGAGCAGGAGGCCAGCACACGGGCCTTCAGGTGTCCCCCGGCGTCCTGCTCCCTGGGGACAGCAGACACAGGTCGTCGCTTTCTCTCGTTGGTGGCGAGAACTGTCTGTGCTGATACTGCTGGTGGAGACGCCCCGGCCCGCTTTGCAGGAGGGGAGGCCCGGGGCTCTGTCCCCGCCTCGTCTACAGAAGAGAGCACCCCTTGAGCCCCCAGCCCTAGGGGACAATGGAGGAGAGAGGGGAAGGGCGGGTGGCCCCACCATGAGGCTTTGAGATCTGCTTGTGGATTCTGCGGGCTCAGTAGGACCCAGTTCGGTGTGGGCTGGGTGATAAATTCCGCAGCGCCCTTGAGGGAAGTAGTGCAGCGTCCAGAAGCCACCGGCTGCCTGTGCGGGGCTGGCGCGGGCCGCTCGGTGCTGGGGGCGGTGGGGGGATGGCTGAAAGCCTGAACTGTTGCCTTTCCCGGGCTCTTCCCACAGGGCCGGGGGTGGTGCGCTGTGCCCCCCAAGGGCAGGGTGCCTCGGTCTAGACCCTGACTTTCTCCCGAGAAGTAACCCTCTGATGCTCACCCTGCTTGCTGGTAGGGAAGCTCCTGGTGACAGGCATCTGTTAGCCGTCCTGTGTGTTCTTTTTCTCATAGAGAATTTTTTAAAAATCTGATTCTGGGAGAGAAAAATCTGAAGACACTGTGATGTTGTGTAACCGAGTGGTGTAATTTCTTTGTTTCTCTTAGAGGAATCTGGAACCATGGGTTACGGGGTTCTCTTTGAATCCACAGGGACGGTCCTACTGTAGGAAAGAGTAGGGTTGTGGCTGGTAGTTTCACGGCGGGCAGAAGAGAAGCATCACCACAGCTCCCTCGAAAAATAACGATTTAAATTGGACTGTAAGGACAAGGTGCACATCTGTTTCAGGGACACGTTTCCTCTCCTGACTCTCAGCTGTAGAGTTTAAGGTTTGTGGTTTTGCAGATTGATTTCCCCCCAAGCCTCTGGTGGGAATTGATCAGAAGTCTGCATGGAGCACTGAGAAGAGCGTGGTCCTCGGAATCGCACACTCCCTGGATCCCAGCTTTGCCAGTTACTGGCTTGGACATACGTAAGCCTCCCTTTCCTCGTGTGTGAACCAGGGACGATGTTTATTCCACAAGGTTCAGTGCGTTGTAAATGACATAATAAGTTTCCTCCTCTTCCCTCAGCGCGGCCTGCGCCCAGTGGATGCTCAGCAGCGTTCTCGGACTTGGGCGTTCTCACTGCCCACAGCACCTGCTACTGTGCATTCACTCTTATTCCAGTTTCCAAATGAGATGAATGGCCAGTGGGGGCCCCTGCGAGGATGGTAGAGGAAATGACCATTGATAGGGTTGTTTGATTTCCACCGCCCCCAGGCTACCCACAGACAAGTCCCAGGCACCAAACTTCTGGTTTAGCGCCAGGGAGGGAGGTGAGCCGGAACCCGGGAAGCACTGCTTGGGCCTGGGGCTGAGGCTGGAGTGGCTCTTAGGAGACGGGGCCCAGCGGCTACCCCAGCCCACATGGCTACTTGCTGTTGTACTCCAAGGCCTTGGAAAAAATCCTTTTGCTGAAGTGTCTGCAGGCAGCTCAGGAGGCGAGTCACCTGCAGGGCATGGTGATCAGGGCACACATCCATCAGACTGTGCCCTGGTCACTCCCAGGCCCTGCTGGACCACTGGGTAAGGAGGGCTTAGAGCAATTCCACACGTTAGAAATGAAACTCGCCCAAAAGGTCATTTAGATTTTGTAAGGTAGACTAAATTACCATATACGGTTAGCGAGCTGCTCCAGAGATACTTACCCTCTGGTGCAGAGAGGGATAAAGTGTCTGCTGAACCTGTACTGTAAGGCCCTTGTTGTGACGTTTAATTGCTGATGTTTTACTGACATTGCAGTGTCTTGACTGGGATGAGTACAGGCAGGTGACATGGGCCCGGGCCTGTCGTGAGGTTAGCAGCCCAGCATTTCACATGTGATTAAAATTCACAGTGGGAATAATCAGCCACACTCTCCTAATTTTAAGGAGGGGGATGATAACAGCACAGGGTTGGCCCGTCCTCCTGGATGGCTGGCTCACAGCCATCCCAAGAGGGCAGACAAGGAGCTGTGGACTCGCTGACCCTGGGCGGAGGCAGCGCACTCCTGACAGTGAGAGGAAACCCTCCCCGGTCTGATGCCCCAAACCCGTGGCTCTGTGGGTGCCTTGTTCGTTCTTGCTAAAAATGCTGTGACTAGGATTGCAGGCCCTTTGCCTTCATGTACTCTCTGCTGTGATGGAGGCTTGATCAGGGTCTGACTTGGTGGGTGTCGTGTCACCCGGTCGTATTTTGAGTGAATAGATCTTTCATTCACTCAAAACATGACTGTCTTTTCAAAAACTTGGGAGTGTGTCGATTTAATTCTGTTTGGGAACTTTTTAAATACCTTGCATATTCTGTGGCTGCAGGAGGGGAAGGCAAGAGAGTTTTCTCCGGAGGGTGGCTGGCTTTCCAGTGGCGAGTCTGAGCACCATTAGAAGCAGGCATCTCGTTAGCTAATGCATTACACCAATCAAGGAGAGTTATCTTAAGCCACAATTAATCTGCTCCCTGGCATATGTTGATAGGAAAGCATCATGCTGTTTCTTAATTAAAAGCAAACGGATTAAAAATGATTAATAAGAGTATTAAATATTCTCCTAAACTAAAGGCTTTGGGATTCTTGGGTAAATCGAGTTGTTGCTTTTTTTTTTTCTTCCCCATTCTAAAACCCAAGAAGCATGCATTGTTTTATTTTTCCCTCCCCCCGTCCTCCTAAGTGAGGGCATGTGCAGAAGCCCGAATGACCGGTGATAACGGTGGGCAGGTCGGGGCTCAGTGCAGTGGTGGGGAGGCCAGGGCAGCCATCCAAGTGCGGGTACAGGAACTAGCACGCAAGAGTTGAGATAGCCACACCATGGGGAAAACACCACCACCACCACCCCGTCCATAGGGATTGATGTGGTACCTCCTTTTTCCTGGAGCAAAACACTTCCCTGCAGTTCAGCCTCAGGAGCTCCAAGCAGTGGAAGGCTCGCCTAGGTTCGCACTGTCCTGGCCACCCCACCCTGACCAGGAGAGCTAATTTTTTTTTTATTAATTTTATTTTTTCCATTATATCCAGCTGCACAGCGTGGTGACAGGGTTACACATACATATATGGATTCATCACAAGTGGTTAGACATAGTTCCCAGTGCTATACAGTAGGATCTCCTTGCTTTTCCAGCCCAGAGCCAACCGTCTACAACTATTAACCCCAGACCCCCCGACCATCCCATTCCCTCCCCCACCCTCTTGGCAACTGCAAGTCTGTTCTCCAAGTCCTTGATTTTCTTCTCTATAGAAAGGTTCATTTGTGCAGTATATTAGACTCTAGATATTAGTGATATCATATGGTATCTGTCTTTCTCCTTCTGACTTACTTCACTCAGTATGAGGGTCTCTAATTCCATCCATGTTGCTGCAAATGACATTATTTTATTCTTTTTTAGGGCTGAGTAGTATTCCATTGTGTATATATACCACATCTTCCTAATCCAATCATCTGTCAATGGACATCTGGATTGTTTCCATGTCTTGGCTATTGTGAATAGTGCTGCAATGAACATGCATATGTGGGTGTCTTTTTCAAGGGGATTTTTGTCCAGATATGTGCCCAGGAGTGGGATTGCTGGGTCATATGGTAGTTCTGTGTATAGTTTTCTAAGGTACCTCTGTACTGTTTTCCCTAGTGGTTGCACCAGCTTACATTCCCACCAGCAGTGCAGGAGGGTTCCCTTTTCTCCACACCCCGTCCAGCATTTGTAGTTTGTGGACTTATTAATGATGGCCATTCTGAGTGGTGTGAGGTATCTCGTGATAGTTTTGATTTGCATTTCTCTAGTCATCAGGATGCTGAGCATTTTTTCATGTGTTTGTTGGCCATCTGCATATCTTCTTTTATCGGTGATTACAGAGATGGGCAAATTTGGGGCCAGAAAAAAGATTGGACAAAAAGGAACCAGAAAAGGTGGGTTGCTGGCCCTTAATCCTGGGGCTCCTCAATCCTGCAGCCATGAAGGACTCCTTAAGCACTGTTGGAAATGTGGAAGTCAGTTAGTTATATGACATAACTTGCCAGCCAAGTTAGAGAGATGGGAAGTGAGAGTCAGAAAAGAAACCTTTGTTTTCCAAGGCCCGAAACAGCACCCATTTGCCCATGTGATGCCTCTTGTAGGGCACGATGAGAAGGTTTCCTCCGCTTTGCAGGCCCCCAGTCCCAGCCACGGCCCTGGCTGCTGGCATCCGAGCTCCCAAGCCCGGGAGCTCCCTAATGCACCCACCTATTAAATTACAGTGCCAAACTCATTGTCATTCTGACTTTGACTCGGTTGGTGATAACAGAGGAGAGCGCACCTTTAAATGACGAGCTTTGTGTTTAATTACCCAAACAAAATGACATAAATATGAATGAGCCCTAATGGCGGTACTTGGTTTTCCGGAAACCATTAACAAAACGATTCCTAAATGATTTGTAAAGAAAATGAGAGGCGAAGAGAGCCAGGAGAAGGCTATTAGGTTTCTAACACACTCCTGAATTATTATGTAGTCAACTACCTGGGAAATGCTCAGCTAAATGATCTTGAAAAAAGGAGGCGAGAGGTGGTTTGTTGAGACTTTCGGGGTGATGGACATCTTGACCCTTTGCAGAACTCTCACAGGGGGCGAGCCGAGGTTTAGGTCTCTGACCTGGTGGCTCTCCCTGGTGCCAGGGCCTCCCTGTCCTCGGGCCTTGCGGGCTCTGAGGCAGGAGACCCCTGCGCCTGGCTGGACCCGAGACTTACATTTAGGAATCGTGTCTCAGTTCCTCAGAAAGCACATTTCATTTTTAAAATGAACAGCCTTTCCCTCTCAACCAGCACTGGACTAAACATGCGGTCAGGGGACTTACCTCCCTCAGCCTCTGTGGAACAGGTGGTTATAGGACAGGCATGGGGTGAGCACGGAGCCTCCGGGGACCAAAGCAGATGCTTCAAATGTGTGTCTTGTCCCAGGAGCAGGACTGGGAGGAAGGATGAGGACAACTCCTGTCTTGAGGCCTGTTTCCTCCTCCTCCTCCAAAGCCCACAGTGATGGAGAACTGTGACCCATTTCTTTCCCTGAGCAAGCCTTTGCAATGAACTTTCCAGATGTCCAATAATCAGGGGGTCCAGACTGGCCTGGCCCCTGGTGTCTGACCAGGCATCCTCTGCTTGCAGGCTTACGTTTGGGACAATAACAAGGATCTGGTGGAGTGGCTGGAGAAACAGTTGACGGAGGAAGACGGCGTTCGCTCGGTAATAGAGGAAAACATCAAGTACATTAGCAGAGACTACGTCCTCAAGCAGATCCGCAGGTGAGAAACGCCGACGGGGGCTGCTCTGTACAAATGGGGCTCACGTCCTGGGAATGAGAGGTTTAGGAACAAATGGCGAGTTGGTGCCTCATAGTCTTGGTGCCCCTATCTGTCTGAGATGCTGTGGTTGATCCACAGATAAGAACAGAGCCCTGAAGCACAATTCTGTCTCAGCTGCTGGTCCCCAGGGGCACTTAGTAATCGCTGCTACGTGATGGCTTAGTTCATTGTGCCCAACTGTTAGCTCCAAATGCAGATACTTGGACTGAATGATTCTGTGAACAAAGCTGATTGCACCCTAGTTTCCTGAGAAACACACCTCCTCCCCTACCCGGGCCCAGACTAACTGTGTTCTCACGTCCCGGCCTCCTCCGCAGACTGGGCGGGGCAGACTGCTGGGGACGTTTTTAAAATTTATTTGAAAACATTTCACTTACAGAAAAATTACCAAACTAAAACAAGTATAAAGAACAGCTCTGTTACCCAGATGTGCTGTTACTTACATTTTATCCCATATGCTCTGTCGTTTGTATACTTGCTCTTTCTTATACATTTCTTTTTCCAAACCATTTAAGGGTAACTGGCGCACATCATGGCCCATCATGGCCCTTTACCCCCAAATACTTCAGTGTGCCTCTGCTCATAGAGATAGTCTTACCTAACCACAGTAAAACGATTTTTATAAATTGAATATTGATAGAACCATTTATCTGCATCACTATTTATAGACCATTGTTCGTTTTGAGTGTGATATTTCCTCGTGATTAGATTCAGGCTCTGCTTTCGCAGCCAGAACATGACATCCGTGATGGTGTGGCCTTCAGAGGGAACCACATCTGGAGACGTACGAGGTCATCTGTCATGTTTGTTAGTTTCCATCACCTGATCAAGCTGTTCCTGGACTTCTCCACTGTGTAATTCCTGATTTTCCCCCGTGAACCTAATAAGCAGTCTGTGGAGAGACGCGCGAGACCGTGCGGGTTCCTGCTCAACAGTATTTCCACCTAGCGTCGGCAGCAGGGGCGGTTCTCAGTGCCGAGTCCCCTCTCCATTTACTGCAGTCATCACCGCTGTAGCCCAGTGAATGTTTCTTCACTTTTTTTTTGTCTTTTTAGGCCACACCTGCAGCATATGGAGGTTCCCAGGCTAGGGGGGTCCAATCGGAGCTGTGCCATCCTACACCACAGCTCACAGCAACACCAGATCCTTAACCAACTGAGCGAGGCTAGGGATCAAACCCGTGTCCTCACGCATGCTAGTCGGGTTCATTACTGCTGAGCCACAATGGGAACTCTAGAAATTTGTAATTCATCATTTTAATGCCCCAGATGTCTCAGACTCAGCCAGTGGGAGCACCTTCATGCTGGTTCCACCATCTTGGAGACATGCCCCCGTCATTTTTTGGGTTTTGAGGTGACTTCCTCCCTTTCTGATGTAGCAAAATGTTTCGGGTTCATCTTGTGCCTACCTTGCTGCTGGGGACACTTTTCATGCAGGAATGAAGTCAGGTGAGGCAGTGACTGCAGTGGCCGCAGTGGAGTCTGGGAGCAGGCTTCTCGGCAGGTCTGAAGTTGGCCCGAGCGAGGCAGAGCCGTCTTCACCATCCCCATCTTCCCCTCCAGCTTGGTACAGGCCAATCCGGAGGTCGCCATGGATTCCATCGTGCATATGACACAGCACATCTCACCCACTCAGCGAGCAGAAGTCGTACGGATCCTCTCCACGATGGACTCGCCTTCCACGTAGGAAGGGCCTCCTGCCCACGCCCACCCTGCCTCCGGCGTGAAGGGCTAGAGCTGCCTTTTACAACTGACACCACTGTAACGAGAAGGCACAGGAGACCCAGCGCTGGACTCCAAGCAGCATTTTGCTTCCCCTCGAATGTTTCAGGTTATGCATGACGTACTGGGATGTGGGGTCACAGAGCCCCCGCTCCAGCCCACCAGTCACACCCCCACCCCGTTCGGTATTTATTGCCCTGGCTGTGACTGCATCCTCTCTCCTCGCCCAGGCCCTAAGAAGGCAATGAAGGGTACAAGCGCGTACCGTGAGGTCTTACTACACAAAGGCAGGGCTGCCCTCCCGTCCTCACAGCCCCTTGGACCAGCCCCGGGACACGGGAGTCGTTGTCACCACCCGCGCCTACCCCTGGCCCCATGAGCCTGCGGCCACTGGCAGCAGAGGAGGGCTGGGGGCCAGGTGTGGGGAGAGGAGGAAGTCTCGAGTCTGCTGCTTCTTTACCCCACACTCAGCCCAGTACCCACTGGTTACCCAGTTTCACCGCAGCGAAGTACTGCTTATGAACAAAAACTGGAGTGTGAAATCTACAAGCTCCCTGGAACTCAGAGATGAGGGTAAAACTGAGATCCCAGAAGCAAAGAAAGCAAAGACCGAGCCACTGTTGTTGATTAGGGGTCTCAGCCTTGGGTTCACTTCTCTTAGAATAAACGCAGAGGCGGCTGATTTGCCACCGCTCAGCTAGCTGAGGGCCTAGGTGGCAGAGGAGGAGCTGGGGAAGTGCCCTTCCTGCAGTTACTCATGCCACAGGGGGAGGAGCAGGTCTCCAGGACCTGCCAGGCTGTCACTGTCCAGAGCCTGGAGCTCTGGTAGTTACAGGAGGGTAACAGCACCTGCAGGGCCGTCCTCTCGGCCCCTGTCCTGGCAGCTGCACTCCCGCCTGCTTTGGGGCTTGTCTCTTCCCCAAGTGCAGGCACAGGCGGTCTCTCCACCGCCATGGAAAGGAGCCCTGGTGACACCTGTGCTCCTGGTGCCAGGAACCGGCCTTCCCCACCATTGGGCGGCTTCCAGGGAACACAGACCCCATGGGACAACCCTGTCGTGGTGCTGTCTTCCAAGCTCCCTGGTCCTTCCCCGGCCAGCGGCAGGGCCGCCTCGTGGGTGATGGGGAGGTGATTTCATCAACCAGTTTACTCAAGGAAAGAGCTTATTCTGACTCTCCTGCTGCTGTTCCTAGAGCAAGACTGTCAGGTGATAGGGCTGGAGGAGCATCCTGCCCCTACAGTGCAGCTAAAGGCATTCGTCACCATGACCAAGGGGGCACTCACAGCCGTCTGAGCAGCAGCGCCACGAGTACCTCTGCACAGGCTACAGTTCTGCGCCTTAACCCACAGCTCACACACGAGACGGCACTCCACCTGCTTCTTAGGGACCTGTTTGTGCGGATGGGCCCGGTGTGGCTGGACTCGCCACCGCCTGCCCCCAGGGGCCCGGAGCCTCAGCCAGGCTGCCCTGGTGCGGGGACAGCACCACCCAAAGAGGGCGGAAAAAGGTGAAGAACAAACCTCAGTCCAGGAGGAATGTCCAGTGCTTGCTTATTACCCTCTAAGAACTGGATTCATCTTTGACCAGGTTATTCCTCTACACGCTTCTACAATAAATAAAATTCCATACCCTCCAGGTGGTACGAGGTCCTGTGCTTGCCCGGATCTTCAGAGCTGCTGGGTTACACGTATCCCCCCACCCCCAAGACGATGACACGTGAACACATTTCCTCTCTAGACTCAGTAGTGCGCACGCCCCCAGCCCTGCCCGCCCCAGAGCACCTCCCTTTAGGTCTCACCCGCACAGGGCGCTTACCTGTGGAGAAGCCGGAAAGAGCCCCAGAGCCTGGGCGCTCCGCTGCCCCACAGCCCATTCCACACGCCAGGTCCTGAGGCAGGAGGAGGGTGAATGACATACGACCGAGACTTGCTGGAGCTGGGTCGCCGTGTGGTCTGTTCACCTCGCTCACAAGGCAGCCTTCACTCGTCTCATTGAGAATTCGACGGACACACAGCCTGAGGAGCAAAGACCTTCAGTCCAATGTATTCTTTTCACATTTTGTTGAAATAAACCTCCACATTTGTAGAAGAGTCACTGTGTGTTACTTTAGCCCACGCCCACTCTGATCAGGGGAGCTTTGGAGGACGAGCCCTGCTCCCGCCCAAAGAACAACCACTGTGAGGACAGGGGGCGCGTGGTGCTGCTGCCCGAGCCTGGTCAGTTTTCGGGTCCACAGTCCTGTGGCGGCCTGGGCAGTTTTCATGGGTCTTGAAGTAAACACAAGGATTTAAACCCCTTGCTTTGCACGATCTGGGTCAAGTGAAGAGCAAACCATTTTCAGAGATCAGCTCAGGCCCCTTTCACAGAGAGGTTTTATTTTTTTTTTTTTTTTTTGCCTTTTGTCATTTTATGGCCGTGGGTTTATGGCCGCACCCGCGGCATGTGGAGGTTCCCAGGCTAGGGGTCTAATCGGAGCTGTGGCCACTGGCCTTCGCCGCAGCCACAGCAACGCAGGATCCGAGCCGCGTCTGCAACCTACACCACAGCTCACGGCAACGCCGGATCGTTAACCCACTGAGCAAGGGCAGGGATCGAACCCGCAACCTCATGGTTCCT
>PVHT020001178.1:3845467-3874991 GCA_004024745.2 Catagonus wagneri
AGAGAGGTTTTAGATTCTCTGAACAATTTAGCTACTTTGTGGCTTTTGATCACTAACCTTGGGCACAAAAAGGCACCAGGGGCAGGAGATACACACTTGTCTGCCTTCGACCCTCTGCCTCGGCTTCTATGAATCCACGTGGCTAAAGCAGGAATAACATTTGCACAGAAAGGGGGGAGGGAAGCACCACCCAGTGAGGGGTATTCCCTTCATCAGTCTTTCTTAATAAAAATACACTAAGTGTTCATGGGTATTACTTTAGTGTAATAAGGAAAAGACTGAGCAGCGAGGGTTCTGTGATCTGTCTGTGCCCACCTGTCTTTCCTCAGCTGAAAAACAAGAACACAGGGATGGCTGCCAGTGTTTGGGCCCATCACAGGGAGGCGCTTCCTGGGCTCCTTACCGTGAGCGAGGCTCAGTGCTGCTGCGGGGAGAGGCGTGGAGAGCTGCTGGGCTGGAGGTGAGCCTTCATCCGAATGCTGGCTCCTCAGTGCGGGCACAGGAAGGTGAGACCCAGGCCTGTCCCGACCCACGTGGAGAGGCAGGAAGTTCTAAGGGCCGACGGGCAGAGAAGAAAGTAAGGCAGGTGCCAACATTTGCAAAGTTGTTCAAGAGAGACTAGGAATGTTGGCTCGGAGCACAGCAGTGCCCTGGAGAAGGACGGGCAGTGAAATCTGAAAAAGAGCAAGTAGGCAACCGATCACAATGACCTTGAGGTGCTTGGCCAAGAAACAAGGTTATGTTCCTGGAGATGATGGGACACCTTCAGTGGTTTGGGGGCATGGGAAGACTGGGTACAGAGGTTATAAATCAATCTAATTGAATGAAAGCATAGCCTTGGATACCCAGAAACCTGGCTCCAAGCTCAGCTCCATGTACCTGTTGTGTTCCTGAGCCAGAGGGGACACCCAGGATAGTAAGCCCAGACCACCCAGGAGGCACAGAGATAAAAACAGGCCAACTGTCAGTTTTCAATACTCCAGAAATCCTATACGTGCCTCAGGCAGGGGCAAAGGCTCACCACGCCACTGTTTTTCTGACAACTGAGAGGTTTACCTACCCAGGAAGTGGTACTGGCTATCTCATGCTGGCCAAAAGCTCCAACGGGCAGTTAATAGTAGTAAATAACGGGAATACCACATCTTCATAAGTGCGTTATTTCAGTAAGAGAAATCTTCCAAAACATGGGCTTCTCTGTGCTGGGTACAGGGGCGGAATGACTACAGAGCCTCAGCTCTGAGAGGACTTGGAACCACCCAGTGGGCTCAGCCCATTAGGAACTGCAAAGAGCTACGCCAGAGGGTAGCTCCAGAGGGCTGCAGGATGGGCCTAATCCCAAACATTCTGATTCCAACCAGCCTTATGGACTGAGCAGAGATGGAAGCAAGGATGTCCAGGCCCTGGATTAGGAAGAAGCTGACAGCATTCCTGCCTATACTAAGAAGCACTTTCTTAGCCATGTGAGGGCACAACAAGATGTCTGCATCCTACAGGAGAGCCTTCAACCTTGAAGGCATTATGCAGGTGACACATTCTGCCAGATATAAAATGGGAAGTATTATATGATCCCACTTATATGAGGTATCTAGAATTATGAAAGTCGCAGAGACAGAAAGTACAACAGTGGTTACTTGGGACTATAGGGAGAAGAAATGGGGAGTTACTATTTAATGGGTACAGGATTTCAGTTTGGGATGATGAAAAGTTATGGAAAGGGACAGTGGTGATGGCTGCATAACAAAGTCAATGTACTTAATGCTACTGAACTATGTATGCATTTGAAAACTGCTGAAATGGTTAATTTTTATGTTATATATTTTATCACAATAAAAAATTTTGGAATTATAAGGTACAATAATAGACATGAACGAGAGGGACTAAATAGTAGATTCAGGAAGGCAGAAGAAAGAATGATCCAATGTAAAGAACAGAGAGAAAGAAGAATGAAAAATGAACAGAGCTTCAGAGATGCATACAATATCAGTATAACAACTGAGTGTACTGGGAATGCCAGAAGGAGAGTAAAGGCAGAAGAAATATTTGAAGAAATAATAGCTGAAAACTTCCAAATATGGTGGAAAACAATCTGCAGATCTAGGAAGCTCAATAAATCGCAAGGAGGATAAATACAAAAAGATCTATACCTAGACACTACAGCCAACCTGCTGAAAGACAAAGAGAAAATCCTAAAAGAAGCTGGAGGAAAACAATTCGAAATATACAGAGGAACAAAATGTAACAAATGACAGACAACAGCAATGGAAGCCAGAAGGCAGTAGGCTGATAAATTCAAAGTGCTACAAGACAGTTAAAAAAAAAAAAACTATCAACCAAGAAACCTATACCCACCAAAACAAAGATGAAATAAAGACACCCCAAAGGCAAGGAACTGCTAGAAAACTTGCTTTACAAGAATTAAAGGCAATCATTCAGGGGGTTCCAGATGGTAATTTGAATCTATACAAAGCTAGGAAGAGGCACTTGAAAAGGTAAATATATGAGTAAATATCAAAGACTGTGTGTGTGTGTTTTCTCTCTTTAAAGACATAAAATCACAAAATTATACCGGTGTATTTTGGGGTTATAGCATATACGAATATAATAATCACACAAGGGAGAAGAAAAATCAAACTGTATTAGAAACAAATTTCTATAGTTTACCAGTCATTAGTTTTTATCTTAGATTGTAATGTGACCCCTTGAACAACTGCTTAAGAAAATAACAAAAATATACAGTAAGTGCAAATCATATACCTAATTGGGAGTTAATATGCAGAATATATAAAGAACTACAATTCATCAGAAAAACTCAACGTGATTTTTAAAAGGGCCTACAACTTCAAAGACATTTCTCTGAAGATTATATGCAAATGGCCAGCAAGGATATGAAAAGACAATCAATGTCACCACTCATTAGAGAAATGCAAATCAGCCACAATGAGATATCACCTCACACCCATTAGGATGGCTTCTATCAAGAAAACGGAAAATAGTGTTGGCAAGGATGTGAAGAAATCAGAACATTTTGCACTGTTGGTAAGATTATAAAATGGTTCAACCACTATGGAAAACGGTATGGCAGTTCCTCAAAAAAAATTAAAAATAGAATTACCATATGATCCAACAATCCTGATTCTAGGTATATATCCAAAAGAATTGAATGCAGAGGACGTTATGCTTAGTGAAATAAGCCAATCACAAAAAAGACAAATACTGTGTAATTCCTTTTATATGAGATTGGTAAAGTAGCCAAAATTCATAAAAAAGGAACGTACAGTGGTAGTTAATGGGCTGAAGAGGGGGAAATGGAGAGTTACTGCTTAATGGGTATAATGTTTCACCGTTTGATTTTACAAGACAAGTTCTCGAGATCTGCTGCACAACCACAGGAATATATGTAACATTACCAAACTGTACACTTTAAAACAGTTAAGATAGTAAATTTTGTGTATTTTTACCATAAATTAAAAAAATAATAAATACATGCAAAAGACAAATGCTGGAGAGGGTATGAAAAAAAGGGAACCCTCCTACACTGTTGGTGGGAATATAAATTGGTGTAGCGGCCATGGAAAACAGTATGAAGGCTCCTCAAAAAACTAAAAACAGAGTTGCCATATGATCCAGCAAGCCCACTCCTGGGCATCTATCCAGACAAACTATAATTCAAAAAGATACATGCACCCCTGTGTTCAAAGCAGCACTATTCACAATAGCCAAGACATGGAAACAACCTAAATGTCTGTCAACGGATGAAGGGATTAAGAAGATGTATATATACATACATACAATAGAGTACTACACAGCCATAAAATAATGAAATAATGCCATCTATAGCAATACAGATGGACTTAGGAGATTATACTAAGTGAAGTCAGAGAAGAACCAATAGCATGTGATACCACTTATATATGGAATCTAAAATACGATACAAATGACCTTATTTATGAAACGTAAAGACTCACAGACACAGAGAACAGACTTGTGGTTGCCCAGGGTTTGGGGGTGGGGGAGGGATGGACTGGGAGTCCAGGATCAGCAAATGCAAACTATTATAATAGAGTGGATAAATTGCAAGATCTCAACTTATAGCACAGAGAAATATATTCAATATCTTATAATAAATGGAAAATAATATGAGAAGGTATATACATATATATGTAATCACTTTGCTGTATAGCAGAAATGAACACAACACTGTAAATCAACTATACTTCAAAATCAACTATTCTTCAATAAGAAATTTTTTAAAAGAAAATAGAAATTGAGGGTAAAAATGCCATTCTACCATTTTTTTGGACTTTAACCAGTGTTCCAGAAATAATAAAACTTAACTGATAGCAAATGACGTTAAATTCTAACTTTTGAGAATACAAAATTTACTTAAAATAAATTCTGGACTCATTCTCAGCACACCTAAAATCCTTTATTTAATCATGACAAAAAGAATAACTATATAGTAATATAAAGGACTAAATACTCTAATCAAAAGGCAGAAACTGGATACAAAAAAACTCAACTGCTGTCTACAAGAAATACTTTTGATTCAAAGACACAAATAAGGTTAAAAGTGAAAGCACACTGGCACAACATTGTAAATCAACTGTACATTAAAAACATAAAAAGCAAAAGCACAAATAAGCAAACCCTATAAACAGTAACCACAGGAGAGCTGGAATGGCTACATTAACATTGGAAAAAATATATTACGATAAATATCACTAGAGACAAAGAGGAACAACTATAATGATTAAAACATCAAGTTGTAAGGAGCTACGATAATTATAAATGTATACAAACCCAAAAACAGAGCCCCAAAATACATAAAGCAAAAACTGACAAAAGTAAATGAAAGAATAAATAGATAATTCAACAATAACAGTCTCCTGAAGCGATAACATCCCTCCTAAGAAACTGGGGAAAAGACAACAAACTGAACCCAAAGCAAGCAGAATTAAGGAAAAAATAAAGATCAGAGTGGTAACTGATGAGATAGAAAACAAAGACAAAAATTAATAAAACCAAAAGAGTGCTCTGAAAAGAGTTTTAAAAATTGACAAGTGAAAACAAAATTTCTAAACGCAGAAATGAAAGAGGAGGTGTTCCCATCATGGCTCAGTGGTAATGAACCTAACTAGTATCCATGAGGACACAGGTTCGATCCCTGGCCTTGCTAAAGGGTTTAAGGATCCAGCATTGCTGTGAGCTGTGGTGTAGGTCACAGATGTGGCTCAGATCCTATGTGGCTGTGGATGTGGCATAGGGTGGCAGCTGCAGCTCCAATTCGACCCCTAGCCTGGGAATTTCCAAATGCCACAGGTGGGGCCCTAAAAAGCAAAAAAAAAAAAGGGAAGAAAGAAGATATTTTGCTAGTGACCCTAATGAAATTAAAAGGATTATAAAGTAATTTTATAAAACCACTCTATGTTAACAAATTAGACAATTTAGATAAAATGAACAAATTCCTAGAAAGACACAAATTTACTGAAACTAACTTAAGAAATCTGAATAGAACTATATAAACATGTAAAAAATTATATTAGTAATTAAAAATCCTGTCACAAAGAAAAGTCCAGTCCTGGAAGGCTTTACTAGTGAATTTGCTATCAAATATTTAAAGAAGAAATAGCAATCTTCCACAAACTTTTTCAGAAAGCAGAAGTGAGAACCTTTCCCAATTCATTCTAGAAGCTAGTATTGTCTTGGTACCAAAACCAACAAAGACGTCAGAAGAAAGGAAAAACTACCAACCAGTATCTCTCATGAACGTAGATGCAAAAATCCTTAGCAAACATTAGCAAATTGAACCCAGCAACACATTTTGAAAAATTATACACCATAGCCAGGTGGGATTTGTCCCCGGAGTGCAAAGTGCATTTAACTTCCAAGTGAATTAAGGTAGCACACCATATTAATAGACTAAAGGACAAAAACTATACGATCATCTCAATAGATGCAGAAAAATCATTTGGTAAAATCCAACACCCATTCCACATAAAAATTCTCTACAAACAATTCAAGAAAAAGGAATTTTCTCAACCTGATAAAGGACATCTATGAAAAATCTCAATTAAGATCATACTTAATGGTGAAAGACTGAATCTTTTCCTCCTAAGATCAGGAAAAAGGCAAGAATGTCAACTTTTTATTTTGGCTGCATACAGAAATTCCCAGACCAGGGATCGAACCCAAGCCATAGCAGCAACCCAAGCCACCCAGTTACAACAATCGCTCTTTAACCTACTCTGCCACCAGGGGAACTCCAAGAATGGCAACTCTTACCACTTCAGCACTATATTGGGAGGTTCTGACCAGTGCAACAGGCTAAATAGATAGAAATTACAGGCTTATATATTGGAAAGAAAGGATTAAAACTGTCTTTATTCACAGATGAAATGATCCTGTGTGAGGAATTCATTTTTAAAAACTAGAACTAATAAATATATTTGGTAAAGTCACAGGGTACAAGATCACTATAAACAACTACCAACAAAATTAACTGCATTTCTATATACCAACAAGGAACAATTCAAAAGTGAAATAAACGGAACATTTCATTGATAGTATCATCAAAAACAGTAAAATACTTAGGAATAAATTTGACAAAAAAATGCAAGATTTATACACTGAAAATTATAAAACACTGCCAAGAGATGCTAAATGTAAGTAAATGAGGAGACATTCCATGTTCATGGAATAGAAGACAAACACTGTTGGATGGCAATTCTCCCTAAATTGACATATAGATTCAATGTAATCCCTATAAAAATTCCATAGGCTTTTTTATAGAAATTAACAAATTTATCCCAAAATTTATATGGAAACGCAGTGAGTCCAAAATAGCCAAAACAATTTTGATAAAAATGTGGAAGACTTTATCCAACTTAAAAACTTTCAATAGTGTAAAAACAGGTTAATAGAATGGAACAAAATTAAGAGTCTGGAAATAAATCCTCATTTTTATGGTTAACTGATTTTTTACAAATGAGATAAGGCAATTCAACAAGGGGAAAATAGTCTTTTCAATAAATGATCTAGGACAAATGGATATGCATATACAAAATTATACTTTTAGACCCTTACATTATATGCAAAAATTAACTCAAAATGGACTATAGACCTAAATGTAGAATTAAAGCTATAAAACTTCTGGAAGAAAACATAGGAGAAAAATCTTTTTGACGATGGGTTAGGCAAAGATTCCTTAACAATCCATAAACAAAAGAAACACCCAAAACAATCCATAAAAGAAAAACACTGATAAATTAGAATATCAAAATTTTAAATGTTTGTGATTCAAACAGCATTAAGAAAACGAAATGGCTAGCTATGAACTGGGAGAAAATGTCTGAAAATCATTTTTTATAAAGGATTTGTATTTAGAATATATAAAGAATTCTTACAATGCAGTAGGATAAGCAACTCAATTAAAAATGAACAAAAGATCTAAATAGACATTTCACCAAAGAAAGATCTATGAATGGCCAATAAACACATGAAAAGTTGTTCTCTACTGGTCATTAGGAAAATATAAATTACTGGTCATTAGGAAAATATAAATTAAAGCCACAATCTGAGTCCACTGCTCACTAGAATGGCTATAATCATAGCACAGATGATAACTGTTTACGTGGCTGTGGAGCAACCAGAAATCTCACATTGCTGATGGGAGTGTAACTGGTACCCCCACTGTGGAAAACAGTTTGGCAGTTTCTCAAAAAGTTAAACATAAATTTACCGTATGACCCAGCAATTCCACACCCAGGTATCTAGCCAACAGACGTGAACACATGTTCCACAGAGACCTGTGGTTATGTCAGCTTTATACATAACAGCCAAAATCTGGAAACGATCCAAACAGTCATCAATAGGCAAAGAGCGAAACCAGCTGCGGGGTGGCCATACAATGGGTGCCATCAGCGATAAAGGAACTACTCACACGCTCTTAAACTCAGTGAAAGAAGCCAGACACGAAGACTGCACACTGTGTGATCCTATGTATACGAAACCTTCAGAAAAGACAAATCTACAGCTACAGAAGCAGATCAGTCACAGCGTGGGGCGGGGACGGGCTGAGGAGCCACTGCAAACCAGCACAGAGTCATCTGTTGGGGTGATGACGATGTTCTGAACGTGGAGTGTGTGGACGCCACTCTACCAATGTACTGCAGACACCCAAGTCCTACATTTACAGTGAGGGTACTTTATGGTATAATTGTCAATTACACCTCAATATCAAAGCCACAGAAAACTATAACCAGCGAGGGTAAAGCTGCGTTAACCTTAACCACCAGGGCCCCACGGCCAGCCCTCCTGTCCCTGCTCCTGTTTCCACAAACTCCTCCTCAGACGCCCAGCGCTCTCCCCCTCCCCGCGGGGACCCCCTGCCCCTCAGGGCTGGCGGCATTGCTGGTCCTCCCGTTGTCGTCTCCCAGCCCCACAGCCGTGTCCACCAGCTTCCCTCCGGCCTGGTGAGAGAAGCAGGACCATCTGTGTCTGAAGTGGCTTCTCTGGGCCCTGCTGATCCCTCCCCGAGATATACAGCTTCAGCTTCTGTCCTGCAGCTAAGCACAGACGTGGACTCCGGCACCTTCCTAAGGTAATCGAGTTACAAAATGAGCTTTTCACGATCATTTTGCATCTATGAACCATTTCATGACTACCTTTCCTCCGAGTCTTCTCTGGCCGCCACCGAGCTTTCTCTGGGATCTAGCCCGTCCTCGCCCCGCCTGTGTCTGAGAAGGCCTCGCTGGGAGCTGCGGAGGCCCGCGCAGGATGACGAGTGATGGGGGCTACAGTCACCTGCAAGCTACGGCGGCTGTCACAACACCTGCTGCTCACACGCACATTTCACAATAACCAGGCGGGGTCCTGCACTTTGTTTCTGTGACCTCAAGTCCCAGCAGGGCCCTGTCTTATGCTCTTCCCTACAAGGCACGGCCCTGCTCCAGGCCCAGGCTGGGCAGAGACTGACTCAGCACCCGACAGGCGTGGGAACGGTATTATGTCACAAACACTCCTGCTGCTCCAGACACTGAGTGGTGGGACACCCTGAAGAGGGAGATTTGTGCTTGGCCGGCCGTCAAGCCACTCTGCCTAGCATCACCGCCAGCAGCCAGGGGACTTCACACTTAACCCCTGTCACAGCGCAAAGTGTCAACCAACCAGCGGCAGAGCCTACCCCAGGCTGAGCATGAAACAAACGCTGCCCAGGTGGGAGCGGGACTCCAGTCCCAGACCCTCCCAGGGGGACTGCCTGGAGGGGAGGTGCCTTCCTTCCCACGCGGGCACCCACCGCACTGGGCTCAGGACCTGGACTTGGCCCTGGGCGGCCCAGACTCCATCTCCGCCACCTTAGACGCTTATACCAAAGCCAAACACCAACCACGTCTAGGCACACACCAACTGTGGGAGGCAGAAACCGCTCCGCTCCAGCGACGCGTCTGAACTCTCCCCTAATATCTGCCTATTCAATGACCAAGGACAGTCAAGCTTTCAAAGGGAGAAGATCAAAGTGCTGTCATCTTTTAATTTAATCCTTTTGTTGCATCAGTGGTCTTAAGAGGGATGAGAGAGATCAAAATAAAAACGGAAACAAACTATATCTTTGTAGCTGTTGTGTTTTAGCCTTTTTTTCTCAATTTGGGCCACAAAATAGGTCAGCTCCATTACTGATCAGCCTTCCCACAAATATTTAAAACAAATTGAATTGCACACCCAATACCCATCACAATTACACTAGGCACAATAACTAAATTAGCAATTCAACAAAATAATTGGAAACGCGCTTCTCTCTATCCCGCCAGTCTCCCTCGAGGGTTTAGCCAATCTATGGGGGAAAACTCAGCTTTCCTAATTCTGCAGCTAATTAGAGACACACTTGTAAATGAAGTTGTTTGTCTTAAAGTTGAAATTCTCTTCTGGGGGTGGGGGAGAGGGAAGGAGAGAGGAGGAAACTCCTTCCAGTCCAGAGCGAGCGGATAAACAGGTATCAAGAGCGCCCGCCTGGGTTCTCATTAGCAGCCCTGTCTGCAATTAATAAAGCACCGCTGTTTCAGCATCACTTATCTGGTAATGAATGACTTCATAACGGCCAGCCTGGCCGACGTCGTCGCTGAGAGGCGTACCTTTAAAGGCCCCTGAGACGTCACGGCGAGCTGCGCAGTGCTGCTGTTTAGGGACCCACAGGGGGACAGGAGGGCCAGTGCCTGAGCTGAGGTGCTGTTGGCCAGGCCACCAACCGCTCGGACCTCCCCACTGGGACCTAGGGACCGGAAGCTCATCCTTTCCAGGAGGCAGAGGGGGGGCTCCCAAGCCAAGCAGACCCCCTCCCCCCCCCCGCCCCCATGGATGGTGGTCATTGGCGGACCAGGGCCCGGGGACCTGCCTGGTCGCATGGCCCACCAACCAAAGGTGACAGTCTGCCTTGGCCCACTTGCTTGGGCCACTCCTGGAAAAGCAATCTTGAGGTTTCAATTAGGCTGTCCTTGGCCTCTTTTTGTTCCTTCAGGTAGGAAAACCTCAGTTCAATTATATAACTGAGAACTAGGCCTTGCATTCATCCCCTTACCCTCCTCCATGAAGATCAGGATGTGACCTTAAAATGCAAACCCTCCCCAGGGCTGCAGAGGCTCCAGGCCCGACCAGGGGGGCTCACTCTGGCCCCCCGCACATACCTGGGCCCACACTCCCCCCTGGGAACAAAGGCCTGACTTTACCAGCAAGGTCAGCAGATGAAACGGTGGCCCTGGGGCCTGGGGAAGCCTCTGCTCCCAAGATCCTCCGGGAACATCACAGCACTCAGGTGGGGGGCGAGGCGGACGAGGCTGCTGCTGAAACGCTGATAAGTGAATTCAAAGCACCCGCTCCTTACTGCTTATCTCCTCGAACAATATGATCTCGGAGTTATCACGTTTAAAGTGTTCCGTATTAGCCTTACATTTAGTTCTTAAAACCAAGTACAGTGCGCTACAACTTTAAAGGACACAAGAGTCAAACTGGAAAATAATTTTATGGCTCCAGGGAGTCAGTTCCCAGCTTAATCCCTCAGGAGGAGGAGGAGGAGGAGGGGCGGGCTTGCTCCTGGGCTTCCCCTGGGCTACGCTGGGTCCCAGGCCGCTGGCTCCCTCACACACTCTGAAGTCTGGAGCAGGGCCTCTGCCCCAGCTGCACTCAGGCCTATGCGGACACCTCACCCCTCAGCCCTGGGACAGCTGTAGCTCTCGCTGCCCCAACTGTTACCAACTTACCCTTTTCAATTCCGGCATTTGCTGACTTGACCCCATCTAGTCAATTCAGAAGCCACCAGCCACACTGCAAGGACTCAGGAGCCACAGGTGACTGGTGAGAACTGAATGGCCTGATTCCCATCACCCCGGAAGTGCTCCTGGACAGCCGTGGTCTAGGTGCTCTGGAGGTTTCTGGGGCTAGAACAGGCTTCTCCTGGGCTCCCCCAGATGCCCCCAGGAGAGAGAAGGGCAGCTGGCCACGAAGGCACAGGACCCACTCAGCGCTGGGAGCTGCCCTGGCTGTGGGGAGGCAAAAGCCACAGGACGACGGGCTAGCTGCTTGATGCTCGGTATCAGGCACACCTGCGTCCTATCATGCCTGGCTGTCCCAGGGCTGGGCCCTCGGGGGTGGACGTTTGAGTCCCAGGAGCCAGGGCCCGAGAGCACCAGGGCCACTGCCCTCATGCCAGACTGAGCTCTCACCTTGGAGAACTGCCCTGGGAAAGTGACGTCTGAAAAAGCACCAGAGCCTCGGCTGCCAGGATTAACAGAGGCAGCTCCAGTGCTGCTCCCATCAGACCCACATTAGAAAACGCAGAACTCACTTGACACAACAGAATAGGGCCCCATTAGCGACCAGGTCACCTGCCCAAACAGCCCTCTGCCACAGTGTCTGGTACACAGTAGGCCAACAAGTACCTGAATGAATGGGCAGGAGAAACACTCCTGCATCTATGCTGGACTCAGGTCAACTAAGCTGCCTTTATGCAGAATAGCTGCTTTGGGACTGGGGCGGGGTCGGGGTGGCACCTCAGGAACCAGAGTGGCTGACCTCATAGTACTGAGGAGGGACCCTCCGCCCCCAACGCCCAGAGGTCAAAAGGCTTCCTCAGGGTCCCACCCTGGTAGGTTTCATCTCTGGTCCAAGGTTCTTCCCATTACTCCCCCTTCTGTTCACATCTGTCCTTGACTCAAAACATCACATCAGCCCATTTTGCGCCCCCAAGTCTATGTGCACACCCCTCAGCACCGTGGGGAAGGGTAGCCGAGGGCAGCAGAAGCAGCCAGCACCATGTGACAGGCAGCCCTCCGGCCCAGAGCAGCCTGAGCTCATTTCCAGCCATAAAGAGGGGAGGAGGAGGGGGCGATGATCTTTATGCGTTACTGTCGCCGAGCCTACTGGGGACCTTATATTCTTTTTCTACCCTCTCAGTAATGTGGGATTGGTGGTGGCGGGTTTTTTTTTTTTCCCCTCTACATTCTTTTAAATTTTCTTTCCTGAGAATTCAGTGTCCTTGACCTCAATAAATGAACTGAGAGCCCTGAACCAGGGAAATAAACCAAGCAAGCTTCTCAGGAATATAAATGCTGCTGAGGCAATGACCTTATTGGCAGACCCCAGACGATGGGCAAGAAAGACTGGGTAAAGGAAATCTATAGATATACAAGCAAAACAAAAGTCAGACGAGGCACACTCACTCTGCACAGGCACCTCGGCACTCCTCTCCAGATAAGCAGTGGGTAATGAGAACTTCATCAATAGGGCTGTTGGACAAATTGAATATATACAAATCAGCAGGGCAGTATGGATCCCCTGGACTTAAGAGAGAATTAGTTAATGAACTTACCAAATTACTGGCAATTATTTTTGAAATGTTATAAAAAAAGCAAAAGCAAAAAAAAGAAAAAGAAAGATGAGATAGGTACGAGATAGATAAGCCTTAAACAAACAGGAATGACAAAGGCAAAAGCTTAATTTCATTCCTAGCACAACTGCCCCCAAAACACAGGCACACAGGTAAAAAGCACGTGTAACTCAGATGCAGAAAACAAGGTTCATTTCCTTTAGACAAAGCTTGTGTTTGCCTTTATTAAACTTCACTACACAGGGTGGCCCGTGGGGCTGTCAGCTGAGGCGCAGCCAGCCACCCTGGCATAAAACGCCCACATTCCTGCAGCTGCAGCCTCAGGCTTCTCAGTGACACCCTTTGGCTCTCCTGCCTGCAGTGTCACTGAGCCAGAGCCACCTCACCTGTGAGCCTGGTCTCAACACACCCCATATACACAGTGACCGCTCCCTGGTGGGGAACGGTTCCCACGTTCCTGACAAACGTCATCTTTGGATCCACTGAGCCTCAAACTCAGCTCCCTTTGGATGAAATGCTAAGAGGTAAAGAGGCAATAATCTCGGAGAGGTTACAGCAAGGTATGCAGAGATCAGGGAACTCAATCACAAAAAGAAACCACTTTTCTAAAGGTGGAGGAGGAGGTGGAGAATCTGTTGCTGAACTGGCTGGGGCTGGCTTTCTTCAGTGTTCTCTTGGCTCTCAGGGTTCCCAAATGATGCTCAATAAGCCTTCTTGGATGGTGACCTCAGAGAGAATGACCATAAACCCCAAAACAGAACAGAGCAGCCAGGAAGCACATAAACTGATACAAGGCAAGGAACACCCACCTGAGAGACGCCCAGGACGAAGGCATTGAAAGTAGCAAGAGCATGAAAACCAGAGGGGAGAGTAGAGAGCAAATTATATGCAATCTAGAGCCCAGAAAACCGATATGGGGGCTGGGGAGGGAGAGGCCGGTGTCACTTTCTATTTATCCACCATCTTTCATTGGAGCATCTCAAAGCACATTACAGGCAGCAGCTCTTTAATCCTCCCAGAGGAGGATCCTGATTTGAAGGGTTCCCTAGGGAGCCAGAAATAAAACCCAGAGTCAGACTTCAGGGCCAGCCTCCTCTCTCTTCAGCCTTTCAACCCCCTTTGCTGCAGACAACCCAGCCTGAGGCAGGCGACAAATGCCGGGCCCTAAACAAGCCTCTGTCCTAAGTACCAAGAGCCTTCAAAGCATCTGGACTCTTCTCACTTGGCTCACTTTCTTCCCAAAAATCTATGCCAAGAAAAACAATAATTTCAAAAGACCATAAACAAGCTTTATGCACAAATTTTCTCCTGCAACATTATTCATAAGAGCCAATTGTTGTAACAATTTAAGTGTTCAACAAGAGAGGATCTGTTCGGGACTGAAGATACATACCCCTCGTGGAATTATTAGTTAGCAATTAAAGTACCTCAATGATATCTGCAAAAATGTGGAAACAGCGTTAATACTATTAACATTAAAATGTGGAATACAATGTACCACTGGTTCTCAATGGGTGGTATATGGGTGTTATGCAGACAGGGACAGCTGCACATGCATCTTGTTTTTATTGCTTTAATAGGGGAAGTGACATTTCCAACAGTCCAAGAGTAAAAACTAAGTCTTACACCTGCCCTGCCTCCTGGCCTGTCCCTGTCCCCGCAGAGAGGCATCCACTGGGTTTCACAGCATCTAAACAGGAGAAGAGCTACGAAGGAATTCAGGTTCACAGAGAGAAAGGACCTTCCTGGGTGCTGGGATTACAGCCCAGTCTTATTTCCATTTGTTCCTTCCACTTTTCTGTAATTACTTTTTTTTTTTTTTTTGGTCTTTTTAGGGCCACACCCGAGGCAGTTCCCAGGTTAGGGGTCAAATCCGAGCTGTAGCTGCTGGCCTATACCATGGCCACAGCAACACAGGATCCAAGCCACGTCTGTGACCACAGCTCATGGCAACATGGGATCCTTAACCTGCTGAGTGGGGCCAGGGATCGAACCCGCATCCTCATGGATACTACTTGGGTTTGTTATCATTGAGCCACAATAGGAACTACCTGTAACTAAATTTTGACACAAACTAACAAACCAGCCTTATTGTCTCCATCCTACCGCCTGCTTCCAGCTCTGGGTACCAACCTGGGCAGGGTGGGCGCTGCGGTTTCCTCAGTGCTCCAGTGGCATCTTCAGGGGCTGTGGTTTAGGAGGGCTGTGCGGGTAGGAGGCAGCTGGACAAAAAGAAAATAAGCAAACTCCACACAAAAGGGAGGAATGCTTCAGTCAACACTGAAAAAGGGCCCTGGATTGAAACTCTTGATAACAGTTCTCAACTCATTTAAAAATCGGCATTAGGCACCAAAATGTAAAGTATTAGTTTTATTAAAATGCAAATCAATCAACTAATCTGTCTTGCTAGTAACAGTTGAATTGCAGTATCCGTGTCAATTAAAATAGTTTCCAATTTATTCTTGGCTGGAAGGAGGTTGGTCTTCTGAATTTTAAAATGCAAGCCTCCCTTCACTGAGAATTCTGTCTGTGCTTTCTCATTTCCCCTGATTTTGATTCAATTAAACATTTTGGACTCCAAACATTTTTAAGTACCTGTTTAAACCCTTTTCGTCATCAGAGTGACTGTGAGAGGTTCCATCGCTTTAGGAAACAGGGCCAGCACCCAGGCTCACCAGAAGCTCCATATTAAGAGGTCACTTACCTGGTGTTCTAACGTGCATTATTTGAGATGGACACGCTGTATTTTAAAGAGTGACTTTTTTTTTTTGTCTTTTTGCCTTTATCTAGAGCCGCACCCGCGGCATATGGAGGTTCCCAGGCTAAGGGTCTAACAGGAGCTGTAGCCGCCGGCCTTCGCCACAGCCACAGCAACGCGGGATCCGAGCCGCGCCTACAACCTTCACTGCAGCTCACGACAATGCTGGATCCTTAACCCACTGAGCAAGGCCAGGGATCGAACCCGCAACCTCATGGTTCTTAGTCAGATTCATTAACCACTGAGCCACAAAGGGAACTCCAAGAATGACCATTTTGCAGGGGGTGACTGTGGGGAAAACCTTTGATTTCTGTTCACTGATCTGAAGGTAACTGGAGACACACTGCAAGCTAAACATTTCCCTGACAATCAAGCCCAAGAGCTAACTACCAAGACAAGAAAAACCAGTCAGCAGGTACCAAGATACAATTAACATTAGACAGAAAACCTTCCTCTCCAGATCACCCCACCCACAGCCCAGATGCTTGGATGTTAATACTAAACTGCGACTGACAAGGCTACATTCAGGACTCCGTTCACCTGGAGCCCAGCCTCGAGGCTCTGGATCGCAGTCCGGACACCAGGTCAATGACTTGTGGGGCTCCTGGGCACAAAAATCTGTCGCTTGGTTTTGACATTTTAAAACGACACCAAAACCTGACTTTAAAAACGGTCATTTGGACTTCCCGTCGTGGCTCAGTGGTAACAAACCCGACTAGGATCCATGAGGAGGCCAGTTCGATCCCCCCCTTGCTCAGTGGGTTAAGGATCCAGTGTTGCCGTGAACTCTGGTGTAGGCTGGCAGCTGCAACTCCGACTGGACCCCTAGGCTAGGAAACTCCATATGCCTCGGGTGTGGCCCTAAAAAGAAAAAGATTAAAAATTAAAAAAAGTAAATTAAAAACAATGACTAGTTCTTACCTACAGCTGCACTCGGTTGCCTGGCTGCAACAACTCTTTAATTCCATAGCTCCAAGCAAGGATGTGGGCCAAGGACCCAGGCGGTCAGTCTCGCGTGGGGGCACATGCACATTACTTATGCAAGAGCATCTCATTGCATACTGACCACAGCAGGCCAATAAATCCCCCTTATGAGGATTTAATTTCCAGCTTTTGACCTTTGGATGGAAAACAAGTGAATCATTTCCTCCCGCTTAGATTTACACCAGAGCTCATCTCAATAAAGTGATTTAGGAATAGTGAGAATGGGAAAAGGACTCTGGGAGAATCTTTATGGGGGGAAAAGAGGAAACAAAAAAGAAGTCAGAGATTTATATTTAGCAACAAACAGGCAAACACCTCCAAGCTGCCAAGTGTCTGGGGCACAGCTGACAGGTTTGGGGGATCTCTTGCTCCTCGGAGCCAAGAACAATCGCTAAACATCACCCACCGGGAAAGCGGCCTCTGTCCCATAATTAGTCCTTCCTTGAAGCAGTATATTGTGAGACAAAGCCATTTGCCTGGGAAGAAATGAAACCCGCCCCAAAGGACCGGTCACCCTGCTGGAGCGCTGAATCACTCACTCCCTGTTGCTTAAGGAATCGTGTGTGGCGCTGGCAACGGTAAAAACACTCTTTATTTGTGGCAGTGAAAGGCCATTGGGGGAGCCCTTTGCACGCGGTGCTGGCGTCTAGGCTTCCTGGCACTCGTCAGGCAGGGGTTCCCAATGGCACACCAGCCTGAGACTTCCACCTGCCCACCCCCACAGGCCAGTGGGCCCTTCTGTTTGGGGCCGGACGTGCAGAGGCCCCGCCGCAAGGTCTCGAGCGAGAGACAGATGGGCGCCGTCAGTCCCTGTGGTCCTTGTCGGGTGGGTTGAGTTGGCCAAAGAGAGAGCGATACAACTCTGTCCTGGAGGACAAAGGAAACAAACTGGTTAACACACTGGTGAATGGTCAAGGTTAAAGAAGAACCAGGAAGTTGGGAAATACCCCCAATCTGTTTCACCAATTGAAAACACAGCCGTGTAATTAAAAATGCATCCCACAGCCCTCATTCACAAATACAAAGGAAGGAAGAAACCTAGAAGCAGCCAATCAAACAGCAGAATATGTAAATAGTCCGGCATGGCTGGTTACCCTGTCTCCAGGGAACGAGTTTCCTCTAAGTTTGCCCTTTACAGACAGGCTCTTCAGTAAGAAAACAAGATTGAATATTTTAATAGGATGTATGAGCCTGCCACACGAGGAGGAGGATTCAATCAGACATGGGATGTAGGGGATATAATTTAGTTTTCATACATTTTCTTGGACTTGGCAGTACTTGAAAAACAATGAATATGACCCAGCAACAAGATTCCAATTACCAGCAACGTGCAGCTGCTCGGGCACCAAGGCTCTTCCCTACGCCCGGCCCTGCCCGCTATTCTCCATCTAATAAATAATTCGACTGGCTAATTTATTTCTAAAGTTGGGTTTGATGTTAAAAAAAAAAAAATCCTAACATGCCAGGGTCTTGAGTCTGTGAAAATGAAGTCACCGATCGCTTCTCACCTCTGTTTCCACTGCCACCTGGCCAAAGTCACTGTGGGGCGGGGGAGGCGCTCCCGGGGGGCTGGCAGCCCCAGAACAGAGTCTCCCCGTGAAGATTCGAGGAGCCCCAGGGCCCACACGGGTCAAGGCCACAGGGAGGCGGGGACCGCCGGGACCATGAAGGTCTAGCTGCGGGCCTCGGGGAAGGAGGGTGAGCTCACGCAGGCGAAGGTCATGGACCAGCGAGTAAACGACCTCGGGAGAAAGCTGTGCCTGCTCTGTTTTATGTTTTCAGAATCTGACCATAAAATACAGCCTGCCGTTCTTGCTAAGAAAACAGGCCTTGAAAAGTGCTCTCATTATCTGAGACTCATCTTCAGCTAATCTGATCCTCAAAACAAAACAAAAACCAAAAAAACCCTTCCTTCAAATAGCTATTTTCAGTTCAGCCAGACTTCAACACCAAAACTTGTTAACCTGTTTTGGGTTTTTTTTTTTTTTGTCTTTTTGTCTTTTTAGGGCCACACCCGTGGCACATGGAAGTTCCCACAGGCTACACCACAGATCCGAGCCGCATCTGTGACTGACACCATAGCTCATGGCAACGCCAGCTCCTTAACCCACTGAGCGAGGCCAGGGATCAAACCCGTATCGTCATGGATACCAGTCGGGTTCATTACCTCTGAGCCATAACAGGAACTCCCACTAGCCTGTTTTTGTAGTCACCCTGCTATAGTGGTCCGTATCAAGAAAAGTACTATAATTAGAAAATCTAGCAACAGGAATAACATATTAAAACTTTTAAAACAGAGAAAAGTCTTAAAGAAGGAACCACAGAGGCCAAGGATATAAACTTCCCTCAGTTGCTACAGGCCACAGGGCAGGCAGGAAAAAAAGCAACCAGGAAACAGCGGGCCTCCCGTATTACTACAGGGATTTTATGGCGAGAGTTTACTGGTACCCTCTGCCACCCACGGTACCCCTGTGCCTACAGACAACGGACGCAGGTTCACCCTGAACCCAGGGTCTCTTTTGTTCCTGAGCTACACACATCTGCCTGGCTCACCCTTGGCTCGTACAAAGGTGGAAGGCAGCTTCAGACCAAATGCAAATGAGAGGCAGGCGGCCTCCCTTCCAAAGGCGCTGGCTTCCAAATCACCAGCTCTGTCACATAAAAGACAGCTGTGCCCTGCCCAGGCGTCACTTTATCACACGATGGCCTGCCTATTTGCCAATAAGGACAAGCCTCTCCAGCCATTTCCACAAAGAAATTAAATGGCATTAAGGGGAGAGTCGCCGTGACAAAGAGGACAGTGCGGCTTTAAGGCGGCACCATCTGAGGAGACGGGCTGCAGAGGCACAAGGCCATTTAGCCCCTCACAGTCAGCCCCTCCCGACCCCTGCTCGCACCTGACCCCGTCATTACCACTGAGCCAGCGCTTCCTCTCTGCGCTGCAGCATCACTGAACCAACTGCCTGGGCCAAGGCAGCAGTTACTGTCCGCAGCAGGGTTCACATGTCAGGAGCAGAGAAGGAAATGCTGAAACCCATGTTTTGATAGAACATCATTTCACACTCAGGTGGGCAAAGCTGACAAACATATGCAGCGGTTCATGGCAAAGCAACTTGGAAAGCTGAGTGGTCTGGGCTCTTAAAATATTTTTACAGAAAGAGAGAAAATATGAGAAAAGGATTATTCCAATCTAAAAATCCCCAAGCAATTTCAAGTCTAAGTCCTCCTCACCCACTACGGCCAATCGGTGACTGCTAAGTATCTCAAAGGCCCCTGCTTCTCCAGACCTCCGTTGTTTCAGATCTTACCATCTCGTACCAAGAACATGGCGGTGGCCTCCTAACCAACTCCTGTTCCCACTCCTTCCCCCCTCCCTCCTTCTCCCCCTCAGCCCCCAGTCCAAAGACTCTAGAGATGGACAAAGCAGACCCTCCTGCGGTCCAAGAGCGCCGTCATGAAGACCCCTGGCTGGACCCCCACCCGTTTGTCCCTGCAGAGGCTCTGCCTGGGGCAGAGCTGGGAAAACCACGGCCACCAAGGGTGGGGTCTGGGGTTCTGGCCCTCAAGTGTCTCTGCATATCCCCTAATAGAACTGTAGGGGACATTCCTAACAAAATCCTGCAGCCCCTGCACACATTTTTAAGTTGACACATAAAATTTTTCTTGACAAGTTTAATAGTCACAAAGGATGTAGTTACTAGAATATTGTGAATACGAACTTTTAAAAGAAAACTCTTACATCCCTTTTTTAATACGCCCAGTGGAATCTATATGCCATATTGATTTGATATCCATTATCACTCATTTAAACAACACGTAAACAAACTCTTTAACTTGGAAATTTTACAGCATCTTTTTACTTTTAAGCTTGTATTTCCCTTTGATTTTTCCCTACAGATTTTTGTCCTAATATAATTGTTTTATGCTTGAAAGTTTTTTCTTGATCACCCTACCATACTTCTTGGCCACAAAAATAAGTATGCAAATTTAAATACTTTTTGAAATTTAAAAAGTTGAAACCAAATTATTTTAATTTCTGAGACCATAAGGCTCTAAGTATTAAAAAGTTACTTCTAGATTGTGTTATCATTATAATTATTATTAGGGTTCCATTGGTATATGCAATAACAATACAATAAAATGTAGCATAATTTTAGTAAAAATTTTAATACACATAAGTATGTAAAATATTACTGGAAATTGTCTCTTAATGATATCTGAGGCCCTACCCTCCATTCCCATTCCATGGATGAATATTATTAATCACTGGAACGAAAGGGGGTTTGGCGTCGATTCTATTCCTATTTTTTAGCTTTTGTAGATTGAAGTGCTGAGAAACTCTGTCATGTAAACGTAGATATGAGAATGAGAGAGTTTTGTTATAGCAATGACAATTCTTTGCATTCCTTCTGAATTATATGCTCCATCGCATAGTGATCTACAACCAAAAATTAGTTTTAATGATCTACCAGTCGACAATTCAATTAGGTTCTCCTGCAATTCTGTTGAGAATAAAGACCCAGGAGCCACCCGACCTGCAGGGATCTGTTCTCAGGCCTAGCTCTCAGCCGCTCTCAATCCTGCCCCAACATTCTGAGCAGTTATTTTGTGGGTTTTCCCCACTCTGGACCCTGGGTGCTGTCCCAGGTCAGGAGGAGGAGGAGCTTTGTGTCTGGGGAGGACAACTGGGAAAAGCGAGGAGAGGGAGCACCCGCTTCTCGTTGGAAGATCCCTGTGTGCCCCAGGCTGAAGACCGAGAAGCCAGCGGGTACACGGAGCCATGCCCCATCCCAGGCAGGTACCAGACCTGTGCCCATGCTGGGGGGAGAGGGGAGGGAAAAGCATCTGGAGAGAAACAGGACACGTCCATGCCCTTATCCCATCCCCAGAAAGGAAAACAAAACCAAAAATAGAACCAGGTTATGAGAAGCCACCGCGGGACAGAGGGTCAGGCTACCTTCTGCTGCACAGGACGTTTCCCCCGCAGCATCTTTCTTAACTGGGATTTAGCCTCGCAGAGAAGCTAAACTATCAATCCTTCAGGTTAACCTTGTCTCCAGCCATTCTCCAGGGTAAGTGTATGGTTTAATACTTGAAGTCCCCTTAAGGCTATGCATAATGAACTTGGTTCTTTTTTTTTTTTTAAATACATAATTCCTGCTCCCTATTACATTAAGAATCAAGATTTGAATCACTGAGCTGAAATGCCTTCCCCCTTTTGCCACCCTTCCCCCACCCCCAGCCTCAATGGCCGGTGGGAATGTCCATCGTAGAAAATGTATTAATGTTGGTATCATGCAGGAGAATAACCTACAGAGTAATTAACAAGACTTGGACCTAAGGTAGAAGGTCGATAGCAGGGGCTCTTCCTTGAATTAAAATTTAACTTACCCTTTATTGCAACCTACAAAAGCAAGTAATGAGCACTAACATTTTTATTTCTTTTAAACTGTCATTTAGGCTGTGGAGGGGATAATTACCTATCTCTAGTGTAGTGAGGTTTTATAACCCTTAGTGAGGCATTTTCTAATTTAATATTTTTACTATATTATCATAAAACCTGTTTCTGGAAAAAAAATGATCATGGATTAGCAGCCATTTTCCATAAAGAGAGAATGTGTGTGTGTGCGTGCGCGTGTGTATGGGGATTCGGCTTATTTATTACAGGATTCTTCTGAAGAGACTTAAGTGCGCCCTGTCTGGCTGGCTGTGAGGTGTGAGGCGGCCCTAAATGCACAGCGTCACAGCGCAGCCCAGCCTCCTCACCGACCACAACACAGACCAGGGTCTTTCATGCTGTTATCTGGGCAAACAGTACAAAGCAGCACACGGACCCCGGCAGGGGAGCTGCGTGAGGCGGGCAATCCGCTAGGTCAGAAGCCCGCAGCATCTGGGACCGAAATAACTGCCTGTGCCGGCCGCACTCTCCCACTCCAGCCCCGACACCCCGGAGCTGCACCCACCTGTCCCCACGGCCAATGGCAGGCAGACAGCAGAGAGCCAGTGGCCAGGCCACAGCTTCCTAAGGAAACCTGCACGGCCTCCAAAGGTCCATGCCATTCTCCAAGCAAGTATTACACACTCATTTCCAAGCGTGCCAGTGGCGACAACACGGCTGCTTTCCTGATTAAAACTATACACAGAATTTTCTCTTGATTAATTTGAGGTTGTTCATTAGTTGCCTCACTGCGGGAGGGGAGTCCCCTCCCTAAATATACAAGACACATCCCAGAGCACGCGGCCCTCCCCCTCCCTGCACACTGGAGGGTCGAGTGCCTGCGTGGCGCGCACAGGAGGGGGCGGCGCACTTCTGCGGAACTCTGCGTCTCTGACATACATGTGAGAATCCAAGGATGACGAAAAGCACAAAGGGAAAGTGGGACTAAGGGCTCCGACTCCAACAGCGCTCGTGTCCAGGAGAACCTCAATCAAACCCAAGCCCTTGTGAGTCCACACAGACACGGCTGGATCAGAAACTCACAACGACCTTCATGGTGGCTCAGGGCAGACCTGCCGGGCGGTGTTAGTGATGCATACCTTTTTCCACCTATGCTTTGAAAACACTTATTAGTGCTGTGGAAGCTTATAAACATGTATTCCATAAGGATGGACCCCGGCCCCAGAGTACAACACACAGGTATGACACATAAACTCATACAATTCACCTGGATGCCTATTTGCTAGGTTTTGCAGAATGGCAGAGACACGCTGGACAGGGCAGGCGCTGAGCTGGGAAGGAGAGAGGTAACTGGGTCCAGGACCACCCGCTCCATTCAGAGATGCACTGACATTTTTCCTCCGGGCCCCACCCACCCTGCCGCTGTGGCAGCCCCCCACCTCCACCCTCCGAAGCCAGGAGACAGGAGGGGGATGGCTGAATGCTCTTCCCTGTTGCAGCATTTCAACTGCTGCTGTCTTCTCCTCACTAAATCTGTTCCCTACGTGAAAAGAAACAGTTCATTCCCGCTATGACCAAGCTGGAGTTCTCCTGCCGGCCTGGCGGAACCCCTCTGGGTCCTCCAGTTTGCCGAGGAGCCACGGCTAAGGTCCTGGGCCTCCGAGCCCATGCCGGTGTGCCCGCACAGTCTAGGTGGCTTCCTCTGTCCTCAGCACGTCCTTTCCTGCCCTCACAGAGCTTCCACTCTCTGTTGCACCTGCCAAAGTGCCCAGGGCATCCCAGATGCCATCTGAAAATGGCATCTCACCAATAATCACCCGGCATGTGCCACTAACACCACTCCAAGGGGTGTCCTAACCCAACCCCAACCCTAACCATCTGGCTGCTTTGGGATCTGCTCCCCGAAACACTGAAGATGGCACTTTCCTTAATCTTCCATTCCTTCTGGTCTCTCTGACCCAAATCAACTGCGCTCTGTATCAGAGACTTTAGAGGGGTGAGAAAGACGTTTGAGAACTGTCTCCATGACCTAAGAGGGGAACTATATCGGCAGGTGGCTGCCCCGTGCTCCTGGGGTCTGTGTGCACATCCCGGCTGTGGGATCAGAGGCAGAGAGCATATCCCAAGACTTCGTCTCTCCAGAAGCCTGGATCGTGAGGAAGGCAATGAAAGTGAAGAGACAGAAGTACATCTCGTAAGGGGGTGGTATCACTTACTCAGAATGACATGAAAGAATCGTGAGAGCTGAAAATTCGGAATTCCTGAATGCAGCCGAAAGGTCAGCATGTAACTCCCTCACTTTCCTCCCAAAACCCCCAGCAACAAAAAGTGGATCACAGCCTTCTCTTCTGAAATGCCATTACAATTTCATACCCATAAAACCAAGAAAGGTGAAAAAAGAAGAAAGCAGCCTTCTCTTACCGAGGACTTTTTACTTAACAGGATCAAGTCAGCAAAGTAACAGTGACTCAGAGAATGCCTTCACCTATTACTAACTAGCTAGATCTGGATACAAGGCAAATCTCCCATCAGAACCTGGCTGAACTCATCACAAGCTCCAAAAGAGCCAATCGCAGCTGCCTAGACCTGCCACAAGGTGGCAGCACACGACTCATTTCTAAGTGGACTGGGCAACCAGCGAGGCTCTCCACAAACCGTGGCCATAAATTACCTGACGCGTGTCTGCCCTCGTTGTCATCCTGCCCAGTGCTTGAAGGAGACTCTAGAAGGTCTGTTCCAATTCGCTCCTTTGGTCAGGTCAGAACTAGGTCCTTCAAACCTCTGCAAATGCTTTTAGCCCTACAGCTTTAAATTACAAATGGTGACATGTGGCCTCTGGCCTGTCTCCTAAAGATCAGACAGACTCGAGATTTATAAATGTTCAAAGACGCAGGTTCAGGCCCCAAACAAAGGACCTGAAAGGCTGGGGCGAGGAACGAGAGGGGAGAGGGAGCGAGGGGTGAATCTAGAAAGGTTTTCTCCCCACTCGCGCTCCCCCCTTGTTCCCAAGCCAGTTACAAATTCACTCCACTTAAACATGGAGGAGAAAGACTTGAAATTTCCATCATCCCCACCACTAGCTTCAAGTCTTTCCAATTCTTTTAAAGAAAAATAATTTACCTTGGTGGACTTGTAAAAAAAAAAAAAGGGGGGGGGGCGGACTCTCAACAAAAGGGATGTCCCCTCCTCCCCTGTGCATTAATATTCCATATTCCCAGGATGATTTCCACTTTCACAGTTTGACTGTTTTATAACAGATTTGATGTGAGAGAAGACAAATGACCTCGCGAAGGAAAGACGACAAATCATCTCACCGCTTTTAGCAGGGTTTTCTCTTTATTTTTATTTATTTTGATTCTGTGGCTGGGCTGCGGAGCTCCCTGCCTTGCTGGAGATGTTTAATATTAACGTCAAGCTACCACGATCCCGGCAATAGAGTTGGCCGGTGCCGTGTTTACGGCTTTGTGACTGCTGGCTTCAGGAAGATGAAGCTCCTTGTTCAAACAGCAGCCCCTCTAACAGCTCCTGTTAAAAGCCGGGGGATGCTTCACTGCTTAGATGTGAATCACTTCCTCGGACCGCACGGAGGGCGGCTGACACTGAGTTACAGTTGTAGCCCTATCAGGACTGCGCCCAACTGCCGAAGGCTGGGGGCGGCCGAGGATGACACTTCCCTCAGCTCTAGCTTAATAGCTACTTTTTTAGGGGGTCAAAACACAGAAATTAATGAACGTGTGTGTCTTCGACCCACAGAGTTTCAGCAAAGCATGCGTTACTTCCAATGAAAAGCAGGAGGACTGACTTTACCAAAAGCCCCACAAACACTGGCAGGACACAAAGGTCCCTCGGAGCAGGTGCTGTCGGCCACTGGCCCCCCACGCTCCCCAGGTGCGACCACCTCCAGCTCTGTTTCCACTCTGCTCTCTCGGTCTTTTCTATCTTCCTCCCACAGCGATTCCCCTGGGGTCTGCTCTGGGCCCTCCTCCCGTCTCTTCTCTTGCGACACCTCCCCTGGCGGACCCCTCCTGGCTCTGGGTCTGCCCATCTCCTCAGGGGGAAGGATGCCCGCATCCTCACCCAGGCGCAGCATCCAACGCCAATAAACCGACCCCCACCGGGCCCTGTAAAGCTACTCACCTAACTACCTTTGTTAATGGCAGCGAATTCTCTATCATTCCGGCCCCACACTTAACTGTTTAATGGCAGGAAGCTACAGGTATCAGTACCACACTGTCCGATTAAAAACTAAAATCACACTGAAACAGAGCTCTTGTCTGGACAGATTACTTACATTAATTGATAAGTGACAGCTGATGCCTTACACCTGTCAAATTTTTTTTTTTATTTTTAATGGTTTCCTTCAAAGACCTTCCTCTGTAAATCAGAGAAATGGGGGAGTTTTCTCCCAAACACCTGCCAAGCACTTTCCCAAGAGCAGTGAGCAGGGGCCCTTGGCTTCTGGATGTCTAACTGGGCACCTCCCCACCCACCCACCTCAGTTCACCAACTAGACACTTAGGTCAGCAGTTGATGCCCTCTGCCAGTTACAGCACTGGTTTTTAAAAGCCTGACTGCTAAGTGCAAAATGAGTGGTTTGCATTTCTGCCCCTGGAAGCTGGCGGGTCTGTTTTGTTGCAGGGCTGCGCCTCCCCTGCAGGATGGAGAGGTGGACGAGGGGCCGAGTGCTGCCAAGTGCGTGGTGGAGAAAATGTGTATTGATTTCTTCTTTCTTATAAGGGAGCACAAAGCATTGAAGAACAATTGCTCCTCTTTGCAGCATTTCACATTCCACACCAGACAAAAGACCCAACCCCCACCAGCCTCCAGAAGCAGAAAGGGGAACAGGCGAGGAGCAGCTCCTGGGTGTCAGGGCCGCCCACTGCCCAGGTCCACTGCGGGGACGCCAAGCACCCTGGGCCTCCCACACCTCCCCTGCCTCTAATCAAGTAATTTCCCTCTCTGGGCCGATGTTTCCTCATCTATATTGGAGAAGAAAGACCCTTCAGTCTTATTTACCTTTTAAGTGGAGGTGCCCAGAGGGTAAAAGAGCTAATGTTTATAAAGTGTTCTGCTCCCCAGAGGGAGACAAAGGATAAAAACACAAGGTGTGCTGATGGCTCATTCAAGACTCACTTCCAGGGTAGTTAGGAACAGCTTTTCCCATTACAAATGCCCGGCTCCCCAAAGTATAAGGAGGCGATGCCCTTTATCTAAATACCCCTTTTTGTTTTGACACTTAATACCAACACGAAAAATGACAAAAGGCAACCACGGACTATGATGCCTTGCTAATGCACAGGCAGGAGCCATTCCAGAACTTGTTTTTCTTTTTTTGTCCTTTTGTCTTTTCAGGGCCACACTTGTGGCATAAGGAGGTTCCCAGGCTAGGGGTCCAATTGGAGCTGCAGCTGCCAGCCTACGCCGCAGCCACAGCAATGCCAGATCTGAGCCACGTCTGCGACCTACACCACAGCTCACAGCAACGCCGGATCCTTAACCCACTGAGCGAGGCCAGGGATCGAACCCGCAACCTCATGGTTCCTAGTTGGACTCATTTCCTGCGTGCCACGACAGGAACCCCAGAACTGTTTTCCTCTTAAACCAAACCCTGGAAGCAGCCCAAAGAAACTGACCTAAAACTAAAACTGGTCATCACAGAGCCCTGTCCAAACAGCCCTCGTTCCCACAGTCACCAGCACTGTGCAGAAGGGCCACCAGAAACCACACCCAGCACAGTTACTGTGCAGGAGAAAACCTACAGTAGGACACGAAGTCTGCCATGTACACTCTCTGGAAGCGATGAAAATACAAGAGTGTTCTTGACAGAGCTTCTCCCAGGGTGCATCCTAAGTAAAACGACCTCAGAAATTCTCTAAGTCAAGCACTAGGAACAAGAAGTCCCAAAGCTGGATTCTATCTCAGGCTTTTCCCATGTGGCCAAGAATGAAGAAGGGAACATGGAGCTGGCCCATTAGGCAGTACAACGTCCCTGTGTGGAGACAGAGCCCACGGAGAATTAGGGCAAAAGCTGGAGGGGAAACGGCCGTGTACAAAGTGCTGTGGGCACAGGGCGGAGTGTAGACAGTCCTCGACTAACCATGGCTCAAAAGTTTTCTACTTTATGATAGTACAAAAGCAATACGCATTTAGGAGAAATTGGACTTAGAATTTTTAACTGTGACCTCTCCCTGGGCTGGCGAGCTGCCAGAGATCATCACCATTGACACTGGGCAGCTCCCAGGCAGCCAGGCGACCGCGGAGGGGGCGGGCAGGAGACACGAGGACAACCCTTCTGCGGCTCACTTTCAGTATAGTATTCAATCAAGTACGTGAGCCACTCAACACTTTATTATGAAACAGGTTTTGTGCTGGCTGATTTTGCCTAACTGTTCTGAGCAGTTTAAGTGGGCTGTGTTCAGCCGGGATGGCAGAAGGCTAGGTGTATTAAATGCACTTTCAGCCTGTGATATCTTCAACTTACAGGGGGTTTATAGAGCTGTAACCCCATTGTAAGTCAATGAAGACCTGTGAGTTAAAGGAGCTAGATGACTTGGAGAGGTTTTCGTAAAAGGCAAGAAGGCTTTTGAAGAGGACAAAAATAATCTTACTAGCAAATTCTTATAAGTAACAGACTCATGAGCTGAAGGCCTTTAAAGGCATTTCAGACAGGAGACCTACAGCCAGCTCTTCAGGTTTACACAGAAATGGGGACGTCTGTGTTGCATACAAACTGACGATGACATAATATGTACACATGTGAAAACATAAGCTTTGTTTCATCAATTATCTGTACAGGTATCATTAAAACAGTCCGTCTCAGAAATAAAAAATTACAAAGAACATTTTGTTCCCCAGACTCTAGTGAGCAGTCTAATAGAAGGACTATCTGTTTTCACTTTATAAAGAAGACAGAAGATTTCTTCAAGGTCACACTGCTTAGGGGCTGGGGAAGAACAAGTTCTCAAGGATCTGGAGTCCGTTTTCTAGCCTAGAAATGGCTGACATCAACCAGGAAAATACTTTACTCTTTTATTCTTTCGACCACGCCCATGACATGTGGAAGTTACCAGGCCAGGCTGGATCCTTAACCCACTGCACCGTAAGGAAATTCCAGAAAAGACCTTAAATAAATTATTTTGCAAATAACACTTGTGCTACAAAAATGCGATATAATAAGGAAGGATATAACTGGAATCAAAATACATTATTCCAAGTATATGAGCACAAAACCTCAATAATACCAAATACACGATTACAGTTAAAATACACAATCTACTCTGATTTATAAATTAAACGTTCTTAGCAAGAAAGAAAACCCTAGTAAGTATTTTTGTGATCGGTAATGAGTACTGTTAGAGAGAAATCAAATAGGGGTTCAAGGATGAAAGGGCCCCAACTCGGTGGTCTCCCTGGAAAGGCTGGTATGGGCCAAGGACTAGGAACCCTGCAACAGGAAAGCAATGGAGTGTGTAGGGGAGGTGGGGTAGGGGTGGGGAAGGTGGAGTGGGGA
>PVHT020001178.1:3875991-3939795 GCA_004024745.2 Catagonus wagneri
AGTGGGTTAACGATCTGGCGTTGCCGTGAGCTGTGGTGTAGGTTGCAGACGCGGCTCGGATCCTGCGTTGCTGTGGCTGCGGCGCAGGCCAGTGGCCACAGCTCCGATTAGACCCCTAGCCTGGGAACCTCCACATGCCGCGGGTGCGGCCATAAACCCGCGGCCATAAAATGACAAAAGGCAAAAAAAAAAAAAAAAGCAAAACTTATATATGACCGATAAAAATCATTAACACCAACAGGCAAGCAAAATCCACGAAAAATACGAAATACGGTAAACAACGGTTAATACATAGAATCCATACAAACTACAAAGAAAAGTTAAAGAAAAACACAGGCAAAGGATAAAAAGAGAAATATAAATGATTAGTAAATATACAGACTCTTCAAGGTGATTATTAAATGAGAAAGTAAACATTAGACTCTTAGCTCAGTGCCTAATGAGGCCTCAGCAAGGTGTCACTGTTACGAACTCTGTATCAGCAAAGGTAAATGACAAGAGCCCTGGCTTTGGGGGGTGGGGGTTGTAGAAGTTCAACCCATCATGAACCCATTAGAAAGTTTATGCCTTTGACCATAATGAAAAAGAATATATATAAAATGAACTACTTTGCTGTGCACTAGAAAATAACACAACACTGCAAATCGACTATATTTCAATTAAAAAAAAGTTTATGCCTTTGACCTAGGAATTACCCTTCTACTCTTTGGAACCTATTCTGAAGGCACAACCAAAATTTAGAACATGGATTTCTATACAAATATGTTCTTTGCAGCATTACTTAAAAGATAAATAAAAACAATCCGATATAACCTAAATGTCTAAGAATATTCCTTAACTGAATATTATAAAGTTATTAAAATGCCTTTAAAGCACTTAATGGTATTGAGATGCTTATATTATAAAGGTAAGTGGAAAAAGGGATTCAAACATATACATATACATGTATCTTTATAAAGTATACACACAAAAAATTCTCCAAGAAAATATTAGTAACATTCAATCCCTAGTAGCAGATAACACAAATTTTCCTTTGTCCTTTCCATATTTTCCAAATTTTCTTCCATTAGGCATGTTCTGTCTTTATTATAGGGGAAAAGACATAGTCTCTAGGGCAAAGTAGGTGACAGGCACCTGAGTCTGGCAGAAATATGAACTGTCGGAGTAAACTGACTGCACCAGGTTTCAAAGCTAATTATGAGGTTGAGGGTCTTGGTAATCAGAAGAATGGTGCAACCATAAGAGCAAGCCTGGAAATGCAGTGAGTCACGCTAAAATGTGAACGGCTTGATAGGTGGAACTTCCTATAATAAAAAAGCATCTTTATTGTAATAACAAGAAAAAACTGTTTTAATCCAAACAAGTTTTTTCCCTCTGCAAACAAGTTCTAAATTGAGAGAAAGGCTCTGTGTATGTGCGCTGGGGGTGGAGGAGGCACCTCCCCTTTGCACGTTATTGCCACCTATTTCTAAAAGCCTGCTGATGTCCTGGAAACAAGGGCAAGGGTTAGGAGCCGCATTCCTAGATGCATATACCAGCTCTGCTACAAACTTGCAGTTTATCTTGGGCAACTTACAAATTGTTCTATGTCTCACTATTCCTTTTTTTTTTCTCCCTAGGCTGCCCCTGCAGCATATGGAAGTTCCCAGGCTAGGGGTCAAATCGGAGCTGCAGCTGCGGCCTACATCACAGCCACTGCAACACCAAGCTGCATCTGTGACCTAAGCCTCAGCTCTCGGCAATGCGGGATCCTTAATCCACCTGAGTGAAGCCAGGGGTCGAACCTGCGTCCTCATTCATGGAGACTATTCTTACTGTAAAGAGGTCAATCACTTCAGTGGTTTCTTATAAGGATTGAATGAAAACATACATGAAGAGTTTAGTACAGCATCTGACATATAGCAAATGCTCAATAAGTGGAATATGAAGTTATTATTTCCACGTCATTCCACTGCCAGTCAGAAAAAGGGTGGCAGACTCAGGGTGGATAAATCACAGCAAAGGACAAACACACTTAAAAACTAAGATGATCGGCACAGCTTAACAACCCGGGTTGCTCAGGCGGCCCAGTGATGGCTATGGGAAAGGTATCAATAATACGTGTGGATGACTAATCTGAATTCAAGTGAAAAATACTAGCTATTGCCTACTTTCTTGCAAGTTACTGCACTGTGACTAATACAGTATCTATAAGATAACTGTATTTTAAAAGACATTAATACTAGACTACAAAAACTTAAAAATAATAATTCCTTAAGAGAAACATTTACACTCACTGTAATGAATGTGAAATATCAATTTGGGAGAAAAACAGAATTCTTCAATCCTTTGAAGAAATTACGAGGATCTGACTGCAGTTTCTTTCTAAAGTCAAGAAACTCCATTTTGAGGAAAGATTTATCTATGGGGCACCTACAATCTCTTTCTAGAAAATGTGTTTTTCTCTCTCTACAACCTACTTGGAACTCAGGCTTCAATTTGAGAAGGCAACTTCTCTAGAATTCTAGAAGACTGAACAGCAGGGAGTCAGGAAATACAGAGGCAAGTGGGGCAGTGATTTGTTTTCATCCAGCATGAAAACTCTGGCCCGCGTGTCAGGTTTGAACTTGAGAACGTTCCCTTTGTCCTTTCCCCACTCGGGAAGGAGGAACGCCCGTGCCCCCGCTCAGTGCTGGATGCCATCTTTAACGATGATCAATCCGGGTCCCTTCCCCTCGGCACTGCTGGGGGCCCAAACGCATCATGCCACCCCCGCCTGAGTATCAACGAGCGAACTGTAAACTGTGTCAATCCGAGTTAATGCAAAGCTGTAATCCTCTTTAACAAGAGATCAAATCACTGCCATGAGTTATGTTCATTCTGTAATCTGATAAGGAAGAGAGGGAACCGCTAATAAAAGAGTAATGGGAGCCTTTAATGGTGCTGGGGAAAGGCAGCACCAGTGAAAGTAGCGCTCACGCCCGATGATTAGATCAATGCTGCATATTTGCGCCGCCTTGTTTCGCCTGTCAGAACAACCTGTGTCTTTTTAGGAGATAAGAAGCGCCAGAGAAAACATCTGCATCTTAACCATTCTTGCCCGCAAGTTTTTCACTAACCAGAAATGGTCTATGGAGGGTATGTCTGAGTTATTAGCTGATACGCTCTCAAATGCTGAGCAAACTTCATCAGAATACTTCACCATGATTCAGTGCACGGTGTCTAATTAAAGGGGGGGGTAAAGTAGTAACAGGAAATCAAAAACAGTCTAAGTAACCTCTGTGTTGCCAATTAGGGAGAAAAGAATACCGTCAGTAGAGTGGTAGGATGTACCCATATTTAGGGTGCAGACCCACACACAAAAGTGGCACGCGGAAGATAAATTGCCTGTACAAATTCTATTATACCAAGGCACCTCAAGAACAGCGTGGCAGTGATGTTGACAAAGCACTTTACAAGGCTGGATTACATTTGTACATTTCTAAAACTCCAGATGTAAAACAATAATGTATTTGGTCCTTTGCAGTTATCAGCAGCGGATCCTCTCTGTGTTCTTTTTAAAGCCAGTAGCTTTATAAAAGGAGTGGGGAAAGCGATTTTTTTATTTGGGGGAAGGGAATGGGGGCTAGAATGAAAATTCTTGCTATTCCTATTGGGAATATCTTTAAGTTCTTTGCAAAGGAATGGAGTACCGACAAAATGTTGATATTGCTATCATTTTTGTAATAAGAAAAAAAGCTTCTGAGGAAAAGACAATAACCTACCCTTCCAACGAACAGTACCAGAATCAGATCTCATCTAATGACTGCTCTCTGACGCGGCAGTTAACGCAAGGCAAACACCAGTTTTCTCAGGCATACACTGCTGCTCAGATCATCCTCTGCTGACAACAAAACCCATGCCAATAGCGGGAGTGGGGCAGTGGCCAGTTTTGAGGAACACATCTCGAGCTGTCTCAGAAGTTATAGAATGTACATCTCCTGCTTGCCACACTGGCATTTTACTATCTGATCTACTCATTGCAGCAAATGAAAAAGAATGAACTTCTTTAAGCATCTGCCTCAGAGATTCTTTCAAATGTACAGGCAAAAACCCAGATGATTAAACCCACAACCAACAAATTCTTCATTTTGTTAGAACCATAATAAAAGATCAACCTGAAGGGCGTTCCAGTTGTGTTGGGTGATGAATCTGACTAGTATCCACAAGGATGTGGGTTCAATCCACTCAGTGGGTCAGGGATCCGGCATTGCCCCAAGCTGCGGTGTAGGTCACAGAGCAGCCTGGATCCCAAGTTGCTGTGGCTCTGCCATAGGCCTGCAGCTGTAGCTCTGACTACAAACCTACCCTGGGAACTTCCATATGCCCGGGGTACAGTCTTTAAAAAAGAGGGAAAAAAAAGATCACCTGAAGTGTTACTTCATACTTCCTCTGGACTAACAGCGGCCTGGGGTTTCACACCATGTAAAGTAAGCTCTGTTTCTGAAATGTCCTTGATAAGCTTAGAATAACTTCAATGGCCAGAGAGGTGAACAGCAATCCCATACATCAGCAAATAACTTACTGGCCTGGTCTTGGTGGTGACAACATGCATAGAGGGGTTCTCTACCAATGGGACATCAAGCCCTTTGCCCTCCTCAGCCCATGGGCAGATAACTGTCTCTACAACATCACAGTACTTCCCTCTTCACAAAGAGGAGTCTGAAGGGCAAACAGGAGCTGTTCTGGGAGCCACTCTGCCCAGTGGTAAGAGTACCCAAGGGTCCAGCAAAGCCAGTGACTATATTCTTTAGACTCATGGTAATCTCCTCCCCTGCCTGCAAACCCATAAGAGAGGGAAAAAGTGGGGTTTCTCTTCTTTCTTCCCAACAGAAAAGACACCTCTACCTTTCCAAAGATCCTTTTAGAGAGGACTTCTTCCTCCAGGAAGGGTACTTAATAGCCTGTATTAAATAAAGTTCTCAGCTCTCTCACCCATAATGAGTTCTGTTCCAGTCTTAATTCAGTTCCACCAAGTGCAAGTTTTTTTAGCCCAAACTGGACAAAGGACGTGGGAGGACAAGTAACAGCACAAGGATTCCCCCCACTCCTCTATTAATACTGGGTATTAACCCGACATAGGCATGTGTGTGGAACAATAAACTGGACCCAAGAAACAAGTAAAGAAAAGAGAAGGGCTTCTCTCCCCAGACCTGGGTGCGGAGGAACCACAGGAAGTGTGGCCTCAGGGTATAAGAAACTGAAAGGGCTGGAAAACCTGTTGTGCAATTTTTTTACCATGATTAAAAAAGGGGAGGGGAGAGCTGGGAAAAAAGCTAGCTGGGTATTCAAAAGCTGGTTTTATCCATATGGTTCGTAGGGCAGAAGCCTTAAGGGCAAGATCTTTCATTTATATAATGTTTCAATAAAGAAATAGGGAAGGATTAAGATGGTGGAATAGAAGGACTGGAGCTCAACTTCTCTCATAAAAACAACAAAATTACAAACAAATGCCGAGCAACCTTCAAAAAATGGACTGGGAACTTTCAAAAAGATATTCTACTCCAGAAGACAAAGAGGAGACCACATCAGGAGGTAGGAGGGGCGGTTACACAATAGAAGCAACCCCATACCTCCCGGGTGGGAAGCCCCACAGACTGGCAAGTAACTGTATCACAGAGACTCACCTACAGGATTCAGAGTTCTGAGTCCCACGTCAAATCCCCACACCTGGGGATCTGGCACAGGGAGAAAGAGCCCCCGGAGCATCTGGTATTGAAGGCCAATGGGGCTTGTCTGCAGGAGCTCCACAGGACTTGGGGAAACAGAGACCCCATCCTTGAAAGGCGCACAGAGACTTTCACATGCACTGGGTCCCAGGGCAAAGCAAAGTCGCCATAGGAATCCAGGTGGAACCTGACTGCAATTCTTGGAGGATCCCCTGGGAAAACAGGGGTGATTGTGGCTTGTTGTGGGGGAAGGGCATTGGAGGCAAAGCTCCTGGGGACATTCAACATTTCTCTGGAGGTGGCTATTTGGGGAAAAACCGGCCCCTCCCATCAGCACTGAGAAGCCCCAGGCCAAACAATAATCCAGGTGGAATCACAGCCCCACTCATCAGTAAACAGGCTGCCTAAAGATCCCTCAGGCACACAGCCACCTCTAATCTCACCGAGAGACAAAGCCCCACTCACCAGAGGGATAGGAATCAGCCCCCCCTACCAGGCACCAGTTCCTCCCATCAGGAAGCCTACAGCAAGCCCCCCCATACCAACTTCAGCCACAGCGGAGGCAAACACCAGAAGTAAGAGAAGCTATAACTCTATTGCCTGCAAAAAGGACACCACACCAAAAACCTATAAAAGTGAAAAGACAGAAAACTATAACTCAGATAAGGGAAAAAGAAAAAAACCCAGAAAAACAACTCAGTGATGAGGAGATTATCAGCATCCCAGAAAGAAACTTTAGACTGTTGATGATGCTGAAAATGATGCAAGACATTGGAAATAAACTGGAGGCAAAGATTGATAAATTACAGGCAACACTGAGCAAAGAAATACAAGATGCAAAAATTAAGCAAGAAGAGATGCAAAATACAATAACTGAAATAAAAAATTCATTGATGCAGCCAACAGTAGAATACAGGAGGCAGAAGAACGAATCAGCAAGGTGGAGGACAGATTAGAAATCACTTATGTGGAAGAGAAAAGAGATAAAAGATTGAAAGGAAATGAGCTGAGTCTCAGAGAACTCTGGGATAATGTTAAACGCACCAGCGTCCGTATTACTGGGGTACCAGAGGGAGGAGAGAGAGAGAAGGGGACAGAAAAAAATATTTGAAGAGATAATAGCCGAAAACTTCCCTAACATGGGAAAGGAACCACTCACTCAAATCCAGGAAGCATAATGAGTACCATATAAAATAAACCCAAAGAGGAACACCCCGAGACATACTAATCAAAATGACCAAAACTAAAGACAAAGAGAAAATACTGAAAGCAGCTAGCGAAAAGAAACAACATACAAGGGAACCCAGATAAGGTTATCAGCAGATTTTTCAGCTGAAACTTTGCAGGCCAGAAGGGAGTGGCATGATATACTTAACGTGATGAAAGGAAAAAACTTCCAACCAAGATTACTTTACCCAGCAAGGCTCTCATTCACATGTGAAGGAGAGATCAAAACCTTTACAGATAAGGAGAAGCTAAGAGACTTCTGAAACACTAAACCAGCTTTACAACAAATACTAAAGGAACTTCTCTAGGCAAAAAAAAAAGGCCACAACCAGAAATAAAAACACCACAAATGACAAGGATCATCAGTAAAGGCACATATACAGTAAAGATACTAAATCATCCATGCACAATTGTGCAACCAAAATCAGAAATCGTGAGAAGAGAGCACAAATGCAGGACACTGGAGATGCACTGGAGAATCAACAACTTAAAACAATCTCCTTTACATATAGACTCCTATATCAAAACTTCAGGGTAACTGCAAACCAAAAATCTACAATTGATACACAAACAAATAAGAAAAATCAACTCAAATACAGCATCATAGATAGTCATCAAACCACAAGAGGAGACAACAAGAGAATAAGGGAAGAAAAAAGAGCAACAAAAATCCAAAACAGTTAATAAATAAAATGGCAATAAGAACATACTTATCTGTAATTACCTTAAATGTTAATGGACTGAATGCCCCAACCAAAAGACATAGACTAGCTGAATGGTTACAAGAACAAGACCATATATATGCTGTCTTCAGGAGACCCACTTCACTTCTAGGGACACACAAATTGAAAGTGAGAGGATGGAGGAAAATATTCCATGCAAACGGGAACCAAAAGAAAACTGGAGTAGCAATACTCCTATCAGACAAAATAGACTTTAAAATGAAGAACATTTTAAGAGACAAGGAAGGGCACTACATACTGATCAAAGGATCGATCAATCCAAGAAGATATAACAATTTTAAATATCTATGCACCCAACATAGGATCACCATAATATATAAGGCAACTGCTAACAACCTTAAAAAGAGAAATCAACAACAACACAATCACAGTGGGGGACTTTAACAACCCACTTACAGCAATGGATAGATCATCCAGACAGAAAATCAATAAGGAAACATAGGCCCTGAAGGAAGCATTAGATCAGATGGACTTAATAGATATTTATAGGACATTCCATTCAAAAGCAACAGAATACACATTCTTCTCAAGTGCGCATGGAACATTCTCTAAGATTGATCGCATCCTGGGCTACAAATCAAGTCTCAGTAACTTTAAGAAAATTGAAATCATATCAAGCATCTTTTCTGACCACAGTGCTATACAACTGGAAATCAACAACAAGAAAAAAAATGGCAAAAAATACAAACACGTGGAGACTAAACAACATGCTACTAAACAACCAATGGATCACTGAAGAAATCAAAGAGGAAATTAAAAAATACCTAGAAGCAAATGACAACAAAGATACGACACCCCAAAACCTCTGGGATGCAGCAAAAGCAGTTCTAAGAGGAAACTATAGCAATACAAGCCTACCTCAAGAAACCAGAAAAAGCTCAAATAAACAACCTAACTTCTAAAGCAGCTAGAGAGGGAAGAACAGACAAGACCTAAAGTTAGTAGAAGAAAAGAAATCATAAAGACCAGAGCAGAAATCAATGAAATAGAAACGAAGAAAACCATAGAAAAGATCAATGAAACTAAAAGCTGGTTCTTTGAAAAGATCAACAAAATTGATAAACCCCTAGCCAGACTTATCAAGAAAAAAAGAGCACACAAATCCATAAAATTAGAAATGAAAAAGGAGAAGTAATGGACATCACAGAAAAACAAAGGATCATAAGAGACTACTACATGCAACTATACGGCAATAAAATGGAAAACCTAGAAGAAACGGACAAATTCTTAGAAAAGTAAAATCTTCGAAGACTAAACCAAGATGAAATAGAAAATATGAATAGACCAATCACATGTTCTGAAATTGAAACTTGTGATTAAAAAACCTCCAACAAACAAAAGTCCAGGACCAAAGGGCTTCACAGGCGAATTCTATCAAACATTTAGAGAAAAGCTAACGCCTATCCTTCTGAAACTATTCCAAAAAATTGCAGAGGAAGGGACACTCCCAAACTCATTCTATGAGGCAACCATCACCCTGATACCAAAACCAAAGATACCACAAGAAAAGAAAATTACAGGGCAATTTCACTGATGAACATAGATGCAAAAATCCACAACAAAATAATAGCCAACCAAATCCAACAATACATTAAAAGGATTGTACATCATGATCAAGTGGGATTTATCCCAGGGATGGAAAGATTCTTCAATATCCGCAAATCAATCAGTGTAATACACCCCGTTAACAAACTGAAGACTAAAAACCATATGATCCTCTCAATAGATGCAGAAAAGGCCTTTGACAAAATCCAACATCCATTTCTGATAAAAACCCTTCAAAAAGTGGGCAGAGGGGGAACCTACCTCAACATAATAAAGGCCATCTATGACAAACCCAGAGCTCACATCATTCTCAATGGTGAAAAGCTGAAAGAATTCCCACTGAGATCAGGAACAAGACAAGGATGTGCACTCTCGCCACTACTATTCAACATAGTTTTGGAAGTCCCAGCCACAGCAATCAGAGAAGTAAAAGAAATAAAAGGAATCCAAATTGGAAAGGAAGAAGTAAAACTATCACTGTTTGCAGATGACATGATACTATACCTAGAGAATCCTAAAGACTCCACCAGAAAACTCTTAGAGCTCATCAATGAATCTGGCAAAGTCACAGGATACAAAATTAATACACAGAAATCAACCGCATTTCTATATACTAACAATCAAAGATCAGAAAGAGAAATTAGGGAAGCAATCCCGTTTACCTTTACATCAAAAAGAATCAAATACTTAGGAATAAACCTACCTAAAGAGACAAAAGAACTATACTCTGAAAACTATAAGACACTGATGAAAGAAATCAAGGATGATATGAACAGATGGAAAGACATACCATGCTCTTGGATTGGAAGAACTGATATTATCAAAATGACTATACTACCCAAGCAATCTACAGATTCAGTGCAATCCCTATCAAATTACCAAGGACATTTTTCACAAAACTAGAACTAAATATTGTAAAGTTTGTTTGGAAGCACAAAAAACCCAGAATAGCAAAAGACATCCTGAAAAAGAAGAATGGAGCTGGAGGAATCAGGCTCCGTGACTACAGACTCTACTACAAAGCTACAGTCATCAAAACTGTATGGTACTGGCACAAAGACAGAAATATAGATCAGTGGAACAAGACTGAAAGCCCAAAATTAAACCTACGCACCTACAGTCAACTAATCCATGACAGAGGAGGCAGGAATATACATTGGAGAAAAGACAGCCCCTTCAATAAGTGGTGCTGGGAAAACTGGACAGCCACATGTAAAAATGAAATTAGAACACTTCCTAACACCATGCACAAAAATAAACTCAAAATGGATTAAAGATCTAGATATAAGACCAGATACTATAAAACTCTTAGAGAAAACATAGGCCACTCTCCAGCATAAATGAAAGCAACATCTTCTCAGATCCACCTCTTAGAGTAATGACGACAAAAAGAAAAATAAACAAATGGGACTTCATTAAACTTAAAAGTTTCTGCACAGCAAAGGAAACCCTAAACAAAACGAAAAGACAACCCACAGAATGGGAGAAAATATTTGCAAATGAATCGACTGACACGGGATTAATCTCCAAAATTTACAAACATTTCCTACAGCTCAATACCAAAAAATCAAACAACCCCATCAAAAAACGGGCAGAAGATCTAAACAGACAATTCTCCAAAGAAGACATACAAATGGCCAAAAAACACATGAAAAGATGTTCAACATCACTCGTTATTAGAGAAATGCAAACCAAGACCACTATGAGGTACCACCTTACACCGCCCAGAATGACCATCATCAAAAAGTCTACAAACAATAAATGCTGGAGAGGGTGTGGAGAAAAGGGATCCCTATTACACTGTTGGTGGAAATGCAAACTGGTGCAACCACTGTGGAAAACAGTATGGAGATTCCTTAGAAAATTAAAAATAGAATTACCATTTGATCCAGCAATCCCACTCCTGGGCATCTATCCAGAGAAATCCATGACTCGAAAAGACACATGTACTCCAGTGTTCATTGCAGCACTCTATACAATAGCCAAGTCATGGAAACAACCTAAATGCCCATTTACAGAGGAGTAGATAGGGAAGATCTGGTACATATACACAATGGAATATTACTCAGCCATTAAAAGGAATGAAATAACATTTATAGCAACATGGATGGACCTAGAAATTATCATGCAAGTGAAACCAGTCAGACAATGAGACACCAATATCAACTGCTACCATTTACATGTGGAAACTAAAAAAAGGACACAATGAACTTTGCAGAACAGATAATGACTCACAGACTTTGGAAAATCTATGGTTTCCAAGTAAGACAAGTTGGGGGGTGGGGGGTTGCACTGAGGGTTTGGGATGGAAATGCTATAAAAATTTAGTTGTGATGATTTTTGTACACCTTTAAGTGTAATAAAATTCAATAAGTAAAAAAACAAACAAAAAAAAGAAATAAGGACCTTCCCACCTCTTCCTATACTAATTATATATATATATGTAAATTTTTAAATGAACATGTCCTGTTCTGCTGATACAAAGCAATACAAGTTTATTGTAAAAACCAAATACTACAGAAATACATACACTAGAAAGTAAAATATGTCTTCTACCCCCAGTCCAGCAATTTGTGAAGAGTTTAGCGTACACAGTACAGTTTCAGAGTTTATTTTTTAGTGACAACCAACATGAATGCATTCTCACGGCAGGAAATTAGAGCAAAATAGAAGTATGAAAAATGAAACCCTCTGGTCCTTTCTCATCCCAGTCCTTTCACGTAGGTAAACATTTTCTTTTTGTTTTTCTTAGGGCTGCATCTGTGCCTTATGCAAGTTCCTAGGCTACGGGTCAAATCGGAGCTACAGCTGCCGGCCACAGACACAGCAGCAGGGGATCCAATCCGCGTCTGCAACCCACACCACAGCTCATGGCAACGCTGGATCCTTAATCCACTAAGCAAGGCCAGGGATTGAACCCGCATCCTCATGGATACCGGCTGGGCTCCTTACCACTGAGCCAAAACAGGAACTACCATAAACATTTTAAATATTATTGATGTATGACCTTCCTAGGCATTTTCCTAAGCTCTATAACATATACGTACATGTATGTGTACATATATAACTGCTTAATTTTTATTTTAAAACCATAAATGGATCACATTACAAGAACTGTTTCTTCTTCTAGTTAACCAAATAACCTGGATAATTTTTATTTTAAAACCATAAATGGATCACATTACAAGAACTGCTTCTTTTTCTAGTTAACCAAATAACCTGGAGAGATTTCCATGACAGTATAATAAAGGCACCACATTTTTGTCACTCATACACGTCTAGTCATTCAAAAGTAGGATTATGATACAGTATTTTGTAGGCTACTTAATACACTAAACATTACGTTAATATATACAGCTCCACTTCCTCCTTTAAGAGTTGCTTATAACTTCACTGAATGATTTTCTGTGATATATTTAAATAGGTCTAAACCAGTGGTCATTTGGGCTGTTTCTTATTTTTCTCCACTATAAACAATGTTGCAATAGAGGTCCCTGACACACACACACACACACACACACACACACACACACAAATCTGCCAACCTGCTATTTCCTTAGGTCAATTTCTAGAAGTGGGTTTTTGGGTCAACAATACATTTATTTAAAATTTTGAAAAAATACTACCAAATAGCCCTCCAAAATGATTTTTGCCAATTACATTCCCAACAACAGTTACGTGAAAGTGTTTCCTCGCACCATCAACACTAGGGACTATCATTCATTTAATGTTTTCCACTTTAATAAGAAAAAAATGAAATCTCGTTATTTTAATTTATATTTCTTTGATTAATGAGATTGAAAGTCTTTGTTTTTTGGCCATCTGTGATTTTTCTTTTAAATTTCTAAGTTTGCTTGTTGACATGCTCTACCCATTTTTTAAAAATTTACAACATTGTATTAGTTTCAGGTGTACAGCAAAGTGACTCAGATATATATATATATCTCCACTCTTTTTTCCCATATAGGTTATTACAAACTATTGAGTAGATTTCCCTGTGCTATACAGTAGGTTCTTGTTAATTATCGATTTTATACAGTAGTGTTTATATGTTACTCCCATCCTCCTTATGCCCATTATTTTTATCAGGATATTCTTAGAGATTTCTAAAAATCTTTACATAGCTTATTACACAGTAACGTCATACACTGAATTTTTTCTTTCCAGTCTGTCATTTACTTATAACTTTTTTTTTCTTTCTTTCTTTCCTTTTCTCTTCTAAGAGCCACACCCAAGTGCATATGGAAGTTCCCAGGCTAGGGATCAAATCAGAGCTGCCACTGCCGACCTACACTACAGCCACAGCAACTCAGGACCCGAGCCGCCATCTACGACCTATGTCACAGCTCATGGCAATGCTGGATCCTTAACTCACTGAGCAAGGCCAGAGATTGAACCATTGTCCTCACGGATACTGATGAGGTTCTTAACCTACTGCGTCACAACAGAAACTCTTCAATGTGACTTTTATGTAGCCAAATCTACTAATATTTTCCCTATGGCTTCTGTCCTTGGTGTCATGCTTAATAAAGCCTTTCTCTACCTCAAAATCATAAAAATAAAACCTCTATATAAGTACATTGAGAATGATATATCTAACAGGGAGGTCCATCTGTATGGCACAGGGAACTATATCCAATCTCCTGGTATATATATGCATAACTCAGTCACTTTGCTATATAGCAGAAACTGGAAGATTTGTAAATCAACTGTAATACAAATAAATAAAACTTTAAAAAAAAAGAATGACATACATTTATTTATTTATTTATTTAGTCTTTTTGCCTTTTCTACAGCCGCACTTGCAGCATATGGAGGTTCCCAGGCTAGGGGTCTAATCGTAGCTCCGGCCTATGCCACAGCCACAGGAACACAGGATCCGAGCCGCATCTGCAACCTACACCACAGCTCACAGCAATGCCGGATCGTTAACCCACTGAGCAAGGCCAGGGATCAAACCCGCAATCTCATGGTTCCTAGTTGGATTCATTAACCACTGAGCCACGATGGGAATTCCCAAGAATGACATATTTGTAACTTAGCAGAACCAGAACGACGCACTCAGAGAAAAGCAGTACGCACTGATACTGAAAGTTTCCCATTCCTCAATATTTTGTGGTGTACAAAGTAGGACATCAAATAGCACAGTACTAGATTATTTCCAGTTACAGAATTACCTAAACAAAAACAAAACAGGCCAAGCTACGACTGCCTCCTTCTTAAGATAAAGTAACACTATCTACAGGTACACTGGATGATTCGATACTAGAAGCAGAATGAGCTAATACCTACTTTTTCTGTCTACAGTTAGTCTGGCTTATTCAGACCATGGAGCATAAGCAGTAACATGGCTGTCTGCCTCTACATCCTTAGGAAACACAACGGGAAGGGAGTGTACTTGGTAAAAACAAATGCTCAGTGCTCCAGCTACAAGACTTCTATTAAGGTCTTTGTGTAGCTAGATCAGCTGGAGAACAATGCTGATGATTAGCAATCAGCCCACAAGGGACAGCATTTTTTCCCACAAACACCTAGGGTCACAGGACTGTTTTCCAACAAACATTCCTGATGCCTCGCGGGCCCACTCTACCTGAAGTGGCAGTGTAACAGAGTGGCCAGTGGGGCACAGGAAGTTTGGGGAGGGGATTCTGGGACACTTTTACAGTTCTGATAAAAAAACAGGTATGGCTGACACCAATCCCTTCCTCTTCTCCCTGCCTGGAATGCATGCTTGATGGCTGAAGCTAGAGCAGCAACCTTGTGACCAGGGGAGACCAGTTCATAATCACTGTGTTGAACTAAACTTGCACATCTACCGCTTTTCAAGCAAGGAGGGAAATCTGATGGGGTTTAGTAGCACCAGTTAATAATCACTATGTTAAACTAAACTTGAACATCTACCACTTTTCAAGCAAGGAGGGAAATCTGATGGGGTTTAGTAGCAAACTAAATACTCTCAAATAAAAAGGCTAAATGTAGTTTGAGGGATAAAGCTGGCAAAACCCACATGTACCTACATTATGACCAATAATTTCACTTGATTAGATTTATGTTTTAAAATGTTTACCACATTACAACAAAATCAAAAACAATTTAAACTTCCAATTCATTAATAGTCAAGTAATTAGTCACTTAAATTTTTTTAATAATTTTAACGATATGAAAATGGTCATAGTGGGAGTTTCCTGGTGGCCTAACGGTTAAGGACTCAGTGTTGCCACTGTTGTGGCTCAGGTGACTGCTGTGACACCAGATCAGTCCCTGGCCTGGGATCTTCTGCATAGCACAAGGGCAGCCAAAAAAAACAAAGGACACATTAAAAGGGAACTCAGGAGTTCCTGTCGTGGCTCAGCGGTTAACAAACCCGACTAGTATCCATAAGGACTCGGGTTTGATCCCTGGCCTTGCTCAGTGGGTTAAGGATCCAGCCTAGCCATGAGCTGTGGCGTAGGCCGGTATCTAAAGCTCTGATGGTATGTCTAGCCTGGGAACCTCCATATGCCGCAGGTGCAGCTCTAAAAAGACAAAAAAGGTTTAAAAAAATAAAAGGGAACTCGGGGAACACATAAAGACTGAAAGGAAATATCCTGAGATGTTAAAAGTGGATATCTCCTGGGTATGGGCATGTGTATATACACACAACTTTCTACCTCTGTAAGCTGAGAGCCTGGAAACAATGACACCCAGAACAATGAGCACCCCAACACCCAGATCTTGGTTTCTAAAAACTACAATCCACTAAAATGAGTCAGGACTCCTTGGAGAAAGACTGAGTCCTGGGCTGGAACAGGGGGAATAGAAGATGAGCCTAGAATTATCTTGTGGCAGAAAGTAAGGAAGCAGCAAGGAATGACTGGGGACATCTCAAAAGGACCCAAGCCAGCTTGAAGGGGCTTCCATTAATCTGAGACGATTTTAAGTAAAAATAAATAATGATAGTAAGAGGTTATAATTAACTGAATAAAGTAGGGAAGTATGAATCTATACTGATATAAATGAATGGTAAATAAATGAAGGAGAAGAGATACGGCCAGATATGAAATATCATGAACATATTACATTGTAGTAGAATACCAATAATATGTATAGAGGGAATTACTCTTTAAAAAAGTTTATCTCCGAACCGTAATGAGTACACATTTTTTTCCTGTACACATTTCTACCTTGTTTGTTTTATAAAATGAGCACATACTTCTTTTGTAAAAATACTCAAAAAAATCCTCAATAGCAGCCTGAAGCAAACACAACATAATACACATCTCTAGAGCAATCTCTAGAGCCATGTTACAAAGGCAAGCATATGCATAAAACCTCAAACATACAGAGCAAGTGTGTGTGCCGTCCTAACCCATCTGTTTGAAGAAGAACTCAGATGTCCTAGGCAGGTGGCTAAAGTTAAAAACAAAAACAAACAGAAAACCACCAGAGGAAGCACTGAGATTTACGGAAATTTCGTTTCGGTTTTATAGTTATTATGGAAGTGAAGAGATGTGACAAGGATCCTTGCTATGATGCCAATGACAAATGGTTAACTGATAAGAAATGGAGAGGGCGACAGGCTGTAGAACAGGTCAATATCAGGCTGTCATGAAGCCATTTGAGACTTATAATTAATCTATTACTCACCTGGCATCATCATTCATTGTGGTATGGTCAATAGGCGCCATGAAGCTCAGTAGCTTGCTAAGGACGTGAAACCTAAATAAAGTAGGAAACAAACAGGCAGCAACATTAGCAACTATTAATTTACAAAAGGAAACACATCCTATGAGGTAACAAACTCCAGAACTGATCAGAGGAATAGGTGGCTCCAGAGTGGAACAGGAGACAATTCATAGGCATGCACCACGCACAACTATAAAAACCCTTTTTCCTTAATGCTGCAGGAGAAAAGTCTGGTAACAGCACACTATAAACGACAGTATTTCCATTTCAGCATAGGTCCATTTATATCACAGTCCCCCCCCAAAAAAAGAGGAGATACACCTATGCCCTTGAGCAATATACTAACCCTCAAACATCACTCCAGACAGTAGACAGTGATGACCTGGCTACCCCATCTTCCCCTCCTCCACACATACCTCATCACTTTTCAGTCTTTAAAGTTACCTACTGGCTGCAGCACAGGTGGCGGTATAACATTCGAATGGAACGCCTAACCACCACCACCACCACCACTCGGTCAGAAAAGGCTTCTAGAATCACCTTTACTCACTAGCTCCATGGAGTCTCTCACTTCCCCCAACTTTTTCTTTTTTCCTTTTCAGCCACACTAGTGGCATATGAAGTTCCCAGGCCAGGGACTGAATCTAAGCCACAGCTATGACCTACACCACAGCTGCAGCAGCACCAGAATCCTTAACCCACCGCTGGGCTAGGGATCGAACCCACAATGCCACAGAGACAACACTAGATCCTTAACCCACTGCGCCACAGCAGGAACTCCTCACTTCCCTTATCTTTAAATGAGGTGCACAGCTGAGTTCATAACAAGTCTGATGCCTCGATCTTCAGTCAAAGTGTTATAGAAATTTAAGTTACATCACCTCAATTTTCCACCAATAGAGAAAAAGGGTATTTTTGTATGAAGTGCTTTTAGATCCTCTCTTGAAGGGGGCTGAACAAATATTTGACTTTACACAGACCAAATCATACCAAAGAAAATTTAAATAAGTATCCTTTCCTGTTTAATATGCCTATTATAAAATTCTAACCAAAAAACTCTTCTTCGGCAAATTACTATATCCACTGATTAAAATATGATATAAACATTTTCACATGTGATGTTTTACAGTTTTATTATTATCATCATTATTTTTGTCTGTGCCTGTAGCACACAGAAGTTCCTGGGCCAGGGATCAAACTTGAGACGCAGCAATAACAATGTCAGATCCTTAACCCATTGAACCACTGGGGAACTCCTTCTTTTTTTTTTTCACAGTTTTAAAAACATGTTTACACATACCAGAGAATTTGACTATCTACCCTACCACCAACAGCTAAGCCTCCCAAATTTCATTCTTTTTCAACAAATGAATTTAAAAGAAACATAGTGATGAGATTTTTCCCATTACAAGAATACTAGAAAAATCACAAATTCATTACAGAAAACCTGGCAAACCAATCAAGTGAGCACACACTAAAAACACATATGTAGTTCCTCTACCTACAGATGACTGCTACTAACATTTTCGTTAGTTATATTCATCTTACCTAGTAATCCACAGATACACATAATTTTGTATCCTTTTTTTTTTTCACTCAGCATTGTATATCAATGGCTATATACAAAATTCTAGGAGTGAAAGTACCATGACATATTTTCATACTTTGAACACTCATATTGCTTCCAATTCTTCACTTTTTATAAGATGCAAAAATAAAGTATGTGTGCATACTTAATCTTTTTTAAAAAGTCTGCTATCTCTTAGTTATAAAAATGTATAATTTCTTATAAAAACAATCCAAATTCAGAAATGCATAGAGAACTGACAAGTCCCCTGTAGTCCTATCCCCCAGAAATAACCACTGTTAATTAAAACTGCCACGTTTGTAGGAGTTCCCGTCATGGCTCAGCGGTAATGAAGCCAACTAGCATCCATGAAGATGAGGGTTCAATTCCTGGCCCTGCTCAGGATCCGGCATTGCCGCAACCTGTGGTACAGGTTGCAGACGCAGCTCAGATCCCATGTTGCTATGACTATGGCATAGGCCAGCAGCTGTAGCTCCAACTGAACCCCTAGCCTGGGAACTTTCATATGCCACAAATGAGGCCCTAAAAAGCAAAAACAAACAGACAAACAAAAACAACTGTTACCTATGTAGTATTTTCTATACATAAGACAAACATAAACTTAATACTTTTGCATAAAAATGAGATCATAGTATACTTTATATTCCTCTTTAGGCTTTTTTCCACTATGTCATACTCTATTCTTTTTCATAGCTGCAGAATATTCTGTTGTGTCAGTATATAATTTATTAAATCTCGTACTGATAGGCATTTATATAGCTTGCCCCCTTTAAACAACATATTAAACAGTGCTAAAGTGAAGATTCCTACATATAAATTATTGTATACTTACATGCTTCTATGGGCTAAACTTTGATATGTGAAATTGCTGGTGAATCAGAAGGTAAACATATTTAAAATCGAAAAACTGAGCAAAATGCCCTCCCAAAGGTTATGTTCATATATAAGAATGTAATTATTTACATGACTTTTTACCTTAATTATAAAGCATAAATATGGTTAATAAATACGTTTTAACACCTTTAGACTTTACCAAACCACTGTCTATGTGCAAAAATGTATACTATTCTTGGCTCTGTCCAGAGACCTGTTTAATTCACTGTCCAAAGACTATGAACTACACCCTACGGTTGTTTTGCCAGTCTGGGGGTCAGGTGGCTCCTGAGCACCGGAAATGTGGCAAATCTGAACTGAGATGGGCCGAACTGAGATGTGCACCAGATTTTCAAAACTTGGGATGAAAAAAATGTAAAATACATCATTAATAATTTTTAAAAGAATAAACTGTTGGTGTTCTCTGGTGGCTCGGTAGGTTAAGGACACAGCGTTGTCACTGCCGTGGCTCAGGTCACTGCTGGGGTGCAGATTAAATCCTTAGCCTGGGAACTTCTGCATGCTGTGGACGTGGCCAACCCCCCCCCAACAATAAACTGTTGAAATAATGTTTTTTATACATTGTGTTAAATGAAACATAGTAAAATTAAGTTTCCTTGTTTCATTTTTTCCCCTTTTTAACTGAGGCTACTAGAACATTTAAAATTACATATGTAAAGATATTTCCATTAGATGGCACTGCTCAGTGGAATACCTTTACACCTTAATACAATATATTCCACAACTATTAACTGCAAGATGAAAGACAGGCTTTAAGAAGTAATGATTAAAGATGATTTAGTCATTTGTACTTAATACAAATGCATTTCATTTAATTTCAGTGCTACTGAGGATGAATGCACGTTTTGGTATTAGAACACCTTTTACCAACTCTTCTTATACCAAAAAGAGATAAATATAAGTTTGTTGTGCACGAACAAACACAATACACAGTATACCTCATTATTAAAGACCTGAGAGTTTAATTCACCAACATTATGAATTCTGCTTAAATCATGATCAAATCCACTTATACATAATGCTAATGAAAACACTGATAATTAATAATTATAATTATCCCCCAAGCACTTCCTTTTTTATAAATTATTTTCTAGCATACGACTAGCAAGTTGCCATGCTCAACATGACCAGGATGTTGCCATTGACCTGCTGCAATTTAAACTAACATTTCCATAAGGTAATGGTCATTTTTGCTCTGACAGTTCTGAAAACTCTCTCTCTCTAACCCGACCACAAACAAGAGCAAAACTTGCTCAGTGGTGGAACCTATTAGTAATGAGAGTGGTACTTCCTGCCTGCTCTTCTCGAGGTCTAATTTAAGAAAGTTATTTATGATATTCTCATCTAGCCTGGGCCACCTATTAACTCCTTCATAGCAGAGTTCTAATGTAGCCAAGATGTCACTGTGGTGCCTCCGAGGTCCTGGCCCAGAGAAACAACTCAATAGCCACAGATTAGAAGCATGGGCTCTGGGATCAGACCAATTAGCTCAAATCCCAGCTTGCAATTGTAAGCTCCACAGCAGTGAGTGAGTTACAGGTCTTCTCTGAGCACTTTACATGAATCAGCTAATTCAATCTGCAAAAGAATCCTACAAGATGTGCCTCTTATCGTACTTGGTTCACTGATGAGGAAAAGGAAGCACAGAGATGTAGAGTAACCTGCCCAAGATCTCAAGGCCAGTAGGTGACAGAGTCAGATTTCAAACCCAGAAAGTTTAGCCTCAGAGCCTGTGTGTGCTCTTTTCTAACTCTGCATGTAAACTGTTTTGCAGTGCCCGAGAGTGAGTGTTTTATAAATGTTAGTTATCACTATTGCTATAAACAAAGATCACTCTAAATCTGCCCACATCGCACACATTCAGAGTCACAAGGAGAGTGAGGTGAATATGGATGATAAAAACTGCAAAGCCAATCAAAGCACATGATCTTATTTTTTTCCCTTGACTTAATTTGCACCAATTTTAGACTTAGAGAAAAGTTGCAAAAATAGTGCCGAATTCATGTGAACCCTCACCTAGCTTTCTCTACTGTTAGCAATGTACACAAATAGTGTAATTACCAAAATTAGGAAATTAACATCCATACAACTATTAACTAAACTACAGACCTCATTCAAACTTCACCCATTTTTACCTTTTTCTTTTCCAGAATCCAGTCTAGGAACCCCACGCTGCACCTACTTATGGTGTCTCCTTAAGTCTCCTCCAATCCGTGATGGCTGCTCAGGCTTCCCTGATTTTCAATGACTCCCAACAGTCTAAAAGTCCAAATTCTTAGCATGACCATGATCCAGCACCCACTTACTCATGCAGCCTCATCTCCTGCTGTCCCCTATACTCACTTTAAGGCTTGGCCAAGAAAAATGAACTGCGGTTCCCAAAATGGACGTGTACACTCTCAAGTCTGCATTTCGGCAAACATTATTTTTGGCCGTTCTGTAGGCTTACTCTTCCTAGTCTGCTCAGTGTGAAGCGTCAAGGTTGCATCTTACAGAAAGTCTTACCTGATGAGTGTGTTAACTTTACTGTCACGATTATCCAAAAACACGTTTACAAGGCACTATATTAGACAGTAAGGTTGCAATTGCCTGGATTCAGCAGCACAATCCTTGCCTTGCTCCAGCAGCACAATCCTTGCCTTGCTCAAGGGGCACACAACTACAGCTATGTGCCCTAAGAGTTTTCAAAGCCGTAACAATACAATATTGCAGAAAAGGAATTGTTTGCCTCTCTCAATTCTTTTGAAGAGCAATAGCAATGAACATCAGATAAACACAAGAGAAATCAAAAAAACTAATTTTCAAATGCTTCACTGTGTACTAGACATATACACTTTATTTTAAACCTTAAGTCAAATCTATAAAGTAGGGATTATTATCTCCACTTACTAAATGAGCAAAGTGAGGCTCAGAGAATAAAGAATAACCAAAATCATATGGCCAGAGTCAGTCTCCTTATGTGAAAACCTGGACTCCTCCTTCTAGAGAACATTTAAAGCCTCATAAAGCTATTACTTTATTAATTAGCTAATTAATTAATTCAAAGTACAGTTGATCTACAATGTTGCTTATTTATTTTATACACAGCAGTCTGTGTCTCTTAATCCCTATCCCTCTCTCGTCCCTCCCTCCTTCCCGCTCCCCAATGGTAACCACTAGTTTGTTTTCTATATCTGTGAGTCCGTTTCTGTTTTGTTATATACATTAATTTGTTTTACTTTTTTTAGTTTCCAAATAAAAGTGATAACTTCAGTATCTGTCTTTCTCAAAGCTGTAACTTTTTTTTTTTTCTTTTTAGGGCCGCACCTGCGGCATATGGAGCTTCCCAGGCTAGGGGTTGAATCAGAGCTGTAGCCTCTGGCCTACGCCACAACCACAGCAACTTCAAATCCAAGCCATGTCTGCGACCAACACTACAGGTCATGGCAACACCAGATCCTTAACCCACTGAGCAAGGCACAGGGATCAAACCCGCATCCTCATGGATCCTAGTTGGGTCCATTACTGCTGAGCCACAACAGGAACACCCTCAAAGCTGTAATTTTAAAAGCACAGTATTGGAGAAAAATCTGATCTCAATATTAAAGAAAAGGTATTTTACTCATCCTGGTCAATTATAAAGTACCATCACTAACATTCTTCTTTAAACCCCTATGGTATGTGGGGAGGTGGGGGTTGCCGAAGAGATAGGTACAAAAGAGGTGTGAGCAAGTAAATGAACATTCCAGTAGGGGACTGGCCCAGTTTTGGAATTATAACAGCAACAATAATAATAACAGTAATAAATGGCAACAAACACTTAAATAGTGCTTACTCGTACCTGGCACTGCTCTAAAAGCTGTATATATATTTACTCATTTCATCCTCACAGCAACCCGACAAGTCTGATCCTATTATCATCCCCATTCTACAGATGCAGAAACCAGCACAGAGCTTTACGGGTCTTGCTCAAAGGAGCTACTAGTCAGTGTCAAAGCCTGGACTCAAATTCAGGCAGCCAGGCTCCTGAGCCCATGTTCTTAATTGGTACACACTGAGAACAAACTTGGAAAAGTAGGAAGATGTGGAGATTTCAACAAGAAAAAAGTTAAACAAATTATAACTTTAACCTGCGATTTAAGAAAAGTGACTTTCAATCAAAAGATGATGAAAAGCTACTTTGCACTTCTGCAAAGTTAAAGAAAAATAAGCATTTCCTGATGAGTTCTGTTAAATACTAAAACTAGTTAATTAAAGAGGTGAAATCTGCTTCTCTGAAGATATTTTAAAATGAGATAGATCCACATTTGTCTAAAGGGAATTTAATGACAGGCAGGCTCTAATAAGGACACGGGATTAGCTATCTGCCTAAAACTGTCCTAACACAATGAGTTCAAGATTTTTTTCAATGTGCACCTGAATTACAAGTAGTTTCTTTGACATTGAGGCTTCGTGTGAGTGATATTATGTAATATATAAAAATAGTTATAAGGAATCTAAGTCTGAAAGCAGAGCAACCTCACTTCTACTCTTGTTCCTTCTTTTGTCTCCACACTTTTAAGACTCCCTCAAGAGCTTACAGGGTTCAGGGCTTTCCCACACTCAGAAATTTCTGTTTTCTCATAAAAATTATATTTCTCATCTCACTCAAGTGTTAACATTCCCTGGAATCCTTCATTTATATATTTTTAGTACTGGGTACATGTATGGCATCATGAAAATGGACCAGTATAACCCTATTCTCTTTTTTTTTTTTTTTTGGCATACGGAAGTTCTGGGGCCAGGGATTAAACCTGTGCCACCACAGTGACAATGCCAGATCCTTAACCTGCTGTGCTACCAGGGAATTCCCAATATAATCCTATACCAAAGAAGACTCCAAAATACAATTTTTATTTTGTTCTAAGGAACTCTTTTTTTTAAAACTAAGAGAATTTCAACTAACTTGTTTTATTTTATTACTGCTTGTTCAGGGAAATACTATTTAACCCATCCCTTCATAACAGTAGAACAAAAGCAATTGAAACTATCCTTACATTTCAGAGTAAGAGAAATTGAATCTCAAAAAAGCCTTAAGGAGTTCCCTTGTGGTCACAGCAGGTTAAGGATCTGGCATTGTCACTGCAGTGGTTCAAGTCACTGCTATGGCAAGGGTTTGGTCCCTGGCCTGGAAACTTCCACTTGCCACAGGCACAGCCAAAAAAAATAATAATAATAAAAGTCTCAAGTAATGTTTTAGTTATTTTTCTGCTCCTTAAAAGCAGAATCATCAGAAGAAATAGAAAAATGATGTAACAACATGCAAGAGAAGAGATAACAAAATACAACGTTAACATTTTTTCTAAAAAGTAACTCACCGAAGTTTCCTTCCTTTGCTGGCTTTCCTATCTACTTTCTTGTGGATTTTGCTTCGCAGTTTCTGGATTGCAAGCCACTGCCTGGGAAATTCACAAACAACGTTATGCATCATCATAACAGAAATAGTTACACATATTGACAAATTGGAATTTTTTTCACTAACAACACTGCAGAAAGAAATCATCAGCCTACGTCAAGTTCCTAAGATAGTCTAGGGCCAAAACGACTAATCAATTGAAGAGGATTTGTGTAATGGCAAAAAAAAAAAAAAAAAAAACCAACAAAAACAAATGGCAGCTGGAAATTCTACTGCAAATTTGGTTAACAATGCTCCTTAGTATTTGGAGTTGTTGTGACAAGCACTAAATCTACCAAACTGCAGGAAAACCCATCAAATTGAGTATAGCCATTTGGTTTGGCTTTTAATGTTTTAGCTGTGAAGCCTGTTCTTTTACTAATATTGCAGCGACTGTTTGGTTTGAACACATGAATTCTTTAAATCTAATTTTCCCCCTGTTACTACCTAACTGCTTTATCTAATGCTTTCCACTTTTTTGCTAAGCGTTAAGAATGATCCACTATTGATACTAGTTTTACATTTTATTTTTCATTTCCTCTACAATATTCCAGAATATGTTGCTAAAAGGGCTTCTTCCCCCCAATATAATCTCAATACTAAGAGCCCCAATATAATCTCAATACTACTGTCACACATTTGAAAAGTTAATAATTCTTTACCATCGAATATTCAGTCAGTCCTTAAATTTCCCAGATTATCGCAATTTTACAGTTGATTTGTTTGAATCAGGATCCAAACAAGATTCATATAGTCTGCAGTCACTTTAGATTAAAAGAAATTAATTTTTCAAATAAAGGATACTGGGCCAAGAAAATCATAAATTGCTTATATGAATAAATTTGGGGGGGAAAAATAGAAATAGCAGCAGTCAGTCATCTTACCTGATTTATACAATGAAAATTCAACATCAAAAAAAAAATCAAGGAAAATCCAATTACTGTAATCTTAATATAATCTTAATTACCATAATCTATTTTATTGTAAAGTCAGATAAATGTACAATATAATCACCACTTAAATGCAATTTGCTCTATCACATTAAATTTATAGTGAACAGCTCTCTATAGCATTCCAGAGATATGCAAAATATCAACATCCTATCCTAAAATTCCAATGTTTTACTCACATAAAATTATTTCATCAACTCAAATTTTTCACTGTGTTCTCAAAGTGCCAATCTGCCCCAGAATCCCATTCTGACACTTGCAGCTTTTATTTCCTTTCATGCTTTTTGCAAATTATGGCTCATGGCTATTTAAATGTACACTATTCATTAGGTAGCACTCTAAATGTCCTTTTCATTTTCCAACCACAGGGTGAAGCATACACACAAGAGTCTTCGTTCACTACTTTCCATTCCACCCTGACATCTGGGTAATGCCGCCACGTTCCGGTTCTAATTGTGCTGCAGCTTTCAGTGAAGGGGTGAAGGTCTAAATTAAGGCAGACTCTCACAGAGCAAGGGACCTGCTGTGCACCGTGCCACATCCTGACAGCTGAGGGCACGTGTATGGGTGGACACTTTACATCCACTGGTCAGAGACTGATACAGATATAATCACAAGCCAAACCAGAGAGCAAAGAGCTTAAGAAGGACTTTGTAAAACAAACCCTAGAATAAACACATACAAGAATTTTATAATCTCTCATTCAAACTGCACTTAAGGCAATGTAGGATAAACAATTTCCATCACTTTGTCTGGCTAGCTCTTGTTATCTAGCTTAATTTTTATAATTATAAGGCCAGTCACTGCCTTAGAGACAGAATTAAGAAGATTCAGAGGGAGAAACTATCATACAGGCTACTTGTGTGAACAGAAAGCCGTATCTAAATTACCTTCCCATGGCCACCTGATCATTGGGATCCAAGGAGCTGGTCTTCCGTTCTATAAGTTCTCGAAGGAGCTAAGGGAAAAAGGAAAGCAAGTCATTAATCATCTCCCAGCACTTTTTTTTTTTTTGTCTTTTTATGGCCAAACCCACAACTTATGGAAGTTTCCAGGCTAGGGGTCAAATCGGAACTGTAGCTGCTGGCCTACACCACAGCTCACAGCAATACCAGATCTGAGCCACATCTGCAACCTACACCACAGCTCATGGCATCACTGGATTCTTAACCCATTGAACTGGCGTCCTCATGGATACTAGTTGGATTCGTTACTGCTGAGCCACAACGGGAACTCCCCAACTGACTTTAAGAGGGCACAGTACGAATTCTGAATGGCACAGTGACAGCTCTAAAACTACAATCAATAAGGGACAACCCAGTGGCAAGAGCATGACTGAATTCCCATTAACCCTTTCATATTTATACATCTTTAAAAAGGTGACTATAGCAATCTCGGAGAACAGAAGTCCATTTGGAAGACTTATTGTACCGTAGTTCATTCAAAAGGATCAATGAGTGTGCAACACTCTCTTCATTGTTTTTATGATTAGTTTTGTCCACCTCATCGATATCAACGGAGAATCTTTAAAAGGTCGGGTGGGAGGGCTCTGTGGCAAAAGGGAAAATGCATCAGCTTCTCACTAACAGGATAATGGTACATGGTTAACTTCCGACCTATAACCTCCAGCAGTCAGGAGGGTCTTCCCTAGGCAAAAAGCTTCTATTAGATATAATTAAAAGCATGGACTTCATTCTCTTGCTTTCCATAGCTGGTGCTCAACCAACCTTACTAATAAATGATTTAACCATATATGACACCAATCCTTTCACACATTCGCGGCCATAATAATTTTAAGAGGGAACCTCAAGAAAGTCACGTGCAACCTAAAAATACGACCCAGAGAGCCAGTCTCTCATGCCCTACAATTAACTCCATGGGAACTCTAAATCACTCTCCTACTCGCCTCTTAATCCTGGCTAGTCCTCAACATGCAATTAAAGCCTACATCTCTTTCACACAGACTGAAGAATTTGCATTGGATCTTTAAGTCCTAGGTGAAGAGAAGCAAAGAGTTTAAAGCTAGACATTAAAGGAGGAGAATTTTAAATTACAGTAATAAAATTAGATCTCCTCTCTCCCATGAACGTACTAAACACAGGGAAACAGCAACAGAGATTAAAATTCCAAAAATCGTCTGAGAGAAATCTAAGACACTAAAACTCCTTCCTGCTCAACACCTGTCAACAATACAGATCTGCCTTTAAGATTTGTCTCTTCACAAAAATAAGTCATTATTTTGTAGGTAAAGCATGGAAGCTATGTAGCCAGTTCACCAAGTAAAGGAGCCAAAGTTTGCAGAAGGCTAAAGAAAGAGGAATAAATTGGTATGAAAGTAGTTTACTCTCTAATTGTCATTTGTTTTTTTAAGTAGGTGCTGGAGGAAGTAAAACAAATTTGTAAAAATAGTCATTTCCATATAGGATGAAACTTTATTGCAAAAGGGAAAAGGATATCTCAATCGCCAATTAAAAAAAACACCCTGGATTTTTTTCATTTGCTTATTTTAGACATTATTACTACGGTAATTATGCTTAAAAATGTGGGGACCAGATGCCTCTGGTTTATTATTACTAGAAAACAGCAAGCTATTTCTCTGCCCTCTTTATCTGATTGACTCCCAACATCTTTCTGGCAGCCAATCTATCAGTTTATCTCCCCTACTTCATCACAGTCACTTCTGGCAGCTAAATACAAGATCCAAATCCAGTGTTACACAGACATACGACACAGTAACCCCATGTTACACAGCTACTCCATAAACAGCTGCCCTTAAGGCTAAGCAAAAACGGGCTCTGGTTCCTAGTCAATATCCTGTCAAAAGCAAGGTTGGGCGGGGTAGAGGGAGAAGAGGCTAACAAAAAGAATTTCCTCTTTTTTTTTTAAATAAAGAAGAGTAAGAAAGAAAGAAAAAGGGTGCAAGGAAAATAATGGAATGACTACATCTCAGAGCCCTTGCCGTATTCCAGCCACCTAAGAGATAAGAGCCACCGTTCCTGCTTTTCCTAACAGTGTCTGATCCCTGGAGACCCAGGCCACTGTGGCCCCTGGGAGCCAGTGTTCACGGGAGCTGCCTGAGTGCCACAAGGAGGCCGCACGACTGCAGTGGGTCCGTTACACTCATACCAACACCAAGCTGGTGCAGCATTTACTATCAAGCCCCCTGTGAACTTCACATATTTTGGGTTGCTTTTCACTACCCAACTGCCTTAAATGGCTGTTCTTGTTCATTCATGGTTGGGAATGGAGTTTTCCTGGTCTAACTAGCCAAGTCTAGTTTATTCAGTCCAGTGCTGCAGAAGATCCCGCTGCATACAAGTCAGGAATAAGAAAGTAGCAAGAGAATACAAGTACACAAACTCATCTTGTAGCTGCCATTTCCCACAGCTCACACTATCACTGGGCTTAAATTTAATTAGCAAAACTGCTTTCAAAAACGTTGCTGAAAGATGAAATTTTAGGGATACTGCTGAAGAATTTAGTTTTGCTTCTCAGTTAAATTTTAATAGCATAACTTTATGAACAAACTTTTCCATTAAAATGCAGGTTTCTGTTCGTTACTGGAGCTTTTTATTTCACCAATATTTGTAATTTTCTGCACGGTTTGGGAAAATGGAGAGTCATATGAAAAATTTTTGTTCCAATCTGTTATAATTCCTCCAGAGAGTCAATTCAAAAAGGCCTGTTTCTTTAGTTTTAGGGAAAAATCACAGATGTAGCTGGGTTTCCACGTCACCCCACAAAAACCTATTTAATCCATAAGAACACATATGAGGAATGGCCCTGACTGTACTATTCAGAATCTAACTAGCATGTATAATACTTTGCCTGGAAAAATGCATGCTAGCATCAGTTAAAAATGGCAGACTGAACACATCACTTTACTTCTTCTCCCTTTTCAACTCCCCTAAAGGACAGCAGAGGTGTAAAATAAATATATTAACCCACAAGAAAGAAGAGGAAAGGGAGAACTAATGAGAGTAGATTTTCATAAAATGTTCAAAGACAGTCAGGAGATGAAGGAGTAAAAGGAAGTTATCACCCAAGTGCCCAGAGGGAAAAAGGTGAAGGTGGAGCTAAATAGGCCCCCAGAATCCACTACAAGGATAAGCTCTTGGAGCTGAAGTTACCAACTATGACCACGTCTCTCACAAGGGAGGAAAGAAATTTTATTCTCTGGAAAAAACTGAGCCCAAAAGCTCCAAGTTGAGAGAAGTGACGGCTGGGAGTGGGTATAAGGGAAAGGCTCCATGCTAATCCGTGGCACCTTCTGTGCCCTTTCCCCACCCTGTACACAGAATGCTAGCGCCATGGGTAAACTTCCTAGGCAGCAGAGGAGAGAAGCCTTTTCCGGAGAAATTGCACAGTCATCCCTCATCTCCCCAGAAAATAAAATTTCCAAGTTCTGACAACCCAGAGGTTAGTTCACAGCACAGTTACGTAAAAAGGAGCCAAAAAGCTCTGCCCAGGTTTCAGAAATATATTTGAATGCTTTACTCTGAAACATGAAGGGACAATCACCAGCATCTGAGGAAAGCCTCAGACACAGAGCAAAACAAACGGGGGAAAAAAAGAAAAAAAAACGGAATGTAAAGAACAAATGAAACCATAAAGAAGAGAGAGAGAGAGAGAGAGAGAAAGAAAGAAAGGAAGGAAGGAAAAAAGGAAGAAAGAAACTCACAGTGGGACACCCTCATAAGTCAGAGAAGATACACTTCCATTAGAATGGGATGCTATGAGAAAAGAGTAAAATAGGAAATTAAACATAAACTTTTTAAAATTTCAACAGAACTGGAAGATAAATGTACAAAAATCTCATATATAAAATAAAAGGGCAAAAAGGTAACACCCCCTTGATTATTTGTGAGAGAAGAAAATTCAGAGGATAATCCAGGATGTCAAATAGCTGACCAAGAAAGGCCAGGAGAAAATTATTAAATAATAATGAACATTTCTCCAAACTGAAAGACAGGAGTGAACCCACAATAACCTAATGCAGTGAAGGAAAAAGAACTTTTCATAAGCCACATCATCATGAAATGTGGAACTCTGGAAACAGGATCCTAAATGGTTAGAGAAAAAAACAGGTCACATGTCAAGACGGTGACGGCTAATGCCTGCCGTCCTATTCTTTCACTAGCACCTCAACGGTCCCAGTTTTGACAATAAATTATGTATCTAGTCACGCTAAAATTAAGGAAAGTAAATCTAGATGGGATAGGACACCTCAGTAACAATCAGAGGCCAAAGGACAGCAAAGCCCTGCCTTCAAAATTCTGAGGAAAACAACTTTCAGCCTCTAATTCCATACACAGCAGAAATATTAACCAAGTAATGACAGCCACACAAAGCATTTCACACAGGCAAGGACTCAATGATTTACTTTGTACTCACTCTTTCACAGGAAGATGTGCTACAGTAAAATGACAGCAAACGGCAAGAAGGAAAGAGAAGGACAGATGTCAGCAAACAGGTCTCCCTCAGGAAGGAAGGGGAGGCAAGCCCCAGCACTCCGGATGGCCTAGGTCCGGCCAGCCTGTAAAAACGAAGAGTCCTGGGAGCTCCAGGAGTGAGGTCTCAGGAGAAAAGGGAGGTGTAACAGGTTATTTCATACATTCGAGGCATCTGGAATATGTGGGGAAAATTTTGCAAGAGACACATAGAAAATTAAGCACGTTTTTAAAAAGCAAATATTGTTAGCTCTGGGAAAAAAACAAATTTGTAAGGAAATGTAATCGCAGTACATTTTTTAATCATAATATTGGAAATACTTGCTTTCACAAAACCACGACAATAATAAGGACAACAGGAGAAGGGAGAACTGAAGTGTGGGGAGAGGAGTGCAGGAGAGCAGGGCCTCACCGCTGCAGTGGGAGGTCAGGAGAGGATTCGATAAATCAACAGTCACATAAACATGTTATTTAAAATGTGCAAGTAACTAGAAGAAAAGTTTAAAATCTTAGAAGTTCTTAACCCTCCAGGACGTCTCAGTACAATGGTATTTAACATTTCTAAGGTCATGGAAAAACCCAAGAAGGATTTGCCAGTATTTAGTAGTGTCCAGGGGAAAGAGTATAGACGTTTCTAGAAAATCTTTCCAGTCTACAAATTCACACTGAGCAATTTTACAATTCCTACAGGGAAAAAAGGACTGGAGGATGAAGCGTATACTGACTAAAGCCCTTATGAATATATTTGTTTCCTAAAATAAAACCTGGCAGCAGTTCCCATTGTGGCAGAGCGGTTAACGAATTCAACTAGGAACCATGAGGTTGTGGGTTCGATCCCCAGCCTCACTCAGTGAGTTAAGGATCTGGCGTTGCCGTGAGCTGTGGTGTAGGTTGCAGATGCGACTCGGGATCCCGCGTTGCTGTGGCTGTGGTGCAGGCCGGCGGCTACAGCTCCAATTACACCCCCTAACCTGGGAACCTCCATATGCTTCAGGTGCGGCCCTAAAATGACAGATAAATAAATGAATGAATGAATGAATAAATAAACAAATAAATAAATAAAACCTGGCAACACCTTAGAAATAATACCAATTACATTTATTTTGATTTGCTGCAGATAATGCCAAATAATTAACAGCTTTACTGAGATATAATCCACTTACAATACAATTTACCCATTCAAAGCATATATAATTCAGCATTTTTTAGTAAATTCAAAGCTGTGCAATCACATTTAATTTTAGGATATTTTCATCCCACCTAAACGAAACCCCATATTAGCTATCAGCCCCAGTAACTCCCAGCCACACCCCCCCCAACAGTCCTAAGCAGCCATTCATCTTTGTCTTTATCGATATGCCCATTCTGGATATTTCCTATAAAGAGGATAGTATAATATATGGTCTTTTATGACTGACTTATTTCACTTAACAGGTTTTCAAGTTCTACACACGTTGTGGATTCTGTCAGGACTTCAATTCCTTTCATGGCTGAGTAATATTCCATTGTTATGTACAGACCACATTTTGCTTAATCATTCACCATTGAGGGACATCTGGATTATCTCCACTTTAGGGCTTTTACGAATAATGCTGCTATGAACATTCATGTACTTGTGTTTGTGTGGATATATGCTTTCATTTCTCTTGAGTTAATACCCAGGAGACGAATTTCTAGGTCACGCAGTAACTCTACCTTTAACATTTCGAGGAACTGCCAGACTGTTTTCCAAAAGAGCTGCATCACTTTACATTCCCACCATCAGTATGTGAGGGATCCAGCTTTTCCACATCCTTGTCAGCACTTGTTTTTTTTTTTTTTTTAAGTTTTTTTTTCTCATTCAATTACACACTTGAGAGTTGGGATGAATTTTATTTTATTTTGTCTTTTTGCCTCATCTAAGGGCCGCGCCCGCGTCATATGGAGGTTCCCAGGCTAGGGGTCTAACAGGAGCTGTAGCCGCCAGCCTTCGCCACAGCCACAGCAATGAGGGATCCAAGCCGCGTCTGCAACCTACATCACAGCTCACAGCAACGCCGGATCCTTAAACCACTGAGCAAGGCCAGGAATCGAACCCGCAACCTCATGGTTCCTAGTTGGATTCATTAACCACTGGGCCACAATGGGAACTCCTTTATCTGACTTTTTAATTACAGCCATCCTAATGGGTATAAAGTATTACCTCACCGTGGTTTGATCTGTACTTCCCTGATGGCAAATGAAGTTGAGCATCTTCCTGTGCTCGCTGACCATCTGTATATCTCCTCTGGAGAAGTGTCTACTCAGATGCTTTGCCCATTCTTTAACTAGAATGTCTTTTTATGATTGAGTTTTAAGAGTTCTTTATATACTCTGGATACTGGTCCCTTTTTAAACCTTAATCTGTGAGCTGACATCAAAGTTTTTAATTTTGATGTAGTCCAATGTTTTATTTTGCCATTGGTGTATCTGGTGTTGTATCTAAGAAACAACTGCCTAACCCAAGATCATAAAGGTTTACTCCTCTGTTTTCTCCATGCTTTATAGTTTCAGTTCTTATATTTAGATCTTGGATACAATTTGAGTTAACTTTTATGTATGGTACGAAGTAGGGATCCATCTTCATTCTTTTGCATCTGGATATCTAATGGCCCCATTTGTTGAAAGACTATTCTTTTCCCCATGAACTCTTTTGGCACCCTTAACAAAAAGCCAAGGAATTTTCAAAGCATTTGTTTTTGTAGGGGTTTTTTTTTTTTTTTTTTTTTTTTTTTGGCTTTTCTAGGGCCGTAACTGCGGCATATAGAGGTTCCCGGACTAGCGGCCTAATTGGAGCGGTAGACGCCAACCTACGCCACAGCCACAGAAACAGGATCCAAATTGCGTCTGGGACCTACACCACAGCTCACAGCAACGCCACTGTGCGAGGCCTTAACCCACTGTGCGAGGCCAGGGATGGAACCCGCAACCTCTTGCTTTCTAGTCAAATTCATTAACCATTGAGCCACGACGGAAACTCTGTTAAAGCAATTGGTTTTATAGCCTCATATTCCCTGGCTTCCTGAATTTGTAACCCAGTTACTGATTCCTACCTCTTAGGCTCCCATGGTTCATAGCCACAAATGCTTGAGATGGAAAAAAGCTTGGGGCAACCCTCTATTTAACTTAGCCTTGCTAAGTCAGGATTTTTCAAACTCCCTCCCCAGTACCTATAGAACATATGAAAGAAGTGCAGTCAACCGCTCACACATGCAGATTCATAATGCTTGGGTTTACTCTTCCTTCGGCTTCCTTTCTAGCTCCCACGAGAATTCTTAGTGAAGATATGTCTATTTCAGTTCTAATTCCTACTTTACTACTTTTTTTTTAGTTCTCAGATCTCCTGCCTTTCAAATTATGCGCCAAAAAAGTCGTTTGCTATTTTTTATACTATATTTGAAGCATACAAAAAATAAGTCCACATATACTATTATTTCAAATATTGAGGAAGGAATTATTGTTCGTGCCTATAGTGGAAAATTACCGTAAAATGACCCACTCGCCATAGGTAACTATGTTTTTTCCCTGTTCCCTTTCCACATTGCCCACTCACTCCTCGAACAACTCTATACCACCTAATATTTCTGCCTCCATTATTCTGAAATGACTCAGGTCAAGGTCTCGAGATCCCCATGTCTAACAGACATCTATCATGACTCATACTACCAGTCTTAAAGCAGCAAGTGACACCTGACATTCTCACCTTCCTGAAACACTCTTTTCCTGGCATCTCTGGGGTACCTCCTTCATTTTACACCTTATTCAGCCAGCTCCTCTACCCAAATAGTAAATGCTAGTAGCATCCCTTGTTAAGACTGTTTCAAGCTTTCTGTTCTTCTTATTCCAGATATTTCCTCCAAGAGTTTCATTCTATTCTCTAGGCTTCAACAACCTAAATGTTATCCCTGGAATTCCTTTTCCCTTACACTCAGTATCTAATCTATCCCAAGTCTCATACATGTGATCCACCAGTTCATGAATCTGCATATTTTTCTCTACCTCCTCTCCCTACACTTTAGCACAGGCTATTATCATCTTCATTCATTCCATAAATATTAAGTACACTGACAAAACAATGAAGAACAAAAAACAGGAGTTCCCATAGTGGCTCAGCAGTTAACGAACCCGACTAGCATCCATGAGGACTAGGGTTCAATCCCTGGCCTCGCTCAGTGGGTTAAGAATCCGGCGTTGCTGTGAGCTGTGGTGTAGGTCGCAGACACGGCTCAGATCTGGTGTTGCTATGGCTGTGGCGTAGGCCAGCAGCTGTAGCTCCGATTCGACCCCTAGCCTGGGAACCTCCATATGCTGACGGTATGGCCCTAAAAAAAAAGAAAACAAGATGTGAAATGAAGGAAGAGCACAATGGAAGGAAGAAAATGTAAAAAGCACAGAAAGTTCAAAAAATACTAAGACAGTAGTTGAAAAGTAGACTATTATTTGCAGGACTTTTCCAAACTAGATCATGATAAATTAGGGTAAAAGTGATCCCCTCCCTTATCATTTATCCCTTAGGATAACTAACTGTTCTTCCCTTTCGATAACCAACAACCACCCCCCCCATCCTCTGGTCCCATATCCCCTTCCCCTCAACCTCATCCTATCTGTCCTTCTTTGAAGGCCTAGATCAAATGCCACCTCCTCCCTGCAGCCTTCTCTGATTCTCCCAGACAGTTAGGAATTTCTTTAACAGCCCTCACCAAGCACTCTGGCTGTGTTTGTTTATTTCGTCTCCTCTGCTTGGCAGCAAGACTTTTTTTTTTCTTTTGTCTTTTTAGTGCCACACTTGTGGCATATGGAAGTTCCCATATGCTACAGGGGAACGAATTAGAGCTATAGCTGCCGGCCTACACCACAGCCCCGGAAATGCTATATCCAGGCCTCATCTGCGACCTACACCACAGCTCATGCCAACGCTGGATCCTTAACCCACTGAGCAAGGCCAGGAATCGAACCTGCATCCTCATGGATACTAGTCAGGTTCGTTACCTCTGAGCCACAATGGGAACTCCTGCTGCAAGCGTCTTAAGGGCGGAGTATGGTCTTACTCAAATTCCTTCCACGGAATTCCGTGCACTGCTCTGCACACAGTTACTAATCAATAATGTCTCCGAGAGGAAAGAGTTAAACACCAGGCAGTCTTCTAGATCTTGTGAGCAAAAATGAAAAGCATCTAACTTTTGCAGTGGCTAGTACAATGTTTGCAAGAATAATAACATAGGGGAGAATGGAGGGAAATCAGGATGTGTGAATAAAACCCAAGAGCATCTTACTACCGAAGTTACAAATAACCCACCTTTGGTTACTAAAATAAGAAAATGTATAGCTAGAGGCTACCACTGAAAAAGTCAGCCTAACTCTGCCTCACTGCTCTTGGTCTTTAACGATTTGATTAGTTTTTCCACTTTCTGATTCAGTGTTGCCTCCTGCCTCCGCTCCAGACCTGGAGCTAAGGCCTGTGATTTGGAAGGAATGATAAACTCATTCACTGAATAAAGTAACACTGTTTTCTCAGCACAAGTTCTAAAATATTTCAAAGGCCATAATACTTCACTAGGCTTGGCCATTTGGGTTAAAATTTATTAGTCAAAACAGAAAACTTTCTCATCAGGCTCCATATATTCCATTAGGCGTGATATATAGTGTCTCCCAATGTCTAATTATTAACTAGAAGTGTAAGTAAATCACCATCAGTATTAGGCTCTGATGTGTGAAGACAGAGTGAGAATTAGGCAACTGAACTGCTAAAGAACTTCTTTTTGCCAATTTGCTTTTCCTTTCTCTTTCGTACACATAAAAATAATTTTACAAGGACTAAGCGACTGCATTAAGCCATTCTTCCCAATCTATACCAAAACTAACAATGTACCAAGACGGCTGTTTAGAATTTCCAATAGCCCCCGTTTCCAGTATTCTATCCCTCAGTCACCAGGCAGATGTCCTGGCTGTTGTGTGTATGTGCATGTACGCGCGCATGCGTACTTTTCTTTTTTTTCTATCAATAAGAAAGGTGAGGAAAGGGGTTATATATCCTTTGGGACAGCAGTTCAATCACTACTTCTGGGAATTCTTTGGCAATGTTTCTTTTAATGGCACCATATGATATATCATTTGTACTGAAAGAATAAAGAGGAAGTCATTCAGAACTAGAGAAGCTTTTACTAAAAAGGATTCCCAAGTAAGAAAACCAAAAGGGTGTTACTAACCTGTATTCTGTAACTATGTCCCTTAAGAATTAAAAGCTCAACTGAAACAAACCTCAGCCTCTCTTTCCAGGATTCTCCCTCTAGCAGTCAGATTCCAATAATTCTTCAGCCCCACCAGGATCGATACCCCATCAATCCTGCCACCTTTTCAGCCTTCCTCCTCCATTTCTCACATGCACGTTTCTCTCCTTCCTCAGTGCATGCGTTTCCACAGCCCGTGAGGACAGTCATTCCTGGGAAACATCCTCAACTGCCTTGCACGCTGTCAATTTGTTATACAGATTCACAATCCCTTGGGGACTGATGTGTCTTGGAATTCAGAATTTTGGGGGTTGGGGGAAGGTAATATTCCATAAATGCCCCAGGAGGGCCTGGCGCAGCACCCCGAAGTCAAAGAGTAACACTTCTGCATCAAAATCCATGAACATGCATGTCCACTAAGTGGGATAAATAAAGCCTTACAGGATTATATACCTTTATAACCATTCAGATAAGATGTTGCCACCACAATGTTTTGCCAAACTCACCAAAACAAATGAACAAGATACTACAAATTTTCAGACCTCTTTAAATTTCAGAAGCGCAGATAAGGGATTACGTACCTACCTGCACTGCCCTGGCAAAACCCCAAACCATCTTAAGTCTCAGTACCCGCATCCAGGTGGCTAAACCGACCACAGAAAAAGACAAGATGGAGTGAACTGGTCTTACTCACTTTAAAATCACTTCCACTGACCTTATGTGGGTCTTCAGTGCTAGGGGACAACTCCACTAGTTTCCTCATCCACTCACTCTCCGCTCTTTCAGGTGACTCTTCCATCCCGTCAGACCAGATATAATAATATTTGCAAATATTTTCTCCCATTCTGTGGGCCTTTGCACTTTCCTGAGGATACCTTTGGCAGCTCAAAAAGTTTTCAAGTCTGGTTTACCTCTTTTTTATTTTGTCACCTGTGCTTTCTATTGTCATATTTAAGAAACTACTTCCTAACCAAAGGTCATGAAGATTTACTGCTATGTTTTCTTCCAAAAGTTTTATAGTTTCAGCTCTTATATTTAGGAATATGACCCACTTCGAGTTAGTCTGTGTGCAGGTGTGAGGGTGGACTGCTCTAACTTCGTCCTTTTGCACATGGATTTCCAAGTTGTCTCACCATTATCTGTTGAAGAGACTTCTCTTCCCATCGAACTATCTTGGCACCCCCGTCAAAAATCAACTGACCATAAATGTAAAGGTTTATTTCTGGACTCTCAGCTGTATCCTACTGATCTTTATGCCTAACCTTATACCAGTACCACAACATCTTGATTACTGTAGCTTTGTAGTAACTTTTGAAATTAGGAAGTAATTTCTGATCTTTTTCAGGACTGTTTTGGCTACTCTAGGCCCTTTATATTTCCATATAAATTTTAGGACCAGCTCATCAATTTCTGCAGAAAGGCAGCTAGGACTTTAATAGGAATTGTGCTGAATCTTTAGATCAACTGGAGGAGTATTATCATCTTAACAATATTAAGTTTTCTAATCCATGAACATGGGATGGCTTTCCATTTATTCAGGCTTTTTAAAATTTCTTTCGGCAATATCTATAGCTTTCTGTGTACAAGTCTCTTACCTCCTTGGTCATTCTCAGGTATTTTATTCTTTTGGATGCTACTGTATTTTTGTAGGTGTGTCTTTTTTAGGGCCACCCCTGCAGCATATGGAGAGTCCCAGGCTAGGGGTCCAATCAGAGCTGTAGCTGCTGGCCTACACCACAGCCACAGCAACATGGGATCCAAGCCATGTCTGCGACCTACACCACAGCTCACAGGATCCTTAACCTACTAAGTGAGGCCAGGGATCGAACCTGTGTGCTCATGGATGCTAGTTGGGTTCGTTTACCACTGAGCCACAACAGGAACTCTTAGATGCTATTGCTAATAGAATAATTTTCTTAATTTCTTTTTAGATTGTTCACTGCTGCTACAGAGAAACACAACTGATTTTCTGTGTGTTCATCTTGTGTCCTGAAACTCTACTGAATTTGTTTATTAGATCCAGTAATTTTTTGGTGCATTCTTTGCAGTTTTGTATGTATAGGATCATGCCATCTGCAAACAAGAGATAGTTTTAGTTCTACTTTTATTTGTTGTTGTTTTCGTTTTATTTTTCTTTTCTTTTTTTGGCTGCCTCCTGGCATATGGAGTTCCCAGGCCAGGGATCAGATCTGAGTCTATGCAGCTGTGGCAACACGGGATCCTTTAACATACCCTGCTGCGCTGGGGATTGAACCCGTGTCCAGCGCTGCAGAGATGCCACCAATCCTGTTGTACCACAACAGAAACTCCTACTTCTATTTTTCCAGTCTGAATGCCTTTTATTTATCTTGTCTAACTGCCCTGGCTAGGACCTCTAATACAATGCTGAGTATGGGTGGCAAGAGTGGACATCCTTGCCTTACGCCTAATCTTAGGGGAAAGCTTTCTCTCTCTCCCCACTGAAAAGGATATTAGCTATGGCCTTTCACAGATGTCCTTTACTAGGTAAGGAAGTTCCCTTCTATTCCTAGTTTGTTGAGTGTTTTTTAATCATGAAAGGGTGTCAGATATTTTTCTGCATCTATGGAGATGATCATAGGCTTTTTGTCCTTATCCTATCAATATGGTATATTACATTAATTGATTTTCAGTGTTAAGACAATCTGGGCTAAATCCCACCTAGTCATGGTGTATAATCTTTGTGATGTGTTGCTAGACTGAGTTTGCTAGTAGATTGTTGACTTTTGCATCTATATTCACTAGACATACTGATCTGTAATTTTCTTTCCTTGTGATTTTTAGCTATCAGGATGATACTGGATTCCCTCTTTCTTAAAAAAATTTTTTTTGTCTTTTTGCCTTATCTAGGGCCACACCTGCGGCATATGGAGGTTCCCAGGCTAGGAGTCGAATCGGAGCTGTAGCCAATGGCCTACGCCACAGCCACAGCCACAGCAAAGTGGGATCTGAGCCGCGTCTGCAACCTACACCACAGCAAACGGCAACACTGAATCCTTAACCCACTGAGCAAGGCCAGGGATCGAACCCACAACCTCATGGTTCCTAGTTGAATTCGTTAACCACTGCACCACGACGGGAACTCCCTTAAAAATTTTTTATAAGGAACCTGGGAAATCACTCTTCGTTTATTCTCTCTCACCTTCTCAAACACCTTTGCTTGGTTTTCTTCATCTCCCCAACCTCAAAATGTCTGAACGCCCCAGGATTCGGACTATATCTTCCTTTATTCTCTCTACTTTCATTCCTTAGGTGATATCATTCAGTCTCATGGTATTAAATACAATCTATATGCTGATGGCTCTCAAACTCACACCTTCAGTTCAGACCTCTCCATGAAATCCAAAATTATATACATAACTACCCCTTCAACAACTTCCTATGAATGCTTCAGAGGTATTCTGAACTTAATGTAATCAATTGGGAATCAAAATAATGAAAACCAACATAGGTCCATGGCTGAGAAAAAAAAAACCTAGTACAATCAAAGCTGAGTTCCAAATTTCTCCTCCAGACTAGCTTCTCTCACTGTTTTCTCCCCATCTCTGTAAAGAGCAACTTCATCCATCTAATTGCTCAGATCAAAAACCCAAAGTCATCCTGGACTCCTCGCTTTCCACAACCCCCACATACTAGATCTGCAAATCCTGTCAGTTCAACTTTCCAGAATCCAACCACTTCTCAGCACTCCCTCCAAAACATCCTAGTCCCAGCTACCACCATCTCTTACCTAGATTATCATGAGTCTCCTATTTCCTGAGATACATACAAATTAGAATGTATCTCAAATAAAATTCTTACACACGGTCAAAAAATAATCTTGTAATTATTAAAACTGGGGTTTAATCGAACAGTGGTATTGGTTTGGGGTTTGCTTAACACCTTTGCTATATTTAAGAAACCTGAGTAATTCTCTGCTAGCACTTTAATCAAAATTTCAATTTTCCAATGTATGTACTTCACACATATGTCCTCTCTAAAATCATCATACAGGTCTGAATATAACAAACTTTATCAAACTTTTGAGAAACAATCTCCATATCTCAAAGAGCAGCAACATTTCAAACTCGATAAAAATGAAATACTGCTCTGAACAGAAGGGATCTACTTTCCAACAACAAATTAAAAGGAGTAGGTTCACCTCAAACTTTAAAGCGTATTATTAGCCATCAACTGAACCCCCGGAAAGATACATGTAAACAAGAATACTGTGTTGCCAGGTCTCTTACTCACACTAAGATCTAAACACATACAATTAAAGCCACCACATCAGCTGTCCATATTAATCACTCTTCAATTTAATTAAGGTAAACCAACTTGTCAGAAAGCTTGCCTCTTCTCTATTTCTTAACATCACTGACTTTTAATAGTTCACCGAATTAGTAAGTACTTGTTTATGGCATTGTCAAATGTTTTGGACACCTAAGTCCAGCATGTGGCAAGGTCCGTTACAGATATGTCCCAATGGCAAATGAAAGGAGAAATTTAACCCATCAAAGTGGTCATCAAAAGAACAGAATCTATTATGCCTTTCTCTAGACACTTCTGGGTAAATTCAAAGTGACAGGACAAACCACATCAAAACTAAACAAAGCTAGAAGCAACATATAAAATCCTAATAAACCCTCAGAAATCCAGGTATCTATCAGTCAACAGCTAAGCTCAATTAGTCCTTTTAGAACAAAATACCTCACGAGATGACAAGAAACTAGTCTGAGGTCCCAGATATGAAAAGCATAAAACAAACCAGTCACTTTACATATCTTCTTGCTGAGTGCGGTCATTTCTTTGTGAATTCAGGCTTATCAAGTCAAAAATCAACTGATCATTTAAAAAGTAAATCAAAACAAATAAAAACTTTAAATGGCGATATAGACAACACACCTTAAAAAGTAGCAAACAGGGGAGTTCCTGTCGTGACTCTGGCCTCACTCAATGGGTTAAGGATCCAGCGTTGCCATGAGCTGTGGTGTAGGTTGCAGGCACGGCTGGTTTGGATCCTGCATTGCTGTGACTGTGGTGTAGGCCAGTGGCTACAGCTTCAATTAGACCCCAACCCTGGGAACCTCCATATGCCGAGGGTGTGACCCTAAAAAGACAGAAAGATAAAAAAAAAAAAAAAAAAGTAGCAAACAGGATCATGTAAATGAAAAATAGATACAGAAAACATTTCTGAATGGCTCATCCTTCATGGTCATTTTCAAACTTCATTTTCTGGGAAATCAACTTTAGGGATGAACTCTGACAAGAACTAAGCCAAGTGCAAACTAATTCCATCTAGGAGTGAGACACGGCAGCTGCAGCTGGCAAATGGTCACCACTGGGCACACCTCAGGTTTTAGGCAATTCCAGCCTCTAAACAAACCAGTAACACAACTATAAAGCTAATTTTTTCATTAGAATTGTTAACCAACCAGGAGTTCAATAAATCATTTGCCTTCTAAGGGAAAAAAAATTACTTTGTTACACACAGAATACTTCTTCTGGTTCTAAGAAAATGAAGCTTATTTATTTACAAACTATAATACTATAGCAAAGCCTTTTTATGGCACAAGAATGAAATATTTAAGGAATAAAGGCGTGGGAAGAACAAGACTTGGTCTAAAAAGTCTTAGATCAAGCACTAGTGTTGCTATTTACTATATGACTTTCCAAAGTTACTTAACATCTTGGGCACTCAGTTTCCTACAAGGTTCTTTTCAGCTCAAAGATGATATGATTACTTACAATATCTTATGTGCTTCGTACCCCCCCCAATGTATAGGTTTATACAAACACACACACACACACACACTCAAGCACCTTTGTTAAACAAGACAGCATATTTTTAAAGGGGTAGTAACTCAAGGCCCATTATGAAACTAAGAGAGTGAATGTGTATATGTTGGGTGTTCTGACCCCGAACACCATTCTCCTCGGTGAGGGCATTTACACAGCCTCCTGACACCTGAATTAACCAAGTAAGCCTTTAAACCCTTACAATGAAACATTAAAATTCAATGTGGCTATAATCTCTTCCTTATAAAACAGGGGCCCAAAGTCTGGCTTCGAGTATGGTTTAAGAAAAAAAAAAAGGTGAAGTGCACTGTATTCACCACCCAGCTCTTCCCTATGACCACAGTAAAAAAAAAAAAAAAAAAAAACACAAATGAAAACTCACAGGCCCATTGTAATGCATTGTAACCACTTCTGAATGTGACACTTAGCTCAGGCTTACTACCCTGACAAATAAAGGAAGGCACTTTATGAAGCCAATTTAATTGGGAGGTGACAGAAAACATACAGCCATTTTCTTTAGCCTTATCATTGAATTGGCTTCAGCTCCAATCTCTGGCAAATCCCACTCAACAGAAGAAATTAACCAGGTCAGCAGAACAGGTGCTACGTTGTGTCTGTCAAGGGCCTGGCATCACCACAATTACTTGCACACAATGAAGCGGTAATCTTTACAGATCATCTCTCCCAAGAAGCACAGTGGGGAGGGGGAGGAAAACTGAGGGGAGGCGGCGGGGAAAGTGGAGAGAAGAGGAATAGGAGGCAGAGAGAAAAGGCAAGAAAAGAAAATGAATGTGCAGCTGCCTTGCGGCTCAGCAGATGTCGGGATGTGATGTACGAGGCTAGGATAAGCTGTCGTAGCCTGCTGCCAAAGAGTGGTAAGTGATTAAAGCCCGAGCAGTTCTAAGCACCATATTTAGAATCTGCGGGGTTTCAAGACTTGCACCCATTCCTTGCTGTGCTGCCAGATGTTGGCAACTGGTCCAGTTCCTACTGACTGTGCATGGATGGCAGCAGTTGGAGCGGCAGCAAAGCAATCTGGAATGCTTCCGGAGATGCTGTACATTAACAAGTGTCACCCATCATTCACCTTTACAGAAGGCTGAAACAACTCCAATTTGCTGCCACTTCCCTCTTGGGAAACAGCCAAGATAAAGTTGCGCCTGGCAGCCCCATTTGTTTCACTCAGGTGTTTCAGCTGCCTTGCTGACCTCTATTAGTTTAAGTTTTAATTTAGATTAACCCCAGCACCCCAATTAACCAGCAAGGGGAAAAGCTACGATGTGACTAGTCATAACTGAAATCAGAATTTATCGAAGTTAAAATTATTAATTGGGATAAAAGGCCAATCAAGTAATGCTATTTCTTTTTAAGCAGACTTCTGGGCCAAAAAAAGAAATATCTTTCAGACTAAGGATTGCCAGTGGAAGCAACTTCTCCCCAGTAATTTCAGTTTATTTTATTAAGCCTATTTAATTTATGATGCACTTTCCATCGAACAATGTACACTTCAATTAATGAAGGCTGGAACACTTCTGATTGTCTCCCATGATCTCACACAATTATACAGCATTAATATCCCATATCAGGTCTTCCTTAGACACTTGGGAACCAAATAGAGTCCCCTACTCTTCTGACAAATGGATATAATGAGAAGAAAAGGAAGAAAGAATCAAAACCTCTGACTAGGAACACCTAGGGCCACAACAATCCTCTTTCCTATACCCTCTCGTCGTTACTTTTAAGACTCACTGACAGAAATAATTTTATTGAATATCACAGAGTGAAGAGCAAGATTAATAAAAAGATAAAGATTTTTCTTTTCAGGTGAAACCAGAGGCATCCCCAGTAGAGACTCGCTTGTTCTACTTGCTTCACCGTGTGATTTTCTTAAGTTCCTTCCTTCATATTTCATACACCACATAGTAGAGTCGTCATGGCTAAGCCTCCAAAAAGCATTTGCGAATTATCTGGCAAAAGTTAACACACTGAAAATTCAGCAGAGAAAAAAAAAATCATCTTGATAAGTAATGGCTCAACCAAAAACGGTGTACTGCTGCCAAGCAGCCTCCGGACTCTCCAGAGCTGGAGAGGGTATATCCACAGCACATTTCATGACATATGACTTAACGAAAGACCCAGGATTACAGGAAATTATTTTAGTTCCTTAGAATAGCCGGGATGTTTAGTCTACTAATGGTCACCAACATCATCAAAAAGAGCAGCAGATAATATTGTCAGGGAAAGAACAGGGGGGATGTTTGTAAAGAGATATTGAGAGCTGGACTAGATTTCAACTTCTAGCAATTCTGTCTTTAGAGCATTACGCTATTATTATAATCAACAGTAGCAGAAAAATCTCAATACATACTTAAGTGATTTGAACAGGCACACACACAAAAAACTCTTAAGACAAGAGACCTAATAGGTAATGGAAGCAGAAGTGCAATTCAAGAACTCTGGGATCCCAGCCCTTTAGCTGGATCCCTATCCTTGTCTTATAGGAACAGGACAAGTAACCAAACAGCTAACCAAAAAAATCCTACATTAACATCAGCAAAAGCAGCTCAGAGAGAATAAACAACCTGACACAAAGAAGTCGAAACTGTTTTACAAATAATTTACTTTCTATTTTCACTGCCAAAGGAAAAATACAAGACAAAAGCAAAGCCACAGACCCAGAACGACACATAAGTCAATTCTGAACACAGGAGTTCCCTCCCACTCCCTGTCTCACTTTATCCTTCCACAGTAAGCGGCTTTTTGGTCAGAGAATTCTATCAGCTGTTTTTTGTTGTTTGTTTGTTTTGTTTTTGTCTTTTTGTCATTTTAGGGCTGCACCCACAGCATGTGGAGGTTCCCAGGCTAGGGGTCGAATCAGAGCTACAGCTGCCAGCCTACACCACAGCCACAGCAGTACAGGATCCGAGCAGCGTCCGCAACCTACACCACAGCTCACGGCAACACCGGATCCTTAACCCACTAAGTCAGGCCAGGGATCGAACTCACATCCTCATGGATGGTCGGATTCGTTTCTGCTGAGCCACGACGGGAGCTCCTATCAGCTGTTTTTAAAATGCTAAAACCTCAGAGTTCCCGTAGTGGCTCAGTGGTAATGAACCTGACTAGTACCCATGAGGATACGGGTTTGATCCCTGGCCTCACTCAGTGGGTTAAGGATCTGGCATTGCCATGAGCTGCTGTGTAGATTGAGGACGTGGCTCAGATCTGGTGTTGCTGTGGCTGTGGCACAGGCCAGCGGCTCTGATTCAGCCTCTAGCTGGGAACCTCCACATGCTGCAGGTGTGGCCCTAAAAAGCAAAAATAAATAAATAAATAAATAAAATGCTAAAACCTGATTTAATCACAGAAGGAAAGCATGTAAAAATCACACCTGGTGGTAAAAGTCATCATCGTCAAAGATTTCTTCATCCAAGTCCTTCAGGTGGGCATTGGCAGGGGCCTGAGGAAGGATCTCCTATATCAGAAGAAAAAAGTGAATCCCAATGAGGTTACCAAAGGCATGGAGCTACTACTATTAAGTAATGTGTACGACAGTCAAAGCACTCTTTTTGTTAAGATATAAAGAGCTCTTAAAGTTAAAGAACAAAAACAATGCAATTGAAAAGCAGGCAAAAACATTAATAGGCACTTGACAGAAAAAGAACCTCAAACAGTCTATAGTTATAATAAAATATGTTTAATCTCATTCTAATTAAATACATGCAAATTAGAAAAAGACACCATTTTTCACTTCTAAAACTGGTAATCTTCAGTACTGGAAAACACAGCTGGTAGGACTGGAAATTAATGCAGCCTTTTTGAGGCAATATGACAGCATCTACCAAAACGCATCTTCTCTTTAAGATTTCTACTTCAAGAAATCTATCCATATGTTCACACAAATACAAAAAGATAAATGCTAAGAATGTTTCCTATAGCACTACTTCTAAAACCAGAGGCAATATAAATATCTACTGTTTGAATAAATTATAGTATGTATCCATACAATGGAACACTTCAGCCATTAGGAAAAATGAGGTAGATCTCTACGTAAAGACATGGAAAAGTATCCAGGATAATTTTTAAATTTGTTTGACTTCATATATAGTTTATCACATTTTATGCATTTACACACACATATATATCTAACCCATTTAGTTGAAAAAAAGACAACCGTATTTTTTATAAATGCATACACACTGTGTGTGTGTGAGTGTGTGTATACCTGAAAGCTTTTTACAACCATGAACATCAGTTGTAGAAATCCGAGAAACAGAATTTTCAAACTAAGGAGAATTTTACTTTTCATTTTAAATTCTCCTAGACTTAATTAAGTGTATACTTCTATTATAAATAAATGAGTTTCCTTTTTTATTTTATGGCTGAACCCACAGCATATGGGAGTTCCTGTGCCACGGACTGAACTGAGCCACAGCTGCAATCCACGCCATAGCTGCGGCAACACTGGATCCTTCAACCCACTGCACCGAGCTAGGGATCAAACCCGAACCTCTGAAACGACCCAAGCTGCTGCAGTCGGATTCTTAACCCACTGCACCATGGTGGGAACTCCAAACTAGTTTCCTTTAGGCAAAAGAATCTGCCTAACTTTGAATCTGTTTCTGGGGCATCTAACATCCAAGGAAAAGCCTAAACACACTTGCTTCACGGCTTGTATTTCTACAGAACAAGCTTTAAAAATTGCATTTTAAAAATCTGATTACATGTGTTTCCAGACTCCTACCAAACTCAAAACTCAGAGAAAAAAAATTTCTCTTCCCACATATTCTTAGTTTCTCAACAATCTAGTGAGTGGTTTTATACCTTTCTTTCACTAACTTTTTATAACAAGAGGAATACAAGGAGGTGATCAGATTTTTCGGTGAGTTAGCCGCACAGAAACTGCTCCCCATCATTGCCGTGCATCAGAGTTCTTACCGGCTGTCCTGGCAAACTCTCTGGGACAGGCTGTGCTGCTGGTTCCGGTTTGCCGAGAACTCGGTAGATGGAGCGCTTGGTCTGCGTCCTTCGAAGCAATCTTTCTTTGTCCATAAGAATATGATCGATCTGAGTCAGGATTGAGCGTTCAAAGGCCCCAAAACCCTGCAATGACATTAACCAGTGTCAGATAATGCGAGAGTCTCTGCTGAAGGCAGAGACACTGGTTTCTCTATCTTTCTGTGTCAGCAGAGAAACAGACAATCCTCCTTGCGGAAGGACTTTCCGTTAAAGACTGAGTATGTGAATGGCTGTAACTGTTCTCAGGAAAAAAGAAAAAAAAAATTAGTCTTAAGCAGGCTTCTTATACCTAGAGATTAACTTCTGCTCCTTTAAAAATAATTGCTTTAAAATCGATTTCTTTAAAGTATTTTGTATTTCCAACATTTGAACACTCAAAAGGACACCATTTCTAGAACAAAATAGTCTTTCTAATAAAGCTGAAATCCCACGTCTAAACCCCAATGGTGGGACTTCGGGTACATTTTTCTACAGAAATGACTGCTTACTATTATATTGAGGCCTCATCCATATACGTGAGCTGAAGTTCCAGTTCCTTACAGCCGCTTCAAGTTGCACAACCAGTCCTACACACACGAGAGCACACACACTTGCCTTCCCCAGTTTTCCAGATGCCAGCTTAGTCTTATCATGCCACTTCTGGAGCGTGCGGTTCCTATAGACGGTGAAGTCAGCAAAGCGCTTGGCCATGAAACTGGGATAGTCCTCAGTCTCCAGCTTCCTCTTTGCTGGGACCCTCTTCTGCTGCTGCTTCTTTTCTTCTATCCGCTCTTCCTCATCTTCACTGGAAATCTCCACCTCACTGGAAAACCAATAAAAACACTGAGTACAATGTAAATAAATGTTACCCAAATAAAAACCTAGGCTCCCATAAGTATTTTGGACCTTTAAGATGCTTGTCTGCATCTTAAATAGCAATGTAAAGAGTTCCCATTGTGGTTCAGCAGATTAAAAACCCAACACAGCATCCAGGAGGACGCAAGTTCAATCCCTGGCCTTGCTCAGTGGGTTAAGGATTCGACATTGCTGAAAGCACTGTACAGGCCACAGAGGCAGCTTGGACCTGGCATTACTGTGGATGTGGTATAGGTCGGTAGTTGCAGCTCCGATTTGACCCCTAGCCTGGGAACTTCCATATGCTGCAGGTGTGGCCTTAAAAAGAAAAAAGAACAAAAAAATTGCACTAGAGATGTGAGGATGGCTTTTTGTTGGACAAGAATGTTCATGAAGGGAGTTCCTTGGTAGCCTAGAGGTTAAAGATCTGGCATTGTCACTGCTATGGCACAGGTTGGATCCCTGGCCTGGAAACTTTCACATGCTGTGGGCACAGCCAAAAAAAAAGGGAAAAATGTTCATGAGGTCAAACAAAATCTCATGTAACTTTTCAAATAAATATAACTGATTTCAAAGTCTTTTTATTTTTTTATTTTTTTTTTGTCTTTTGCCTTATCTAGGGCCGCACCTGCGGCATATGGATGTTCCCAGGCTAGGGGTCTAACAGGAGCTGTAGCTGCCGGCCTTCGCCACAGCCACAGCAACATAGGATCCGAGCCGCCTCTGCAACCTACACCACAGCTCATGGCAATGCTGGATCCTTAAACCACTGAGCAAGGCCAGGGATCGAACCTGCAACCTCATGGTTCCTAGTCAGATTCGTTAACCACTGAGCCACGACAGGAACTCCCAAAGTCTTTTTAAAAGGAAGCAAATTGCAATAATAAATGAAGCTGTTAAAAACATTATTAGAAATGCATATGAGCCAGGCCTACACTGTTACAGGAGGGTCTTTAAAAATTGAACATATAATCATACTTTCTATGACCTTAATCCCCAAATCAATAAGGGAAATATGTCTCCCTGTAACCAACTGTTCAGGAAAGTTGAATAATATTAGTTGAACCAAATGAAGAGAAGAAGCATGTGAAGAAAACCCAAAGGGGTAGGGCACAGAATCTGAGTGAGGCTGAAATACCCTCAACTGTGTGAGAAAGTACAAGAGCCTGTGGCTACACAGCCAGCTGCACTCTATAACTGGCCCCAACACACGGGAAGTGCTTACTACATGTGAGCTCCGCGCCCCCCCGCCCCCGCTTTTTTTTTTTGGTCCTTCCAACTCATTCAGTAAAAAGGAATGGAATAGTGGAGAAGCCCAATGGAAAAGAGCTGGCAGGTACCAAAAGTAGCAGGCTCAAAGGGAGTAGGGAGAGAAACTTCATCACATGCGATAATTCAGAAAGAGAGGCTTATTCTGCTGTTGCATAAAATTTTTCCAGCCTTCAAAAGAACTGCTTCTTCCCTCACTGAAAAGTCATGGTTGTGACCAGCAATTCTGTGGATGGCCTCAGAGTGCTCCATAAACATTAATTAAGTATTAATATTAAAATGTGCTTTTGGGAGTTCCCATTGTGGCTCAGTGGAAATAAATCTGACTAGGAACCATGAGGTTGCAGGTTCGATCCCTGGCATCGCTCAGTGGGTTAAGGATCCGGCACTGTCGTGAGCTGTGGTGTAGGTTGCAGATGTGGCTCGGATCCCACGTTGCTGTGGCTGTGACATAGGCTGGTTGTTACAGCTTCAATTCGAACCCTAGTCTAGAAACCTCCATATGCTGAGGGTGCAGCCCTAAAAAGCAAAAATTAAATAAATTAATAACATAAAAGTGTGCTTTCGTCTACAATTTCACTAGATCTAAAGAGAAAGCAAGTGTTTGTTTCGTAGAAGCTCACCAAGAGAATCTGGGACATCTGTGCATAAAAAATCCAAAATTTAATCCCCAATTTATGTGCCATCCTGGCCACCAATTAAATGTAAGAGGCTCTTTCTATTTCACTAACATTAGGTCTGATATCTGCCTGGAAAGGACCTGGCTTTCTTTTTCATAAATGATGGGAAACTATCCAGATGAAAAGAAAATAAGCAATCCCATAGTTCCACTCCCTCCTTACCTTCCTGCTTTGGGTTTTGTCCCATCTACTAGATATCTAGTGTCTGGGTACTGGAAAAGCAGCTCTTCCTGAAGATCTACCAAGGACCTCAGCAATGCCTTTAGTGCCTTGTGACCTGGGAAATAGAGCACAGAGAAGGAAGAGTTAACCATGTACAGGTCTTTGAACTTGGCGATGCCTATTTCAGATGACTCGTGAGGGGTGGCCCAGGGTTCTTGGGGACTAAGCACTGAAATAGAGAGTTCCCGGAAAGAAATAACAACAGTGCCTAGCTCACAGGAGAGCTGTGAGGAATGAGCAAGACAACAAGTGTAAGGTACTCAGGAGAGTGTCTGCAATAAATTGTGAGTTCTTAAACTGAGTTGGTATGACAAACTCCTTCCCTGCCTGTCATCATATATAACCAGTCATCATATATATGCCTGTCATCATATATAACCAGTTTCTTTTTCCCCTCTCTGGTATTACCTTCTCAGGTATTTCTCTACAGGTTACCCACTGACCTCTTGGGTTATCCCTGTATCGATCGACTGCTTAAGCGATTCCTTCTCTTCTCCTGAAGAGCACGACTTAGTCCTGAGATCCCCACCACCACCGCCAGCCTCCCCCAGGTGATCTCCTTTGGCTCTGGTGTGAGCTGCCCCCTCATCCATTCAGTCTGTCAATGCACATCCTAATAATGGTAAGCTCCTGTTCACGAACAGAAACCCAACATTTTTTTCCTTCGTTTTTTGGCTACCCTGCTGCATATGGAGTTCCCAGGCCAGGGATCAGATCTGAGCCACAGCTGTGACCCAAGCCGCAGCTTCAGCAATGCCAGATCCCTAACCCAATGTGCCGGGCGTCCCAGCGCTCCTAGGACGCTGCTGATCCTGTTGTCCCACAGCAAGAACGCCCAGAAACTCAACTTAATGACTTCCTGTCTGCTGTACAGTCATCCCTGGGGATCCTCACGGCACTGGTTCCAGGACCCCTCCCCCAGAATACCAAAATCCACAGATGTTCAAGTCCCTTCTATAAAAGGGCCTAGTAGGTCACAGGCTCAGCTCGGATCTGGTGATGCTGTCACTACAGCATAGGCTGGCAGCTGCAGCTCCAATTTGATCCCTAGCCTGGGAACTTTTAAGGCGGTACACACAGCCCTAAAAAGCAAACAAACAAACAAAAGCAAACCAAAAAAAAAAAAAAAATGAACTAACGTATGATCCACCAATCCCACTCCCAGGCATCTATCCAGAGAAAACCATAACTTGAAAAGATACATGCACCCCAATGTTCAACACTGCACTATTCACAACAGCCAAGACATGGAAGCAACCTCAGTATCTGCCAACAGAGGAACGGATAAAGAAGATATGGTATATATACACAATAGAATATTACTCAGCCATAAAAAAAGAATGAAATAATGGAGGTTCCCAGGCTAGGGTTCAAATCAGAGCTAAAACTGCCAGCCTACGCCACAGCCACAGCAACGCCAGATCCGAGCCGCGTCTGCGACCTACACCACAGCTCACGGCAACACCAGATGGTTAACCCACTGAGCAAGGCCAGGGATCGAACCGGCAACCTCATGGTTCCTAGTCGGATTCGTTAACCGCTGCACCACGATGGGAACTCCTCTCTCTCTCAAATTCTTTTCCCACATAGATTATCATAGAATACTGGGTAGAGTTCTTTGTGCTATATATAGCAGGTCCCCATTGGCCAATCATTTCAAATACCTCAGTGTGCATATGCCAGCCCCAAACCCCCAGTCCATCTCTCCTACCCCCACACCTGTCCCCTTTGGTATCATAAGTTTTTCAAAGTCTCTGCGTCTGTTTCTGTTCTGCCAAAAGGTTCATTTGTACCCCCCCCTTTTTTTTTAGATTTCACATATAGGTGATATCATATGATGTTTGTCTTCCACTGTCTGACTAACACTTCACTTGGTATGATAGTTTCTAGGTCCATCCATGTTCCTGCAGATGACATCCTGAGCCACGATGGGAACTCCCACTTATCTCTTCAGCTTCTATCACTCCTTCCCTCTTTCCTTTATGAGCTTCTCACAAGCATCACTCCTTTCATTTAGCAATCCCTACATTCATTTTTATTTTATATTCCAGACTAACTTCAGCCCAACCAAACTTTAGTTTAAGCCATTTTTATGAACCTTATTCTGTCTCCTCTGCTTCTACCTTGTCCAGCATGAGTAGCTTCCTCGCTATTTTACATACCAACCTGTTTCATCAATGGGACACCAACACATGACTTAGACAAGTTCTCCAAAGAGATCGCACTTCAGCATTCCATTTCAATGTAAGGCTCAGAGCTTACCTGGGAAAGCTCCTCAGATTGGTCTGAAGGAACTCAACGACCCAATAACTACTTTGCACGTCCCCAATAAGCTCCATGTAATTAAGACTATATAAATGCAACTTCCTTGTTTAAAAGTAACAGCAGATCACATCTTTTATAAATTCCACATTCTAATCCTTTTATAGTCAGTGCATATCCATACCACTGGGAGGACCTACAATACATAAAATATTCCCTGAGAAAATCCAAAATGCCCTATGTTCCAAACTAAGATTCTCAACCTATTGCTCTGAATCTTAACAAAACAAACAAAACTTGCCATCATATACAAAGATAAAAAATTATTCTCGTGAAGAAGAAAAAATTAATACAGAATTATTCTTCTGTCAGTTTTGAGGAAATGGATTAAGTATAAACCAGATGAAAAGTAGGCAAGAAGAAGAAAAGAATAAAGATGTAACACTTTTAAAGACAAGAATTATTTTAAAGTCTAAATGTGCTAAGTGTGTAAGTAGAGTAATGCAAAATTATGTGTGTGTATATGTATATACACTTATATGGAAAATTAAGAAGAAGAGAGCAAAGAATACAAATGCTAGCCACAAATATTAGGTTCCCACAAATGATCATCTGTGAAAAGAGCTACAAATTAGAAATAGATACCCCATAACAGCTAAGGTTCTGAAAGCATGTCAGAGCAAGAACCTTAAGAAAATAGAAATGTTACTAACACTTGGAACGAAGCCCATGAAAAATGCAGAAATCGCCTCTCATCCAAATGCTATGCAAGTATGAACCACTGTTTTTACCTTCTTTCTAGAAATGGCTACATCTAAAGAGAGCCTATGTTCTCCAAAGTGAAATCACTCTGCCTTTGCAAAGTAGTCTTCAAAATCCCCAAGACTGAACCTTGAAAATATTGAGCTGTAAGAAATAAGCCAGTTGCAAAAGGACAGATATTGTGATTTCACTTACGAGAGACCTAAAAAAGTCAAATTTGGAGTTCCTTTGTGGTGCGGTGGGTTAAGGATCCAGCACTGTCACTGCAGTGGCTCAGATTGCTGATGTGACATGGGTTCGATCCCTGGCCCAAGAACTTTCTCATGCTGCAGGTGCAGCCAAAACAAAAGTCAAATTCATAGAAAGAGTGGAAGTTCCCTGGTGGCTGAGGGGTTAAGGATCCAGCATTGTCACTGTTGTGGCTGAGGTCACCGCTGTGGTGCGGATTCGATCTCTGGCCTGGGAAGAAGAGTGGTCACCAAGGGTTGGGGAGAGGTGAGAATGGGGACTTACTGTTTAATGTGTACGGAGCTTCAGTTTGGGAAGACGAAAAAGTTTTCAAAATGGACAGTGATGACAGCTGCATAACAATATGAATGTATGTGACACAGAACTGTACATTCTAAAATGGTTAAAATGGTAAAACTTATGCCATATCTATTTTACCACAATTTAAAAGAACACTTTTAAAAAAATCTTATGACAAAGCAATAATAATCCTACCATCCTAGTCTATCTCTATGCAGAAAAAAAATCACTATAACCCTTCAATCTGGAGCCCAGTTCAAAAAAAACACTAAAAAAAAACAATGGAATATTTATTCAGCCTTAAAAATGAAAGGAATTCTGACTAGTATCCGTGAGGACATGGGTTTGATCCCTGGCCTTGTTCAGTGGGTCAAGAATCCAGTGTTGCCATAAGCTGTGGTGTAGGTCACAGATGCAGCTTGGATCCTGTGTTGCTATGGCTGTGGTGTAGGCAAACAGGTACAGCTCCTGTTAGACCCCTAGCCTGGGAACCTCCATATATGCCACAGGTGCGGCCCTAAAAAGACAAAAGACCCCCAAAAAAAAAAGAAAGGAAAGGAATTCTGACTCATTCTACAATATGGATGAGCCTTGAGGACATTTTGCTAAGGGAAAGGAGCCAGTCACAAAAGGACAAATGCTGTATCATTTCACTTACCTAGAATAGCTAAATCCATAGAAACAGAAAGTAGAATGGTGGTGGCCATGGGCTCGGGGGAGAGGGAAATGGAGAGCTGTTATTTAATAGGTACAGAGTTTCAGTTTTGCAAAATGAAAAAGTTCTAGAGACTGGTTGCACAACAACGTAAATATGCTTAACATAACTGAACTGTATACTTAGGAGTTCCCGTCGTGGCTCAGTGGTTAACGAATCCAACTAAGAACCATGAGGTTGCGGGTTCAATCCCTGGCCTTGCTCAGTGGGTTAAGGATCCGGTGTTGCCGTGAGCTGTGGTGTAGGTTGCAGACGCGGCTCGGATCCCGCGTTGCTGTGGCTGTGGCGAAGGCCGGCGGCTACAGCTCCTGTTAGACCCCTAGCCTGGGAACCTCCATATGCCGCGGGTGCGGCCCTAGATAAAGGCAAAAGGACAAAAAAAATAAAAATAAAAATGAACTGTATACTTAAAATAGGATGCTAAATTTTAAGTTGTGTCTTTTTATCACAATAAAAAGTATAAGAACATGGAGTTCCCGTCATGGCTCAGTGGTTAACGAATCCGACTAAGAACCATGAGGTTGCGGGTTCAATCCCTGGCCTTGCTCAGTGGGTTAAGGATCCAGCGTTGCTGTGAGCTGTGGTGTGGGTTGCAGACGCGGCTCGGATCCCGCGTTGCTGTGGCTGTGGCGAAGGCTGGCAGCTACAGCTCCTGTTAGACCCCTAGCCTGGGAACCTCCATATGCCACGGGTGCGGCTCTAGATAAAGGCAAAAAGACAAAAAAAAAAAAAAAAAAAGGTATAAGAACAGGCAAGTGTCTGTCCCTTACTTTCTCTAGGTACCATGTGTCCATGACCTAAAATAGGAAATCAAGAACCATGCGGGAAGAAGCTGCAAAGCAGTCTATAATGTTTATAGTTGCCTGCCCCCAACAAGCAAGTCATAATTTGACTCTCACAAGTAACATAACTAAGAATTGTGAAAACATCCAACAAAAAGACTACTACTTTTAAGGGCCACTTTCAAGTAGCTATACAAGCCCTTTTATTTTGTTCAAGTCAGTTTAGAAAAATCCATTGCAGATATATTAGACAGCATATCAATCCAACAAGAAAGCAGAGAGCCAATATCAGTAAATCAAAGTGTGCCTTTCTGTTAATACTCTCTCATATGTTCTCATTTTATACACCCCTTCACCCAGTCAGAAAGTAGCCCTGAAGTATTTAAGCTCCATTCAGGGATAGCACCACCATGCATCAAAGTGTCAAGAGACCTACCAGAGATGAAATCTGCAATTCTTTGCTTCTAAACACAAAAAAAAAAAAAAAAATTTAAATGTTTAGCAAAGTCAAGTCAGGGGCCAACACATGGACACCTCCTGTAAAGAGACTTAGAAGACAGAACCCAATTCTCATTTCTTTTCGATATTGGGGTGACATTTCCCTCTAGTGTGGTTTTATGCAAAACCTCAAGAGACAACAGGCAAATCCTCTGCTGAACGTGGTAGCCTCCCTGAAGCCACAGCCAACCTGAGTGAGGAGACTCTCTCCTGGAGGCTCCAATCCAACAGGGAATTCTTCCCAGCCAAAAAACAAACCAAAGCCTCTATCATTCATAGAGGGTGGAATTCTATTTGTTCCACCCTAAGAATAATAAAGGGAATGGAATCAACAGTTTCTAACTCACCTCTGATTTTTCTCCAATTATTGCCAGAGTTGAAAAGTGAAAAAAGCAGCAGAGACACACATACTCTCTTCTCTCTCCTCTTGGCACGTGGCCACAAAACAAATGGAGAACTGTCAAGGACATATATGTTTATTTGTCCTACATGGTCCATTTCCAGAGGCCTTTCCCTTAAGAGGAGATTAAGAAGGACATGTGCCTCACCTTATTACCAAGATTCAACCTAAGCATCTGGGCTCTGGCTTTAATAATTTCCCAAGCAGAGAATAAATGACGTTACTAAGGGTCAGGAGCCCTGTATTCTAACTGACACTATCACTAAGTAGTCATTTTCCACTGAGTGGACCAATTTAATCTCTGTGACTCTCGATGGTCTCATCTGCAAAATGTAGATAATCCTTTGCCTGTTGATCTTGCAGAATTAAGAAAAATACCAAACGCTTTTATAGATTAAGGTATTCAGCAAATGTTAAAATGTCGTGGAAATAGAAAGTATACGACTATCACAAAATCCTCATCTTTCACATGGGGAAAATCTTAAGTCCTCTGCTTGCTCTGATGTACAGCACTAGGACTGAACGAGTAGTCACAGATCCCTATATTAAGTATTCATTCACATGCTACCCATATGCAAGCATTCTATATATAAAATGTCACCAATCTAAAAACCATTTTCACTGAACAGCTTTATTTTTTTCCCTGATCCATCTAGGCTGTTCGACATAAACAAAACTGTAGGCAGAGAATAAGTGTGGACATGGGTACGCTATTCATTAATTAGCTTATAAACCAGTAAGTACAACTTCTGGCAAGGGGATGGGGGGCAATGGCAAGAGTGAACGTATAAAGTGAAGCTAACCTTATCCATTTTTAAATACTTCCACCATTATTTTTAAAGTAACGCATACAATTATTTATGTGCAAGTATACATAAGCACATTCCTACCATGTATTCCCACATTCCTATTACCCCAGATTATACACATTGAAAGCGAATATACAGATTGCAAGAGCATTTTTTTTTTTCCTCCTTCCAAAGTAACTCTAGAACTATGTATGGCTAAACTGTAGGTCAAAATGACACACGAGATATTGGCCTGAGAACAATACTTTTCATTCAAATCCACACAAGCCTGCCACTTGCACTAGTCATCCCCGGCAATTAATCCCCCAAGAAAGACGTTTGATTAAATCTTTTCAAGCAAATCCTTTGCTTTGCTTTTGTTAGTTCACTTCTTGTCAACATCTATTAAAATATGCCTTTAATTCTCCCACAATCTTAAAAAACACCGATTCCACTGTCTTCAACTTTAATCAACTGTATGGCCGGCATTTTTCATTTCATAATAATGTGCTGCTTGGAATTCAAGAGGCAGGCTCAGCATCAATCATCTGGTAAGAATTTTTCCACTGCAATAAATATGCAAATGAGGAGAGCCAGTCAGTCGTATTTCAGGCCCGACTTGCTAGTGTTTTAAAAAAGACACAAATTTATTAATTGCCGGTGGCCAGAGGAATCCTATTACTTTGGGCATTGATTACAAAGCTGTGTGAGTGATTATTGTGCAACTCGCAGGCTACCCAGGCATGAGGAAAAATTATTAAAGCAAGGCAGAGATTATCAACTCAGAATAACAATAAGCCTTAACATTTAGGCCCTAACTTCTTCAACAAAGAATTACGTGAAGGCTCCACTGTATCATAATTCCGAATTCTGTCAGTATTACTGTTTGGGCTTGTTCTATATTTCCAAGCAGGATGGCGTTGCCAGGAAGAAAGAGCCCTGCAGGTTACAAATTCCTTAACACCCACTGTATGGATGAGCTGCTATCATTTCCAACATGTGTCCACCTAGAATTCTCACGTACGCACGCGGGTCCACACGTACACAGGTGTGTGCATAGATATATTCCTCGACTCGGCAAAATGTATGTGCTATCAGAAGGACCATGGTTGGAGCTGGAACAGTAGAAGGAGCTCTGCCCCACTGCGCTGGTTGGTTCTGTGAACCACAAGTGGGATTTTTTTTTTTTTTAATGGTACAAAACAACCACCAGGATAACTTTCCAAAGTAGAGGCATGGGGATTTATATTCTAAAATCATGACAACTAAGCCAAAAGCAGACCTGGATTTTCCTTCCTCGGCAGGCACCACAGTGGAAGGCACACAATCTGTGCGGGAGTCTATGGAGGAAACGGTCTGATAGGCTAATTCTGAATGCAAAGTGTTGTGATGAGAAACGTTCAACCCAAGACATATTATATCAAATAAGAGAGAGGACTCGGTGGACAAAACTTATTTTTTTCTCTTAAGAGAATGATGTGGGGAATTGGGGAGTACGTGGAAGTTGAAGTAAGGGAGAGATGAAGGGGCACAGGATAAAATATGCTGGGTGAGCCCCCTCACAGAAAGGCACCAAAAGGAAAAATCCTTACCATTTTACATTACTGCCACCCTAAGTAACATGATAGATAGTGTGCATTTGAGTTCTGTGGAGGGACATCCCACTCAAGCTGTAATTTCTGACCAGGCATGAATTTATAAGGAAGGGAAAAGAACTGCAGAATTTCTCAGGTTTCCCTGAATACTCTCTCAAATACCTTGATGAAGTGTGTCAATAAATCCTTAAAAAGCCCTATAGGACACAGCAATCTAACTGATCAATGTACTTCCCCAAATCCACTAGTTACCTTCTCCAGACAACCTCCTTTGTTCCACAGTACTTCCCTGAAAAGGGAAATTTATTTTCCCCCTTTAAACAGAAAGAGCAAATGCTCAGAGCACAAAGTACTTAAAATCCAAGTTTATTTACAAGTAATTGCTTCAACTGTCTAACAGGAGTTACCCGGGGAGAGTGGGGACACTTTCTTTTTTTTTTCTTTTGATACACTTTTGAACTGTCTAAATATCCTATAAGCACGTATTACTCTTGTAATTTAAAATACTATTAAAATTTAAAGTAAACTTCGAAGGAAGGAAACATTAAAAATAAATTTAGAACCGCAACTCAAGTTAACCTCTGTTCTTATAAAATGGTCTGATCCTTTCATATTAAAAAGCCTTTACACAAACAGAATCATAGGTAAGTGAAACTGCCCCAAAGCGACTGCCAAAATTCTCTATACAGTATGGGTCTGGAGGTGGGAATTCCCACACAGAGTTAATCCCTCCTCGCTCAGTATCCTCCACACCATTGTTACCACATTTATATTATACTGTGTACATTGTTAGCTGCTTGAGACAGAGACCTCGTCCTGTCACTCTGGCAACTAATACATCACCTGAGCTGTGAGAAGTACTCTACAAATTTTTCAGTTTCAGAGCAACGATGCCCAAGTCACATGACAAAACATCTAATTACACTATCATTTCCAAATCTGAGTGCTGAGAAGCAAACAAAATGTGGACTCCCTGTTTGCTTACTTCAGTACCTGTGTGCCCCCAACAAACTGACCTTTTGTTAACAGAAGCAAGGTCATCAAACTCAACTTTTTCCTTCTTTGAACACACCACCTCTAAGATGCATGGGCTACTCCTAAGAGTCTCAAAACCATTTGATCAGATTTAAGAACCCAGAAACAAAAAGAATGAATCATTTTTGTTAGCCATGTTATAATGAAGCCTCATGAAGACAGTCATTGCCACTTAGATAAACCGAGGCTCAGAAAAGATTGTTTTTTTTGCGTTCCTTTCAATATTAGTGAAGGTAAGCAGTGCTTATTCACCAACCAAGAACGGAACATGTGGAGAGGTTGCTTTCATGTAGAAACACTGAAATGATGTTTTATGCTTTAGGAGTGGTTCACCTGTCTCCACACCTCGCTGTGAGCTCCTTTAGGCAGAGACTGAACTGCTCACCTGGTGCTGGCAAATGACAGGCTCCATGTTGCTGAATGAATAACCGAATAAAAATGACATCCTAATATGTTTCCTGGCATGTACCTTCTGTGTGTGCATTTCCAGCCTTCAAAGAATGAACTGTAAGGATGGTGCTAGTATTTATTTACATAACCCTTTCATGAGGAGGGAAACAAATACCGTGGCCACGGAGCCTAAGAAAAAACTATTACCACTGTTGAGATTAATAGTTAATACTTATTAAGGGCCTACTAAATACCAGGCACTAGCCTGAGCACTTTTAAGGTATTACCTCATTTAAATCCTCACAACATTCCTTTTATAAAGAAGAAAACGGAACACTACAAGCTTTAAAAACAAAAAAACGCATGTTTCATTTTCTAGATCAACGTACCCTTATAGGTTATACATCAAAACTAACTGGAAAACAAAGTGAAATGAAATTTTTAATTCCCAAAACATGACAAATCATCCTCCTCAATATCACTATATGATAAAAGAAAAATACTAGTGAGTTTTTGTTTAAAATGCTACCTCTAAATTTGGTTCTTACACTTGAAGAAACAAAGTGGAGAAAACTAAAGAAAGCTCAAATGGTACAGCTGGAAGGCAGATCCTGTAAGACAAGATAAAAGAATATTTGCTTAACCTGAAAAAGAAAATGTTAAGAAACAGATGGATAGTGTCCAAAATTCAAACGGCCAAATACATCAGAAAAGATGCCTTGCCTCACTTAAAAATAATTAAAATGCGATTTTTCTGATAGTGCTTGACGCTGGCAAGAATGTGGGAAAGAGGCACTGTCCATATACAACTGATAAGAGTTTAATTAGCAGGTGTCCAGAAAGCAATCTGCAAAGCGTATCCAAGTTTTTACATGTGCATACCTCTTGACCCTACTATTCCACTTGTAGAAATTAATCCTAAAGCAATAATCACATAGGAAAGCAAACAGGTGGGCACAAAAACATTATTTTTAGTCCTGTTCGTCATAGGTAAAAAACTGCAAACATCTTAAGTGCCCATTTTTAGGGGACTGGTTAAATCAATGTAGTTTAACCAGATAACCTTCTGTGAAGCTGCTGAAAAGGGTAAGTATAAATGGAACTTAGTTTGAATATACTAAATCAGAAGTATTTGGGGGGGGATGACTGAAGTAATCTGAATATGGAACAGGCATATTATTAGGATTGTTAGGAAGTACTAATTTGGTTAGGTGAGATGATAATGTTATATAAGAAACCTTCATCTTTTACAACCATTTACAGAAGTATTCACAGGCAAAATGACATGACTGTAATTTACTTTAAAATACCTCAGGGAAAAGAATATGAAAACAGCACAGAATTTTTTTTTTTTAAGAAAGAACAGGTAAGATATTTATTAACATGGGAAGATGGTTCTAGATCAGTGTATCCTTATGATCTCATTGATGGTTTAAAAAAGTTTTATTACCATAAAGTATGTGGAAGGATATATACCAAGTGCTAAAGATGGTTCTCTCTGAAGAGCACTATTAAGAGTAAGGAAAGGGGAGTTTTACAATCCACATTACATATTTCAGGACTGTTCAGTGGGGGGATAGGTAGTCAGCACTATTTGAAAAAAAATCTTTTACTACAAACAAACTTTACAATTTTTTTAAAAAGCTAAGAGGTCAGTTCTGAGGTAGATGTAATTCTTCCTGTCAACAGAAAATCAAACAAAAAGAAACAGATTAAAATAAAAGCAGGAGAAATTAGAGGTGGCCATAAATTTGACTGAAAAGGAGATCGGCCATCCCTAGAAGTAATTTAAATTTTCCCTGTATGATTTCACAAAAGAAATACCACGGACCAATAAATGTAAGGGAAAAATGTTTACCCTCATTAAACATTGGGAAATGTAAATTTTTAAAATGTAAATTACAAGAAGCAGAAACCATTTTCCATCCATCAAAGTGACAAAGAGGAAACAAAATTATAATATCCAGTGTTGACAAGGATAAAGGAAACTGACATTCCTTCACATAAAGAAGGTGAGAATGTAAACCGATCCAAACTTTTCTAGAGGGCAACTTGGCCATGCAGATCAAATGCCTCAAAATTTTGTATATCCTTAAAACGCATACTAATTCCACATCTACAAATTTATTTTATGAAACAAAGTAGCCACAGATGTGAGTAAAGATTTAGTAACAATGATGTTTATTGCATTATTTATAAAAATGAAAAACTGGAAACAATTGAAATGTCCAACAATAAAGAACTGGTTAAACTACCCATATGATGGAAAGTCTATGCTGCCATTAAAAATAATGCTGTAGAACAGTATTTAATGACATGGAAAAATATTCATGATCTCTGTTAAGTAGAAAAAAACAGACTGCAAAACAGAACATAGAATACCATTCCATTTTTATTCTAACTACACACCCACAGGGGAGCAAAAAGAAAAGCTAGAAAATATTTATACTATATACCAAAATATGAAATGTACATAATTAACTGCTGGGATTGAGGAAGATTATTTCCCTACTTTTGCTTGGACACTTTCTAAATTTTATATAATGAATATGTAGTACACTTATTATAATAAGAAAAAACCGCATTTATCTATGTCTTCAAGTCTGACCTGCCTACAGGGGGGACTAGACTAGCTGACCTCCTCTCCAAAGGGCCCTCTAGCTCTCTTACTGAAAACACGGTGCGTAGGCAAGATCCCACGTGAAGGATACATTAACTTCTCATACTCCGACTTCACAACAAATTCATCTCAGTAACTGTCCTGTCTTCATTTCTTTCAGCTTGGGCATTTATTCAGTTTCTTTATTTCCTCATACTTCTTT